>OX457025.1:94367803-94726813 GCA_949752745.1 Protula sp. h YS-2021 | reverse complement strand
ACATAAAAAGTCCAAGAGTAAAGGACGTGCATTTTCTGAGACTGTAGCAGAATTGGACATCCCGGAAGGGCAAGAACGGGATCGTCTCCGCGAGGCATGGGCCTCACCTCCTAGAGTGAAACCCAGTGGCAGTCCAGGAGGGGCGTTTAAGTCCCCGTCTGAGGAACAAGTGACTTTAACGCATAGGGATACGGGAACAGTACTTTCGGCGGTTACAGGCCAGTTAGGCATTCCCCCGCGAGAGGACTTATCCCCCCCTCCTCAGCTGCAGCGTCTCCCGAGTGAATTTTCAGCGTTTTTGTCTATGCAATCGCAACTGCAAAAACAACTTTTGGATTTACAGAGTCAAGTTCAGAAGCAGGAGAGTCTGCTTAGTCAAAGGCAAAAGCCTAAACCATCAGCTACGGTTTCTCGTCCTCCTCCGGAATTTCAGTCAGTGGCAGCGATATCGGGCTCGCCTGTACCTCACCTCCCGCTGGACTCTAACGTGGATATTCCCGAAACGGTCACCATCAGCGAGGAGGATTCCGTGGGCGTGCCCCTTTCGGGCCAAGTCTCCGCATTGCTGGAAGATGATGAGGAAATCGGGCCGATGGAAAATTCTCCCCTAGCAGCAGTCCCAAGCAACAGGGAGAAAGAAATTTACACCCCAGTAGGGGAACCCCACATGTCACATTTTTCACAATCCCAACTCCCAGAAGCAGCATCTGATGAACAGGAGTCGGAGGTGGAAGACGGGGAAGAAGAATCCGAGGGTACGTCAGTACATTCCCGTTGTCATTTACCGTTACGGGCAGTGGAGCAGGTGCGTTCTCCCGGCCAAGGGCATCGACTTTGGAGAGATCCAGCGGCAGCGGGCAGACGGCCCATCCGTACTCCCTCTCCACCAGATCTTGCCCCATCGGTCGAGGACGCGGCCCCCTCGAGTTCTGCTTCTACGATTGCACCAGAAGACGTGCCGTTCAGGGATGCCATTCAAGAGATAGCCCGCTTAGCAGAGGTCTCCTGTGGCTCCCCAAATTTAGATAAGGAGGATCCGCCCATTCGGATGACATCTCAGGCAGCTCCACCACAACAGGACTCGTTTATCGCACTAGCCACCAGTGAGGGCATTGCTCATGCTGTCACGGTCCGCGCGAAAGAGTTCAAGAAGATGGACGCCGGTGAGGGTCGCACGTTGTCGCGTTTCCATTTATCTAAACATTGCTCAGTACGACCAGGACCATATCGGTCAGCGGATGAAAAAATTCCCCTAGAGGCACTGGAGCAGCCCGTGAAGCGTACAGTCTGGATGCCCACAGTGCGTAGTGACTCAGACATTCCATTAGTGGAGAAAGACGCAAAGACCATCGAGGCGTCTTCTCGCCACATCCTGAACATTATGTCTTTTCAAGATCATGCACTTAAAGCACTAAAGTCGCGTTGGGAAGAACTTCGCCTTAGTGATCCCGTGTCTGCTAAATTGATGGAATGCCTGGCCTTAGCTACCCGAGACGTGGTCAAACTTTCCACTTTTTTGATGACTTCAATGGTCTACTTACGTCGAGATGCCTTTCTCCAGCACTGCTGGTCTAGTGTCAAAGGTTTGCGGGACCTGCGTCATGCCCCTATCCTGGAGGAACGAGAACTATTTCCTCCCGCCGAGATAGAGAGGGTGAACCAGGAAAGTCGTTCGCTTTCGCAAGATTATGCCCTGATGTCCAGGATGTCTCGCTCCTCCTTCAAACGCCCACTGAAGAGGAAGAGACCACAACAGTCCTCTCCAGCACCGTCTAAGCCGAGTGCGCAGCCACAACAGCCCCCTGTCAAGAAACCGAAACCCAGCCCCGGCAGCAAGACAGAGGGTCCGGCTCCACAGTCGTTCAGGTAGCAGCCAACCAAAGTACCGTCACGAGATTCCCTTATCTCCTGGCGATACTTTAGCAAACTTAAGAGACTTGGAAAATTTACTTTCCTTAAACGCCTCCTTGCCCGTAGGAGGAAGACTAGGAAAGTTTTGGCAGCAATGGGCAGAAATGGGGGCGTCTCGAAGGGTAGTACGTTGGTTAAAGAGAGGTTACTCCCTACCTTTCAAACGAGACCGGAACGGGCTCAGGTGCCCTATTCCCCTAACCGCCCATGCGCCAAGACAACTAGTCACCTCTTACGCCAAGGGGTCAGAAAAAGACCGAGCTCTCCAAGAAATGCTACTGAGCTTGTCTCAAAAACAGGCGATAGAGGAAATGCCAGAAAATCAAATGGGTTTTTTCAGCAGAGTTTTTCTGGTTCCCAAGAAATCCGGAGGGTGGAGGCTGGTAATCGACCTTTCCCCCATAAACGGTTTTCTCCGAGTGATCACCTTTCAGATGGACACGGCCCAGGTGATAAAAGGGTCATTACGGGAAGGGATGTGGGGTACCTCCATAGATCTCTCCGATGCTTACCTCCATATTCCTCTCCATCGCTCGGCAAGAAAATTTCTAGCCTTTCAAGTAGGGAAAAGACGATTTTGGTTTCTGGCACTTCCCTTCGGTCTGGCTACGGCCCCGTACGTTTTCTCCAAGGTCATGAAAGTACTGAAAACATGGGCACGGCTAGAAGGGATGTTAGTCTTTCAGTATCTGGACGACTGGTTTCTGGCGAATCAAGACAGGCAGGTAACCGAGATTCATACAATGTCTTTAGTTCGCAAGGCACTAGAGGTAGGTCTAGTAGTAAACCTAGCCAAGTCCGAACTAACCCCCAAACAGTCCATTACCTTTCTAGGGGAGTTTTGGGATCTGGCAATAGCAAAGGCGTTCCCTACGCCAGAACGCCGCCAGAGAATTGCAGATGCCATAAAAGGTATTTCCCCAGGAAAGAAGGTGAGATTACAGGCCATGGAATCGCTCCTCGGCCTGTTAGTGGCAACAGAGAAGACAGTCCCCCTGGGCCGTCTCCATTACAGGCCATTTCAAAGCCAGGTAAGATGGGCGTTGCATCAGGGTCGTTCACCCGCAGCGAGGATGCAAGTTTCACAGGTAACCCTACAAGCCCTACAGTGGTGGTGCGATGTTCTAATTATGTCCGAAGGAATTCCATTTCAGCCCCCCACCCCGGAGATAGAGATTCAGACCGATGCGTCCCATGCGGGGTGGGGAATTTATTGGAATGGTCAGGTATGGAAGGGCAAATGGCCACCCTCGCTTCAGTCCTACCACATAAACTGGCTGGAGCTTCGGGTGGTCTGGATTGCCCTAATCAAGCTGACCAACCAACTCAGAAACAAGGCAGTCCTTTTTCGGTTAGACAACTCCACAGCCATAGCTTACCTCAACAAGCAGGGGGGCACCAAATCACGATCCCTGTCCAAACTTGCATTCCAAATTCTTTCAAAGGCCAGGGAGGAACAGGTGACCATTTCCGCCCGTCACCTGGCCGGGAAATTAAACGTCCTAGCGGACTTAGCCTCCAGACAGGGTAAAGTTATCAACACCGAGTGGTGCCTATCCCCTCGGTCCTTTCAGTGGGTGACACACCAATCCCCATGGGGTGCCCCGACTCTGGATCTGTTTGCAAACGCGATGACCACCCAACTTCCCCGGTACGTGTCTCCTTGCCCGGACCCAGCAGCTTGGGCAGTAGACGCTCTCAATTGTCAGTGGCCACGGGACGAGGTACTGTATGCCTTTCCCCCACAAGCAATCTTAGGGCAAGTCCTGCAGAGAGTAATCGAGTTGAAACCACCGTTCCTATTACTCATTGCCCCATGGACACCGGAAGCCCCATGGTTCGCCCTCCTACTCCATTGCAAGGTAGTAAGGTCGATACCGATCCCATGCCACAACGAGTTGCTATCACAACCCCATTGGCATCACTTCCACCCCTCCCCTCGCTTACTGAACCTCCACCTATGGTGTCTGACCAGTCCTTTCTGAAAAACAAGGGTTTTTCTAAGCAGGTGAGAGAGAAAATAGTAAACAGTCACAAGGGTTCAACGGCCAAAGTTTACAGGTCGCAGTGGAATAAATTTGCCGCTTGGTGTAGCACTTCTAAGCTAGATCCGTTTCAGGCTAGCCCAGCAGTGGTAGCGGATTTCCTCGATCACCTTTTCACGGAGGTGAAATTAAAGGTAAGTTCCATCGAGGGCTATAGGGCCGCTATAGGGTCAAGACTCAAAGCGTCTACAGGCTACGACCCGGGCGAAGATACTTCCCTATCACAGCTAGTAAGACATTTTAAAGTAAGCTCCCCACCCTGCCCATCCAACATAGCGCAGTGGGATTTATCAATAGTCTTACAGTATCTTCAGCGCCCAGATATATTCAGTAAGGACGTGATTTCAGCAAAAAACGCAACATTAAGATTCACGTTTTTATTGGCCTTAGCTTCGGGCAAAAGAAGAGGCGAAATCCATGCCCTAGACAGAAAGGTAAATAAAGATAAGGGTACATGGGAGAAGGTCACCCTAGTCCCTAGAGCAGGATTCATGGGAAAAACCCACATCATGACCCAAGGGATGGGAACGTTCGATCACATTACTCTCCCATCCCTACCAGATGACCCCGACTCAGACGGTCTGGTCTCTTTGTGTCCCGTCAAGGCGCTGCAACAGTATTTGGAAATGTCAGAGGCCTACCGATCAGATAATCAGAAGGCTCTCATCATTTCGTTTATGCCGAAATTTAACAAAGATCTTTCGAAACAGTCGATCTCAAATTATATTAAAAGGATCATTTTGGCAGCCTATGACGATGCACAAATCGACCCTAACCCGTTAGGGGAATCAAACATCAAAGCCCATCAGGTAAGGCAAGTAGCCAATTCCCTCAGGGCGGTACGCAACGTGTCCCTTTCGGATATATTAAAAACAGGTTGTTGGGTTTCCCCCAACTCGTTTGTTAAATACTATCTGAAAGATTTTTCTCAAGATGAATTGTCTGGCTTATATTCATTAGGACCGTTCGTGGCTTCAGAAACGACCATTACAGGCTGAGTGTTTCTGTTGTAGGAATGCTTCTCCCAAGTTTAAGAACAAGGGCAAGCACAAGAGTAACTTCTCCAAGGGCCGTAATGGGAACAGTAACAACAACAACAAGCCACGAAAGTAACAACCTACAAGAAGGTCTTTCCTTCTTACTCTGAACATTTCGCCTTTCGCTCAGGTCCTTTGGACCATTTCGGTTCGTGCTTATATTAAGTTACGGACGAACGCTGGACGGTTATGTTTAATTAAGCATTTATTTACTCCGAAGTGTTCAGGATCGCATGTGTAATGAGTACAGCCCAGTCTTCGGTCTTACGGCTACTCGGATGCTTAAGTTTTGATCTCCTTTCTTCATGTTTTTCAGAAAGAAAGGGGGGGGGACCATGTCGGTCCCAGACGTACCCAGTGACCGTACACCCGTTGTAGCCGGAAGGCCGAAAGCCGGTTTATGGTTCATGGTATGAGGTACCATAGTGTCATTATGGGCTTATGGGACCATAACGGCCCCATATAGGAAAACAGTCATAAATAAGCAAAATTTTTTCTGTTTTTCATTTTATGACGATTTACAGTAGTTTTAGTACTATCTAGTCAATCGCTATGAGTTTATTTCAAATAAACGTGGTAATTTATCAAATGAGAAGAAGAAAAGTTAGACAGCGGACTCGCTTTCTTTTTCAAGTTTGAATTGCATGTCTTGTAAGACACTTCAGTCACTTTACTAGAAGTGTCAAAGAGTTTATTTGCGTAATTCCTATGGATTTACGATCGTTTTGTAGTACTTCTAAATAAACCTAATTGTTCATCAATACATAGCAAGTGAATAGTGAGAACTTGAGGAAGGGATCCATCCGGTGGGCGGTTGGAGGGGGATGGTGATAGTTCTCAAAAAAGATGATGGCATGGTTGGAAGCCTTCTCATCTCAACTGACAGTTGCTGTGATATTTTTTACTTTGTTACGATTTACCTTATGTTGAAAGACCGGAATGGTACGCCTCCGGACTTTATTTAGGAAATCATTAAAAGAATTGAAACTTAGCTGACAAGTTTTATTTCTTCTTTGCGTCGAGTGCACAGCACTCCTCGCCTATATGCAATGAGCTTTTACAAGCCATAGTGTAATTCGCGACCTTTTTGGGCAGTTCAAGAATGGCAGGCTCCCCTGCTCCGGACTCAAGTCCCATTAAAAGTGGAGATAAGCGAATTCAAAGCTTTTGCGAAGTAAAACTATCGTTTTATTTCGTAAAACGAGCTTTTACGAGTAAAAGCGCAATTCGCGTTCTCCACTTTTAACTTTGATTTTAACCCGTCCCATCCATCCCCAACTAGCCTGGGCGTGTTTTACCGCCTTTTGGGGCTAAAAAGGGAATGTCGTTTATACGAGACTAGCAGACGACGTCTCGGGCATTCTGATTGGCCATAGGATGGATGGAAGGGTTAGAGTATCTTGAACAGTACCTCAAAAAGTTCTTTTTTATATTGCGTGGTAAATATTACTGGAAGGGAACCCATTAAAAGTGGAGAACGCGAATTGCGCTTTTACTCGTAAAAGCTCGTTTTACGAAATAAAACGATAGACTTATTGAATTGAGAGACATCTCCGAGGCGGTGGGCCAGTCTAGTCTACAACCAATCCCCCCTTCCCCGTGCGGAAACTGTAGAGTGGGGGGGGGGGGGCGGACGACAGGCTTAACTTTTTCACGGGCATAGGACTGCTCGTTTTAAAGATTATACAGTTAAATCAGCCTGGCGTTTAATCCACATAATATATAAATACAATCGCCCCTCTCTCCCATTTCAGATGCAGTCATGACTACGTGGATATCTACACACAGATTCGGAGACCGGATGAGTCGCTTCTAGACGCTGAGTTACATGGGCGATATTGCGGACATGTTCTTGACGATCTGCCGCATCTGCTCATATCCATGTATGACGTACTCATTCTTATCTTGAACACTGACGGCAGCAAGACGGATCAAGGATTCAAAGGTCGCTTCGAGTTCATTGATGCATGTAAGTACATGTTTTTAGATGTGTAAATATATGTATAAACTTAATTGCATTTGGTAACAAGTGGTACAGCTGTGAATAATTATTGCAATTCAGATTTCGCTGCAGAAACCACAAGCAATGAAGATTTGCATGGAATAAAGTGATTACAATCTTACAAAAGGATTTATAAGACATGCAGACGGACGGCTTTATTTTTCGTCATTATTTCTCTCTTTCAGCTGTGTTTGTCATAATTTTCTATTTGACGCGTTATCAGGTATTTAGTGAAATTTTTAGTGTTTCATCAGAAGTCGCCGTTTGAACAATTTGCGTTTTCTGATTCTTATTCCGTCGATTTGCTTCTAGCGTAAGCGCACGTTACATTCTAAATACCACTGGCCGGTCCTGGCCTCTGGTCTTTGCGGTAACCCTGGTATCCCTGGTAACCCTGGTAACCCCGGTAACCCTAGTAACCCTGGTAACCCCGGTAACCCTGGTAGCCCTGGTAACCCTGGTAACCCTGGTTGCCCTGAACAGCAACGTAGATTCTAGACGTGTATCTGGTCAAGTGTTAGGGCTGAGAAATTCGCAGTTGGCTGCGGGAATTTAGGACGTTTTGGGCTACAAAGTACAGCAAATGAAGGAGAGAAGCTGGCAGAATGTCTTTCGTTCTCAGGCACAGGAGATTTACAGTTGTTCTGTTTTAACCTTTGTGTAATTGAGTGAATTCTTTGGGAACACTGAACTCGGTTAAATTAGCTTCTAACTCGGATTGATTACAATACAGCGATGAGAGAAAAAAATGCCTTTGTCCGGATGTGATTCACAAACAGCCTTCGAGAGCCAATACGCTCCAGGTAGTGCATCCCTGAGATTGGCAAAACATAAACCTCTTATTTAACAATTTAACGTTAAACTCTGTTGTTGAAAATCACAATGTAAACGAAGATACAGTAAACATGTTTAAAAAGGGTTGCTTCTCGGTCTTATGCTGAGCTTCTCGGACGAGGGCATTTTACGTGTTGTTATCCAAGTGAAACCATAGCAACATGGAGCAGGGGGGGGGGGGGGTTCTGATGCTATGGCAATACTGGCCACTGTTATAATGACTGCATCAGTCGAGTCCGTAACCACAGGTTGGGGGGGGGGGGGTGGAGGGCACTCAAGCACCACCTAGTTACCATGCGTGTTCATGACTTTTTAAAACGACCCCTAAACGCTACTAAATTTGAAATAATATTCTTTTTAACCAAGCGCAAAGTAAAGTTCTGAAAAGAAGAACCCCCCTTTTTGTGGGTAACGCGGTATACTGAATCAAAACTACCCGCTTTTTACGAAATTGGCACTCCGCGCGGACCCCGTCAGACTTCAGAATTACCCTACCCCTTTCTCCGTGTTTTATAACATGAATGGTAACACATATGATACCAAGTGCCCCCTCCCTCCCTCCCTCCCTCCCTCGACTCATAACAGAATGAGTGCTCAGAACACAATGACGTCCATCACAAAGCAAACGGTGTTTAGATTTGTTTGTCTTATTTCTTTGGTAAAAATTGCAAGCCTTATAAACTCTGTAGTTTGTGTTCCCAAACTAAGTTTTGCTTCCCATAAGGGACATGGCCATCTCTAACGGGGCAACATTGTTTCTTTACACAGAGCTGCTTACGCCGAAATGAAACGCAAGAAAAGCACAATTTATTGCTTGATTAGACAACGTAATGAAATCACAATGGCTTGTATTGACCCCTTAAGTAACATCGATGGGGCTCATGAACCGTATCGCATTGCCCCCGCATTGCTTGAGGGAGGGAATCAAATCTAGGGGCTACCCCCATTCTCCCCGTGTTTTTGCTTCAGTCAGAAAGACGTCTTTAAATAAGGGCAAGTTTCTTTTGAGTCTGAAGTGCAAGAGGTGTGGTTAATCTCAAGCACAGATGCATTCCCTTTCATTACTGCAGTAATTTTTTTTATCAGGAGAATCAATGATGTCTTAAAAAGTGGTCACTTCAGCTCATTTAAGTTATAAATATTTGTATACTGGCCAAAGTTGTTAAATCGTCAAGTGAAGCGAACAGATTTCTTCTGATTTAGACGACGGGAAGGTTGGCGTTATGTTGCTGGCTGACCTCTCGGACTTATCTCGTCTACAATTTGGGCATTAGATCCACTTTTGAGGATAAATGGCAGTTTTATTAAATACACACACACACACACACACACACATATATATATATATATATATATATATATATATATATATATATATATATATATATGTATATATATATATATATATATATATATATATATATAAATTCTACCCCCCCCCCCATCTCCTCCCCATAAAACAAAAACCGGTGAACTTTGGTGTTGCAGGTAAGTGTAACTGTGTAACCCGGAGAAGATGCTCTGAAATTGTTTGAATTGTAATGCGCCGTCAATCCCCGTCCCTGCCGCCTCCCCCATCCCCCTTCCCCTCGCGAACAGGCACATTTCTGGACAATTGCCAAGGCAAAGCGCCCAGGCAGATGCCGCATTTTTCATTCCAAAGCGCTGGAGACGGTTAAACACGAAAAAATGTTTTGGTTTAGCAACAGCAGCATCCACCCTCTGCTTTTAAATTACGTTTTCCCCAGTTTGAAATTGCAAAATTCGTTTAAAATGGAACATTTTCTATTTAATTGCGGTCAATGAACCACGTGTTTGATTTAAAATGATTTTTTTAATGCAGAGCGCGTTCGCTGTGTCAGTTCCAGCCCTCTCAATTTTACTTCAAAGATTCCAAACGAGGTTTCAGATCTTATTTTCGCTTCTTCGCGCTTTTGCATGTTAGAAATCTAAGAATTAAGCAGATCTTTCGAAGGAATGTCAAAGCGTACGTTTTACGCCTGCAGTTAATTCAGCTATGTAATTGGAGTGAAGTACAAACGGTTTCATGTGAACGTGCTTTAGACGGGTATAACATTAATGATCTGCCTCTTAATAAACGGCAGGTAGATACAAAGGCCGGAAATAAAATAGATTTTTTCATATCAAAAAATATTGTCATGCACTTTTAATTTTGACGAGTACTGAAACAAATATACGTGCAGTGCATATTGTTGTAAGCGTTTGGTAGTTGAATAAGCGCTGTAAAAAGTGACACAATACTACTACTCTACTACTACTAGCGCTACTACTACTATCACTACTACTTCTACTACTACTCATACTACTACTACTTCTACTACTACTGCTACTTCTACTACAGCTATCATTATTACTACTAAAACTACTATTACCACTAATACTACTGCTAGCACTACTACTACTGCTAGCACTACTACTACCACTTCTATTACCACTACTACTACTGCTAGCACTACTGCTACAACTGCCACTACTACTACTGCTAGCACTAATACTACCTGCTCCTACTACTACTACAGCTATCACTGCTACTATTTCTACTACCACTACTACTTCTAGCACTACTACTGCTACTACTGCTGCCACTACTACTACTGCGAGCACTACTACTACTGCTGATAATAATAATAACAATAATAATAATAGCAATAATAATAATAACAATTTAATAATAATAATAGCAATAATAATAATAACAATTTAAAACTAAAAGTAAGTACATGAATAAATGTACTTACATTAATTATGTCACTGTTTTAAGTAAAATCGTCCAGCTTTGTGATTTCAGAACCCGGAGCATTTATACTCCTAGAACAGTAAATTTCTGCAGAAACGTACTTATTTTTAAGCAATTTTTTTAAATGAAAGCAACGCCCTTTCACGGGACAAGGGCTTAGTAACGAAGTAATTAGTCAACAAAGTGAAGGAAATGAGTGGAAGCTATTGGACTGGTTTCGTCTACATTTCAACTGACTCTTAACGGCCTAATCAAGGATCTACTCAACAAAATACTTTTCTAGCTAACAGATTACTAACAAAATAAAAGCAGTAGATTTGTTGATTGTCAGATCGGTTCTCGTATTTCCCTCCTTCTTTTCCTTTTTGTTTTTGTTTTTGTTTTTTTTTAAATTTATTTTTTGGCACATCTGAGGTTTTGGAAACCACATGTTCTGTAGTTCTGCAAAAAGCTAATACATGCGAAACTATTAAAAATGTAGAAATCTGAAATACTTCCGTAATGGGCTATTTCAAACTCACGTTTCCTAGAGCTGTTACTATTTTTGCAAACCAGTCAACATTCGTGGAATAGCATTTTAAAATTTCAAGCTCATTTTAAAAACTTTAACTCAGAGTCAAGTATTTTACCAGGGTCGCTGTGTCTTTTTCAGACTTCAGTGTTCTGTATCTGGATGTCATTTGTTTGATTATCGCTCCTTTGGATAACTCACAAAAATAACTAGACCGAAATTCACCCAGCGAATTAGATCCCACTTGGAACGATCAGTCATCTGAGAACGGTCTATTTCTGTTCTTTGCCTGTTCTTTCTGCAATTTTAACCACCAAGAAGAGAAAAAATTGGCAATGTGTTCTCGTGCTCCCTTTTTTAACTCGCAAATGATGACGTCATAGGTACAACTTTAGCCTGCCAAAAACTTCTTTGCTCAAAAGTAGTCTCATAATGGATTTTGTGCCAAAGCGCTAGGTTCAGTAGTTTTCGAGTTATTGAGCTGTAAAACATAAATGACGTTATAACTCGCAAATTATGACGTTATAGGTACAACTTTGACGTGCCAAAAAATTCCTTGCTCAAAAGTAGTCTGATAATGTATTTTGTACCAATGCGCTAGGTTCAATATAGTTTTCGAGTTATTGAGCTTTAAATCATAAATGACGTCATAACTCGCAAATGATGACTGGAAAGTAACCTTGAGGTCAAGGTCACTAGAAGTTATACCTTACGTAACGTCGTATAGGGGGTGGAGGTCGAAAATGAGGTCAAAATTGCTCGATCTCTTACCGTTTTCGAGATAAATCCTTGTTTTTCTTAAATGAGGTTTTTCGCGAGTTGACCTTGACAGTCAAGATCAAGGTCAAAAATTTTTAACGGGTGCCTCAGATCACATCGTCCTTTATATAGGTGCCAAGGTTAGCTTTTCTAGCTTCAACGACCTTGCTGTAGATACCTGGAAACCGATTGACCTTTTTCGCGATTTAACGTTGACCAGTAAGGTCAAGGGCAAATATTTTTATCAGGTGCACCACTTCAAATGACCCTCCATACATGTGCCAAGTTTGGTTGGTCTAACTTTAGCGGTCTTGGAGGAGATGTCTTGAAACCGATTCGACGGAAGAAGAAAAAAAAGAAAAAAGAAAAGCGAGGAAAAAAAATAGGTGAAGAATTCGGGGCAATCCATCCACATTTGGTATTTTCAATACCAAGTGAATTTTAAAGAAAATAAAAAAAAAAAAAGAAGAAAAACGGCGTAATGATAGAGTTCATAATGTTAAGAGGCCCCGTTTTTCAGTTGTTCCTACCTATTAGTTTCGATAAGGGTCCTCTACACGGGGAGAAGAGGGCTACTGCTATATTTTTGTTCGATAGTATAGATATGCTTTTTCTGCACAAGACAACAATGCATTGACAAGTCGGAACGAGAATTTTGAAGACCTCGAGATGAAGGAGGGGGAAGGGGTACTTGGTATGAAATGTGTTAACATATGAGGTGAAAAGCCGGGGGGAGTGGGGGGGGGGGCTAGTTATGAGACAACAAGCGGTCCGCGTGCAGTACCAATTTTCGTTCACATTGTAAGTGATTGCGGCGATTCAGGCTTTACTCATCTTCTGTTATTCCTAAAAAAACTTTAAAAAACCAAGAATAATTAAAACATTCCATAACCTTGGCGCTGACCTTGACCTTGTGTTATCAAAATCGATGGCGACTGAACAACTAATCTATATTATTATCTTCCCAAAAACAATAAGATATAATTTTGGTTTTGACGGCAGGTTCAACCCCGTATCCTTTTATGTGACAGCACGAGGAAGTGCTTTGTGACCTTGACATCAGACTCACAGTTCAAAGGTCACTTTGCTCTTGCAACCGATAGGAAAAGAGTACATGTAGATTGCCAGGATTAATTATTTTTGTGTAGATTTGTGAAAATATACAGTAATCTTACAAAAGCTTAGTTTATTGACAAATTGTCTCGTAAATGTGTTTCCAAATAAAAATATTTGCGTTGTGTTTGAAAATATTTGTTAGTCATTCTACATCTATTCAAATAACATTACTTGTTTAATGATTATCAGATAGATCCTGGATTAGTGCTATTCAAAGTTCACTGCAGTCGGAATAGGAACAGTTTGCTGTCAATTATCCCTGCGCAGTTCTGTTTGTTTACGTCACTTCGAGGGAAATTGCTAATGGGGATTCATTCGTGTGGACTTCTTTATTTTTCACATTTTTTTCTTTACTCTTTAATCTGCTTATATAATTATCATTGAAAACTGTTAGCCTACAAACGCCCTGATGGCACTCGAATAGTTGCTAAGGTGGCATAATTGGTGCGCTCATTTTCCAAGTTCTTTCGCTTCTGTTTCTTGATTTAAACGGAGAGGTGTGAGTGCCATTCTTCACAAAACTATTAATAAGCAAATGGTACAAGAGGCCACAAGGTTACTGCTTTGATGGTAATTTTTTTAAAGTTTGGATTTGTGTTTTCAGGCCTCATTTCGCTGGCTGTCGTGTTTGAAGGCTGGTTATTCTTTGTTTGACCTTGGCCTGAAGGATCAAGGTCCATTTTCGAAAACAGACAGAGACTCGGCATTACGAATTTACCCTCAATACGAAGTAGTATAGTAGAGTTAGCTCATTCGATCGAGAGAGAGAGAGAGAGAGAGAGAGAGAGACAGACAGACAGACAGACAGACAGACAGATAGACTGACAGATAGGGACAGACAGACAGACAGATAGATAGATAGATAGATAGATAGATAGATCGATAGATCTATCGATAGATAGATAGATAGATAGATAGATAGATAGATAGATAGATAGATAGATAGATAGATAGACTGACAGAGATAGACAGATAGATAGATAGATAGATAGATAGATAGATAGATAGATAGATAGATAGATAGATAGATAGACAGATGGATAGACTGAGAGAGAGAGAGAGAGAGAGAGAGAGAGAGAGAGAGAGAGAGAGAGTTTACTTCATTTTCAGATCCTGACGGGATGCGACGTTAAGGACAACCACCCAGCTTGGCCATGAATTTAAGTCCAAAGACATTTTCATATTGCTCGAAGACACTGAAGCAAATTGATATTGACTTTTCGATCTGAAACCTTCTAGAACCATTTAACTTATTGTGTTTATGAATCCTAGACAAACGGAGAGTAACTGGTCTACAAATTCTGATACTGTTAAATATGAGATGCGTTTGAAACTTGAAAACTGATGGAGAATTTCGATGAGCGATTCTGACCTCCAGCTACCTACTCGTGTCAACTGTATTAGAGAGTCATGAGGCGGCCAAGAAAACACTGTTTCTGGTCAATTTGGTAGAATTATCATTTTAAAAGATCCATTCCATTGGACTTAACATACTGGTATAAAAACGTCAACGACTGGGTCTGTTCTCAAAAGTGCAGCACAGCGCACAGCCTACCAACCGTGGCTTGTTTACGAATTACTGTGTATTATTGTAGCAAGAACCCCGTGGTAGTGACATCCCCACACTTGTATTTTATTCAGACGGTTTCGTTTTTTTTCTGCTGCTGTGCATAACACAACGTTAGAAAGACGCCCATGAGTGCGGGCGTAGAATTATAATATTAGCCAATTAGCTCTAAAAATTTCGGAAGAGGGTCTTATTTCTCGCGGCCTGTGACAGCTGTAGTAAACGAGGCTCTATTTTGACGTAAGTTGTCTGTAATGCCGCAAGCCAGGTGATTTGAATTTCTTAAAAAGATTTTCTAGGATTTCAGTTTGAAAATGTTTCGCTCATTGTTGTCCGTGGTAAAATCAGAATGTGGGAAGGTACGAAAGGCCCAGAGGCGTCCACACGTTGGTGGTATCTACCATCCCTGCTAAACAAATGAAGGTAATTGGGTACTGTGTGGGCATTAATTGTAAGCCAGAGTGGGATAATTCGACGTTTTCCTCACCAGCTAATTGGGCAGACAGGCATAAATGCAGACTGATCTATAAAAATGTGAGCGCGAA
The DNA here is from genome assembly GCA_949752745.1 of Protula sp. h YS-2021. Lineage (NCBI taxonomy): Eukaryota > Metazoa > Annelida > Polychaeta > Sabellida > Serpulidae > Protula > Protula sp. h YS-2021. Next base: position 94,711,728 of record OX457025.1, on the reverse strand, counting down.
ACACCGGAAGTGTCTGGGTCTTCACAAAGACTTGTAATCAGACCTAAAGTGTTAGGTGTCATGTCGCCGTGGACGGGGATCTGATTGATGACTGCCTGGGATTACAAGACTTAAGACGAAACGAACAGTGTGGCATCTTTTAGTGTAACGTTCAGATATTGTGGTGCATGTGTAATGCCGCTCACCTCGAGCATATCAGGCCAACGACAACATAACTCGTTTTCTCATCCACTTGCTGGTTGTCAATATTATAAAGAAAAAAAATTATATAAGTGGGCCAGTCGGATCTATAAAATTATCAGTAAAAAAGAGGCAAGAAATCAGGCATTAAAAATCTGAGCTGGCATCTTCAGTTCTTTTTTTTTGTGGAGAGTTTAATAACAAAAAATAACATCCCATGAATAGGCGATTTGAAACTGTTTTACATAAACGTCACGTGTGCAAATAGCAAAGAAACACACCAATAATAAAAATAAAAATAAATAATAATAATAATAATAATAGTAATAATAATAATAATAATAATAATAATAATAATAATAAGCAATTCTATTAAAAAGTAAAACGAGAACGGCGAAATATTAAACACATGCACAGAATATAACATTTTCTAAATCGCTCTCTCACTTAGTAGAATTAAAAAAAAAACTTTTCGGCCTGATCATGGTCGATTTTCCTTTGTGGGCAAGTTAATTTTTTTTCAGATTCCGAAACCTTTTAAGAAACTTTTTGCCAGTTCGAAACCTTTCTAGATGAAGCAGCTTTGCTACATACTCATTGAAACGGCATCCCCCCTGCCCCCCCCCCTGCCCGCCCCTGCCTCCGACCCTCACCAAGAATAGTGCGTAAGTGAAACTGATAATTTTTATGAACATTAATATGACTAGGTAAGATTTTGGATCCACGCGTCGTTCTTATAAAACCATCAAAAGCATTGCATCATACTCTGCGTATTCAACTGATGCAAATGTTGTTGTAGCCTTTTCGCCCTGCATTTTTTAGATAACATTCGATTTATTTTTTGCATTTCGTTTTGGCCATGAAAATAAAAACAGATAAAAGCAGAAAAAGCAGAGTGCACAACTTCAGATCAAATTCTACGTTTGTGTGAAATTTGGTGGACACAGGGCCAGTATGGTCAGAGGAGTAGTAAAGACGAAATAACGGACCAGTAAAGAGAGAGAGAGAGAAAAAAAAAGGTCTGAACCATTAGCCCAGTACAATTTTAGGATACCTTTAGAAAGTCTTCCATTGCTGAGCCAGTTTGTTCAAACTGTAGATGAGAAATAAAACATTTTCTGCTCTTGGCCTAATTTGGAATTTGCATTGCAGCGGATTTGTACTGAATCCAACGGACTGTGGTTAATTGGGTGGAGAGCTTAAGAGCTCATACCACATGGAAATGAAAAAAGGGAAGATACTTGGAATGAGTTGTAAAACGAGGCAAGGTAAGGAGAGACAAAACAAGTTCCTGAATCACCCTTACCCATTGTCCAAAAACCGCCAAGAGGACTTTATATTAACCAGCAATTTAATAACAAAAATTGAAAGCATTACAGGCAATGAAAAAAATCCTTTTAAACTCCCTTATTGCTTGCTGAAGAAAAAATCAATTTCTATTGATTTTTAGTCTTTGTCCTAATAAAAAATATATTCGAATAGTTGGACGTAAATCGCATGTGGCCAGTAAGGACAATAGTGTTGTTTCTCATCCCTTGTTGCAATATGACCCACCAGGCCGTCGTATCGTTACTTCTTACCGACTCTATTATACCCGGCCGTGGCCAAATCTTAGATCAAATGCTTGCTTCGTTTTTTTCCGCAAAAATATGCTTCAGTCGCTTATAAAACGTTTATGTGATAACACTTACAGTATACTATGAATTTATAAGCTGCACTTTTGCGCACCCGGGCGATTGAGCTGTTCGTTTTTTTAAACCGTGGTCTGTTCAATTGTTGTTGCTGTTTTTTTCTAGTTTGTCTTTTTTATTATTTATGAGTTTAGTGCACCGGCAGGGCAATAAGAAACAAGGTTATTAAAAACGAAAGCAAACAGAAAACAAAAAGGAAAGCAATAAATATAATTATTTCTAAATAAAGACCGGATTTCTTATGAAGTACTGTGCGGGTGCTTCTGCAGTATATTTACCAGATCTATCTGATTTTTTTTTTGTTTCTTATTTTTATGTCATTAAAATGGGTGCCTTACATTTCTTGTATGGAGGGTTAACCGGTTAACGAATTGATGTCTTGAAATAACGTTAACTACTTAGCACCTTTCCCTGGCCTCGCTTTGCTATTACGTAAAGCGTGGTTTCTAAAATGGCCCGCCAGATCAAACGTAAAGCTCCCTAATTCTCTCCAAGCAGGAAACCTTTTGACAGTGTTAATGCTATTTTGAAGAGAGCAAAGCCCCTACAATGACGTGCTTTCTTGTTTTTTTTTATGACGATAATGAGTTTTACAAGTGTAGCACTTTTTTTCTTGCGCGGAGTATTTTGCGGGAAGGAGTAGGGGTGGAGGTTTTTTTTTTTTTTTAAATGAAGTCCAGACGCTTCTGTGTTCAGGTGTTCCGTGGGTTGAGAAGCCATAGGCATGCCTTAGTGTTTTAGCTCAGTAAATAGCCTGTTTGCGTGTTTTTGCGGGTATGTGACTTGTGTTTTGGTTAAGAGCTCATTTATCTGAATATGAAATCACTTTGTTATATTCACGTGGCAACTACACGAAGAACCTTTTTTCCATTTTTAAATTTGAAAAAAAAAGAAAAAGGTGCAACGGTGTGATAACTGGACCCTTCCTTACTGAAATCCTCTCCATAGATTACGTATGAATAGATTATTGGATGGACTGTAAGTCACTTTTTTTCTCAACATTCAGTTCCTGAGGGTTATCTGATTGACATGTCTGATTGACATGTCTGATTGATATATCCATCTGACTTGTCTTATTATTTATAAATATTTTAATTATTTTGAAAAAATGTCTAGTTCAATGTTTGTTTCTGTTATTGAATCGCAATAACTGCAATAACTGCAATAACTGAGAACCATATTTCATTCAAATACACCTTTCATTCATTAAAGAGATATTGCTTTGATGTCTGTAATTTATTTGAGATTTATCTAATCCGCAGTATGCAGAGTTATCGGTGATTGAAGACGCCCTTCGTTCGTTTCTTTGTTTGAACACTTTTGAAAAATCGCTGTGTTTGCCTCGCGTAAATATTCAAAACAATAATTTTCAATATGCGGGCCCCCAAAAGATTTGCTATCAGTCTTTCCATGAGATAACAGGCCTCGGAAGAGTTTGTATAATAAAACCAATGCTAATATGAAATGCAAAACATATGTTTCTTAAGCATAAACATATTAGGTCTAGTCGCAAAACAGGCGGTGATAGCATAGAAAATTGGTTATCGAGAATTCTGCAAAGCACTGTCCTTGGACGTCGTTCTATAACGCTGACGTTATCTCCTGGTCCACCTGAATCTATTTAGCAAGCGCGCCGCATGCAATCGAGTCATAAGAGGGACTTCAAGCAGTCCCGCGTCGGATTCAAATGCTGCTATTAACGTCAACAAAATTAATGCCATTGAAATGCAACTGATTCTCTTACGCTGGCATTTTGCTTGCATTTTACAGTTCATGGCATTTACTTGTCAGCTACCAACCTACTTTTTGTTTTAGAAAAAAAAAATAAAATGAACTTGTTCTTTATGCAATAAAAATAGAGAGCCCTCTATTTATTTAATAATGTAAAGTAATGGGTTTCCTTGTTTAACAATTCTGCTCTTGCACTTAACTTGAAGGAACAAGTCATCGGTAATAATAGTACAGTACTAAACACTTTCTCGTCTCTTGCAACAGGCAATGAGGACTTAGGGAAAAAGACAGAGCTGGAATCAAGAACAATAACTTATTTATGACACATGGCCTCAGACCACAATCAATTCATTTACATTTTTTTCTTTTTAGAGCTTCTGCTGAAATGCAGTTTTTTCCCTGTCGTATCAGGCCCTGAAAGTGTTATGTATACAAGTGAAGTGTTCTGCTGCAAAAACGTGCTAAGAAATATCAACCAAAATAGGCCTAAACTGGTTACATTTTCGTATTATACTATTTTCAAAAGGTAGGTACCCCTGGCCATCTCACTCACTGGCAAACTTATCAGATGTTATTCTGACTTTTAACTCACTTTTCCCTACTAAACATATACAATATATGTTCACGCCATGCAAACTAGAATCATTTGCCATTATAATCACCAATTGCTGAGTGGCTTCTGCGTGGAACACACGTACTAATCATTTTACTATGATTAAGTAAGGACGTATTATGCCAAATGAGGCCTTGTTGTTGCTGAACCACGAAGTAAAAACTGCAGTTTGATTCAAACACCCCCCCCCCCCTCCCCCACCTAACGCCATCCCAACCCCTTTGGAGTAAGTGTACGGTTGACGTTTTTTCGCAAAAATATGACTTGGCATGTTAACACCAGTAATAAATGTGCAATAACATTTGATATTTTAGAACAGTGGAATAAATGTATATTCTAAGGACACGCATTTCTCTCAATAATATGATACTGAATCATAAAAGCTTCAGTGTATTATAAAAGGGAAAAGAAGCAGGAGAACAGTTTGAGAGCTTATTAAAAAAGGGACCTTAAATTGGAGACTGATTTGTCTTGAGTCCCACGTACGCTTAGATCGCTTGACCTTTTATCTTACAAAGAGCAAGATTTTATGAAGACACATCGTGAAGCACCCAGTGATACCATAGATATTGCCAGCGATGTCGACCAAATAGATGTGAAAACGCAATTCGAAATGATGCATTTAATTTTGAAATCCACACTTTTTTTATAGGTGACAAAATCGGTGACTTGATTTTTTATTGAACAAAATTCACATATTTTAATGCCAATAACATAGTTTGGATGTAGTTAGCTGTTTGTGAGTACCATCAGAGTCACTGACAAACAACCGACTGGTGTTTCCGTTGCAAAGACAGTGTTATAGAACGATAAGCATGCAAACTGAAATTGTTTTGTTTTCTCTGTTCTGTTCCGCTGACGTGGTGGTCATTTAAAAATTGGTCTTTACCGATGACCCAGAACTAACAGTCTGTATGCGTAGCATTCATATTTCAGAAGTACCCCCTTCATAAAAATCTTGCAAAGCTAGGTCTGTTTCCGTTTACAATAAAGTAGCTGGGTTCATTTCAGGGGGGAGCAGGGAGGAGGGGAAGGAGGGGGGGGGGGGGGAAAGAGGAGGGTTCATTTCTGTTCGCGACACATACGAAAACATTACATGTGCGTATACATTCATGATCCTGCCGTTTATGGAAATATCACCATTCTTAAGCATAAACATATTAGGTCTAGTCGCAAAACAGGTGGTAATTGTAGAGAAAATTGGTTATCGAGAATTCTGCAAAGCACTGTCCTTAGACGTCGTTCTATAACGCTGGCGTTATCTCCTGGTCCACCTGAATCTATTTAGCAAGCGCGCCGCATGCAATAGAGTCATAAGAGGGACTTCAAACAGTCCCGCATCGGATTCAAATGCTGCTATTAACGTCAACAAAATTAATGCCATTGAAATGCAACTGATTCTCTTACGCTGGCATTTTGCTTGCATTTACAGTTCATGGCATTTACTAGTCAGCTACCAACATACTTTTTGTTTTAGAAAAAAAATAAAATGAACTTGTTCTTTATGCAGTAAAAATATAGAGCCCTCTATTTATTTAATAATGTAAAGTAATGGGTTTCCTTGTTTAACAATTCTGCTCTTGCACTTAACTTGAAGGCACAAGTCATCGGTAATAATAGTACAGTACTAAACACTTTCTCGTCTCTTGCAACAGGCAATGAGGACTTAGGGAAAAAGACAGAGCTGGAATCAAGAACAATAACTTATTTATGACATATGGCCTCAGACCACAATCAATTCATTTACATTTTTCTTTTTAGAGCTTCTGCTGAAATGCAGTTTTTTCCCTGTCTTACCAGTCCCTGAAAGTGTTATGTATTCAAGTGAAGTGTTCTGCTGCAAAAACGTGCTAAGAAATATCAACCAAAATAGGCCTAAACAGGTTACATTTTCGTATTATACTATTTTCAAAAGGTAGGTACCCCTCCATGGCCATCTCACTCACTGGCAAAATTATCAGATGTTATTCTGACTTTTAACTTTTTCCTACTAAACATATACAATATATATTCACGCCATGCAAGCTAGAATCATTTACCTTTATAATGACCAATTGTTGAGTGGCTTCTGTGTGGTATACACGTACTAATTATTTTACTAAGTAAGGACTTATTATGCCAAATGAGACCTTGTTGTTGCTGAACCAAGAAGAAAAAAAACTGCAGTCTGATTCAAACACCCCCCCCTCCCCCACCCAACGCTATCCCAACCCCTTTGGAGTAAGTGTACGATTGATGTTTTTTTCGCAAAATATATGACTTAGCATGCTAACACCAGTAATAAATGTGCAATAACATGACATATTTTAGAACAGTGGAAAAAATGTATATTCTAAGGATACCCATTTCTCTCAATAATATGATACTGAATCATAAAAGCTTCAATGTATTATAAAAGGGAAAAGAAGCAGGAGAACAGTTTGAGAGCTTATTCAAAAAAGGGACCTTAAATTGGAGACTGATTTGTCTTGAGTCCCACGTACGCTTAGATCGCTTGACCTTTTATCTTACAAAGAGCAAGATTTTATGAAGACACATCGTGAAGCACCCAGTGATACCATAGATATTGCCAGCGATGTCGACCAAATAGATGTGAAAACGCAATTCGAAATGATGCATTTAATTTTGAAATCCACACTTTTTTTATAGGTGACAAAATCGGTGACTTGATTTTTTATTGAACAAATTCACATATTTTAATGCCAATAACATAGTATGGATGTAGTTAGCTGTTTGTGAGTACCATCAGAGTCACTGACAAACAACCGACTGGTGTTTCCGTTGGAAAGACAGTGTTATAGAACGATAAGCATGCAAACTGAAATTGTTTTGTTTTCTCTGTTCTGTTCCCCTGACGTGGTGGTCATTTAAAAATTGGTCTTTCTTTACCGATGTCCTAGAACTTACAGTTTGTATGCGTAGCATTCATATTTCAGAAGTACCGCTTGATAAAAAGCTTGCAAAGCTAAGTCTGTTTCCGTTTACAATAAAGTAGCTGGGTTCATTTCAGGGGGAGCAGGGAGGTGGGGAATAGGGGAGGGTTCATTTCTATTCGCAACACATATGAAAACATTACATGTGCATATACATTAATGATCCTGCCGTTTATGGAAATATCACCATCTCTAATTCATGGTATGTTTGGAAGTGAGTGCCAATTCACGCATCTGCAGAATATAAATATTCTGTGTGAAACCTCAAGGGAGAAACGCGGTTTTCGTAGTGGGCATATTGTGTAGGCAGGGGAAAGCAACTTGATGTGTTAACTAGAACCTCATTTCGCTAGCGAAATGTAAAAAAAAAAAACTTGACAAAAATTAAAACGCAAAAATACTTCCTTCAATGGATAATTTCTTGAATAATGTATTGCAAGCAACGCAGCTTGATTACGTCTTATAAGCCGAGTAGTGTTTGGTTTTTGTTGACTTGAGGTTTTATTGACTGATCAGGCATACGTTATCTATTTGCGCAGTGAGCTCGCACAAAGCTGCGCAACTGTGTGTTCTGTGTTGCGCGTAAAATGCCCACATTTACTTGCAAAAATACACTCTTTTCACATAGCGTTTTAAACAAGAAAACGAAATCGAAGGCGAAAATAAAAAGTGTCGTGCACACGTTCATATCAAGTCCCAAGTTTCGTGGCCCCAGAGCCCGTAGTGCTATTGGACGAGATGACACAAGAAAAATGACACAATGATCACTGTCAAGAAAAAAAGATAGCAAAGGCTTGTCAAGTGCGAAATAATGTATTTTCTAAAAGGTTTGATTCGACATTACTAGCGAAGATACCAAATTTATCGATGAATCTGCAAAGCCTTTGGAGAGAGAGAGGAGAGGGAGAGAGGAGAGAGAGAGAGAGAGAGAGAGAGAGAGAGAGAGAGGAGAGGAGTGGGAGGGAGGGAGAGAGAGAGAGAGAATGAAACTATCTGAAATATATTAATGTCACAGAATTTTGCAGTGAGCAGTCGGTACCAAGTCTAAACGAAGGTTCTGATTATGGAAATATGAATATGAAACCCGGCGCGGAATGTATTACACAGAACATTCATGAGTGGAATTCAATGTATGCACTGATACATGGATTTCACATGGTGCGCAATTTCTGTATGTATTTTCAAGATTGAGAGCCCTCAAAACTTGTCGGAATGCGGGCAGGTGCGAAAACATCCATGTGTGAAGAAAAGATATGAAACTTTATTATCAACTGCCTCGTTGTATCGAGTAACTATGGTAGTTATGGCAGGCTCAGAATAAGCTGCGTCTTTATATGATAGACTGTGTATGGACAGACGGCACGTTGTCCTCTCTGGACCCGTTGCTGTGGCCTCCCTGGTCACGTGCGCTAATTTAACCTAATTTAATATATACAGTTTATACACCATAGAGGTGACGATAGATCACTCATAATCAACAGAGATCGTTTTTACAATTATGTCACATAAACAACATAATACAAAGGAAAGGCCTCAAGCAAATGCTTACTAAGCCAACGTATATTCTAAATCAATGTTTGTTATGCTATAGTTACAGTTGTGACCTTGAGGTCAGTCTTATATATTTTGTTCAATTCGCAAATATCCATTGACGACAGTAGCAAAATTATTTCCACTTTTCTAGCTGTCAGATATATAGAGGTTCAAGACATCTCTTTTTGTTGTATCTATAAATAGCTACAACAAGTCAGCGGCTTTTGTTGGTGTCACCTAATGCGAGGTTGTTCCTTTATGAACATTCTATAAATAGAGCTTTATCGGGAGTCAGCAATTTGTTGTGGATTGCATGTATTTGAATAAATTAGTGACTCTATTAGAGACGAGTTACCTGAAGAATCAGACTCTAGAGAGAGACTTAAAACGAGCAGAAAGGTTCTATTTCCGTTGACATCTCTAGTAAATTGTTCTGCACATATCCAATTCTGTCTTATTAGTTTCGTGTCCCTCCGACTCATATGTCACTGGTGAAGTGACTACAATACGTTTTCTGTCGGAAACACGTGTAGTGCATGTCACTGTGTAAATTTTCTGTGTGTTATTTTCTGCCGCCTATGTTCACTTACGGGATGGTTAAATGCATTAAAAAAACAATACAATGATACCAGTAATTGTACAGAAAATAACTAGTGTCTTCAAGGACAAATATAAATAATCCACTATTGCTCACATATTGAATTCAAAATACAAGTTGATCTTGCCCGGATTGTTCTCGCTTAGATGATCACAACGCTAGTACCTTTCGGCCACGTATTTTACACTGTGATTGAAGAGGTCAAGGTTAAATCATGTATTAATTATCACTTATAGCAGGTCATTTGTGTGTCTTAATGCCTCTTATTGAAAAGTTTCGTTGCATATTTGTGAATTAAAGACTTTTGTGATGGACTATTCAATTTTTGTAAATTTTGAAACCATACAAGAAAACAATGAATTAATTATCCTTCCGCAAGTAACTGAACAGACGGCATGATCTATTGTTATTGTGAAACCTCAACCACAAAATGCACTAAGTGAGGTCAAATAAAGAGGAAATGATAATGTACTCGCCGGGTAAAGACTTCGCAGGCAAACTTGATGATGTTTGGCAGAAGTCACAGCTGTAAATCATAACTTTAAGCGAATGTGACGCTGACGCAGCTTTTCTCATTACCAAACAAATTTCCGACGAAACAAACTTCTCTCTACTCTCATATTTTCTAGCGATTTCATCGCCGATTTTATTTTATTAAATAGGATAAGGTACATTTTGCAACGATTTAAAAACTGGTGTTTAGTGTATCCTTGGTCTTATATGTTTCAGCTAAGTACACTGTCGGCACGCCCGCAGGTCCTCACATGTGTGGTCAGACCATATACAGTTCAGAGCTTTCCACAGGCTATCTGCTTTCCCCAACCTATCCAGGTGTCTATCCAGACAACATTCACTGTTTCTACAAGCTGAAAGGCTCCCCAGGACAGAGAATCAAGTTTACGTTTCTTGACTTGGACCTCTACAGCGGTGGTGATCAGTAAGTAAACAAATCATTTTAGAATCTTCCTTCAGTGTTCAATCTTGTTTGAATAAAATATTAAGTGATTTGATAATGCCCATATTTTAACATTTTATGAATTTATATAAGAAAGGTTGTTGCTTTCGACAGCATCAGGCTATAAGTGTACCCGCCACCTACATATTAGAAAGTATGATTATAATGTTGAAAACAACCATTGATATATTGTGTTGATCTTCTATAGCAGTATAAGCAATACATAAATCTTGTTATATTAAGATAAATACATATTGTATATAATCATTCTAAAATAACCACATGAACGCAGGCAAAGATATCTCTAACTAGTTATCCACGAGGAGGCGGCATTAAATATTAAAATATACAGCTACTTTTTAATCTATTTCTGTTTATTCAAATTCGAGTGTGGGTCTCTTAATGAAGTAATCCAAAGAGAGAAATTTCAATAACAGTTACGTAAAATAATGTGAACATGTAAGAAAAATTACATTCAAGAATGACATGTGTCCCATGAAATGTCATTAGAACATTTCAAACTGATGCCACGTCAGTTAGGACTAATTAAGATTTAATAAACACCATTTAGTAATTATAGCTGAAGTGATACAACCCGAGAAAAAAGGAACGTGTGGTCTAGCTCTTAAAAGCTTTATATATCCGGTTTGTTAGCGAAATCATTTCTGTTTCATTTTCTGCTTAATTTTCTTTGACCGCTTGTGCATGCTAACAGCGTAATTGATCCTTCAGGGAAGTATGTAAGGTTGTAATGAGACGGTCTGACTGCTATTTTATCCGCTAGTTTTGTCCCGTCACGAACCGAGACAGTCGTCATGAGTGACTGCGGCTGGGCAATGACACAAGCCATTCATGTTTTTTTTTTTTTTTTTTTTTTTGCTTTTAACGCCTGACTGTCGCACCTAAATATACATATAAGACGGGTGCTATTGCTGGATGCTGACAAATGAAGCAAACAGGAAGTAACAGAGTGATTCTGATGCAGATTCAGATGAAACGGATGTAGATAAAGTTGGCTATGCTCGGCCATTACATGTGTATCTTTATATATATATATATATATATATATATATATATATATATATATATATATATATATATATATATATATATAAATATATATCCAGAACCCATTAAGAATAAGCAATTTTTTTGATCATTTAAAATTATCAATTATGCTATTTCGTCTTCGTCACGAATTAAGTCACGTGCTGGCTATTACGAAATAAGGATCAGTTTTATGTTTGTACTGCAGCAGTTAAATTACTATGAATTACATCTATTGTTCGATTATTATTTTTTAACACTTCGGTTGGTGCACACAAAGATTCATTATGCTTAAGTCTTTTATGTTCACCTTTCCATTGCCATTAACTTTTGAATGTTTTGAGCATCAATGGCAACTCTCGTAACCAGCATCTCTCTTCGTCTGGTACCGATCATCGTACTGAAATTTTCCTATTATGTTTTGGATTATATTAGTTTTAGTAGGTCCCCAAGAGGAAGAGTCTTCAGTTATTAGAACAGTGTATGTACGAGAAGTCAGCAAACTAGATTCGTGACCTCAGATATGTGTATGTCGACATATATATGAGACAGTTTGTAAGCGGACCATGTCTTATCGAACGACAATGGTCTTTCCATGCTTAAAAACTATGTGAATGATTAGGAAATACCTTTTGTTCGGCCATTTAGAACAGATATTAAAATCAATTAATACATAATGTAGGACTTTAGTTAACCATTAATGAGAGCTTTGAATAATGATGTCCTCTATTGGGTATATATCTAAATAACGAATATTGCTAATATTTACCGTAAAACATTGTTGTAATATTGAAACTGTATGCGGTTTATTCTTATATAAATATACGACACATATCGCTGTCAGGTGTAATAAAGCGTTACTGCTGTATTCCGTCACGTGATGCTCATAGCCATGAGATGAAAGTCCGTTATGTAGTGTATTGTTATGGTCTCTTCCCCGTAGATATCCCAATCCGCATGTCACGTAACGATTACGGAAGAATTCCGGTAATGATGTATTTTCCATTGGGACAGGTTATTGGCCTTTTATAGCATAGGATCTGACATTCTGATCGTTTCTGTTAGCTGAACAATGTTTCTGTATCATACGTTGTTCTCCCAGGTCTATTCAAACTTTACAAAAATTGTTGACTGAAAAGGGTTTTAAGAGAACATTTCTAAAAGCATCGTCAACAATCATCTAAACATAAAGAAAACTAAATTGCTAAAAGAATCTACATATGTTATTTCAGGCTGTTTCTTAGATTATTGAGATGCTTACTTGTTTTTTTTCTCTATAGTCATTATATTTTGTACTTGGTCACAACGAGAAACATTTTCCATTGTAAGAACCGGTGCTTATCCCGTGTCACAAAGGGGCCGTGACGTCACTTCCGTTCAGTGAATATCTGCTTTGAGTGCAAAAGCTTTCTTTTGCCTTCAAATCAATCTTTGGCCGATTTTCCAATTTATCTAGCCTAAGTACCACTCACAATGCAGTAATGCTACATTTTCGGAAACATAAGCTGTTCAGGGATAGAACTGTATTTGGATGGTGCTCTGTTTATTTCTGTTCAGAACGCTGTACAGTTTATTCACTTTTCATTCAACTAAGTTCAGATTAAACATCCAGAAAGATACACAAAATTATTTCAGTAGTAGAATATTTAATTTGCTACAACAACCAAATATTTCCTTCTTTTCCTTCTTCTGTGGTCTTCTTAATTGAAATTCTATTAAAACATATTTTTGCGCTTAAAACCCAGCCATTTATCATTTCTATGCCAATTCTTAATTACAATGTGAGTAGCGAACCGCTTTTCCATAACGTAACTGTTGCTTACACCCTTCTTTTGAACTGTTAATGGATAAAACTACAGTTGCAGCCTAAAACCTAATACAACTTTGAAAAGTTGTTCATTAATCACCTTTAAAAACTATAACATGTTTAATTCATAGGCGGATCTCGGGCTTTTCCCCAACTCCCGGATTTCCTTGTCGCAATCTCCATTAAAAGTCAGGGCCCCCACTATACATTCCCTTTGTCTAAATTAAGAAAAAAATCTTGAACCTGTGAATTGTGAGTTAAAAGGCGGACAGATCCTCAATAAGGCCTTTCGTTTCAGCTGCCCATTTGACTATGTGCGCATTTATGACGGAGAGACGAAAGAGGCAGAGGAAATTGGTGTGTATTGCGGAAAACACAACAACATTGATGTTTACTCTACAAAAGAATATCTTCACATTGACTTTGTTACGAAAAGCGGTCGCTTGGAACCAACCAAGAGATCTTATTTCTCCTACTGGGAGATTGATGAGGCTAGAGAGGTTCAGCAAAAGGGTTTCAACGCATCGTTTGAATTCAGTGATAGATTTGTGAATCTGAGTAAGTAGTTACATGTAATTGCATAGCCAAATTTGGCCTATACTGAACCTTTAACTGTATCGTGTTTATAAATGTGTGAAGTTAAACAATTGTAACATTTAAATCTACATGGATATATTCTAATGTACATGGGGCAACTAGAAACGTTCTTTTAGACTAGATAAATTCTAATTCCGATCACCAAACGTACCAATGCTGATCTAGAGGTGATGTACAAGGTCGAGTGAACATGCTTAAATGTGCCCAGCCTTTCCCATGTTATGTTTGTCCCAAATTAAGATTATCATTTTGTTGATATTCTACAGTGAAAAAAGCCGAGGCGTTCATAAAATTCTAAAACGGTACTACAGCAATAAGTTTAAATGCTCATGAGATTTTAAACAGACTATAGTATTAATTTCATCTGATAAAATGTAAGGTAAAGGTAAACGATTGCGGTGGGAGCATACAACCTGTCTACTAAATAATAAATAATCAAATAACAATGAATTCAAGCGACACCGAAAGTGTCACGTGGTTTGACTTTGTAAGCACCACTTAAAAGGACCGAACTAAGATTATTACTTAAATAATTCAATTAAAAGCTTTACAACTTTTTTTCAGCAGTTCTTCTTTTTCCTCAATAACGCCCTAGCTTTTGGACATTCTTTCACTTTTCTGAAGTTATGCTGCTGAGTTCATTGGCCTTATAAGTTCTTTTCTTTGTGTTATTGCTTGGATCGGTATTTATAAAGAAATGCCATCGCTAGTAGTAACTACTAATGCAGTAATCAACGGCACTAACAGCACTACGCTAAGCTGATGGTGTTTTATAAAGGCGGCCCCTGAATATTTCACTTTACTGATCAAACATAAAAGCTTTTGTGGCTTTTAATGTGGCAACACTTACTGAAGTAAGATCTGAACAATGGTTACTAATGATGTAAAAACATTTCCATGGTTAGTCGCAAAATAAACAAAAATGTCTTGAGATAGAACGGAACAAATAAGGACTTTTCCCTTGTTTCTCATGGTACCTGTGTGTTGAAGAGATTGCGTGGGATGGAGATTTGGGTTTCGGGCTTATTTGTTTAGTTTATTTGCATAAGTGCATATGCACTATAAGAACAAAAGCCAGTATTGTGGATAGGGATAAACTAAGAAGTGATTACGCTCGATGGGGGAACGTATACAACTGTTTCAGCAGCCCCAACCGCGATCACAGATGGCGGACAATTTTTCCTTGAAATTGGGTCATGGTCAAAATAAAATAACTCACCTACCTACTATGGTAGGTTGGATCCATGACAAAAGGTCGAGCGTCAAAAGGTCGTCGACAAAAGGTCGAACGTCAAAAGGTCGAACGACGAAACCTCGAAAGTTGAAAACACGACAAAAAGTCGAGATTTTTGTCAATTGATCAATAAACATTAATTTTATTTTCAACATTAGAAGTTTTAATTGCTATGCTGTGAGAAATATTAGTGCAGACTAGGTTAAAATGCAATTAATTTCTTCATCCCAATTCACTAATAATCCCTTCAGACAGTTGTTTAATTGCACTTTAACTTGAGTCAAATTCATCAAAGACATGATAAAAGGGTAATTACTTCGTTGCATGCTATTCAGTAATTACAAAGGTATTGCCAAAGCGCGGGAATGGATTGCATTTTGAGCAAGAGCAATTAGAAATTGCAATTCATGGAAATACAGGTTTTTAAACCACACACCTAAGTAAACTTTAGATTCACTCAAGTGTTATCCATTGCTCATCAGTGTATGAGTCCATTTGTAATTATTTTTGTCGAAATTTAAGCAGCTAGTCTATCACACACCGGCGAAATCGCGAAAGCCAGCTATCCGACTAGTAGAGTAAAACTTAAAATCAAAAGGTCATCACTAGAGTAGTTTGTTATTTTTGGCTGATTTGGAATTTAGTGTATTTAGTGACAACAAATAATTTGGACCTTAGTGTATTTAGTGTATTTAGTGATAATAAATCCTTTAGTTTGTGTCTCAACTGTTTTTGCACTGCTAGAGTATATATATATATAATTTCGACCTTTTGTCGCGTTTCAACTTTAGACTTTTCATCTCTTCTACCTTTTGACGCTGGGCCTTTTGTCTTGGCACGGGTAGGTTATCTATATACCAAATATAACAAAAAATAGATCATCTGGGTTCGCGTAATAACCGGTGATGGACTGATGGAACACACGGACGGAAAACACCCAAAACTGCAGTCCAAATCCGGGACTAAATTCCCGGTTGGGGGCTAATAAACTATAAATTGATCAACAAAAACATATAGTATGAGTAAAGGCATCACTGTGTTCTCTCATTTTCAGGTTTTATTCATGAAGGAGAACATGTCAAGGGAACAGGTCAGTGAAAATGAAAACAGGACTGATAGTAAAAATGACATCTCGTAAATGTTCAAAAGCATACTGAATACCAAACCAATACACAAAACGTAAAACTATTGAAAAAAAAAAAAACGGATCTTGGTTTTAGTGACCGGGAGGAGGGCTGAGAAACAAAGTCTTTTTCTCCCTCCCTTCTCTGTACGCAAAAGTGTGACGTCGACCATTGACTATGACGTCAGGGAACGTGCAAACTGAGACCCGTCCCCATCCCTCCCCCACCCCCAATGTCCGCGCGTTTGTAAATATAATAGTTTAGCCTTCTGAGCAAACAAATTCTACGATATTCTGAGTATTAATCTTTCGAGAACCTTTTCAAAACGGGTGTGAATGCGCGGACACACTCGTGCAGCTTTGATTTTACGGGAGGGGGGTGGGGGTGGGGATTCACCCAACTCCGGTTATCTTGATAAGTCCCGGGGTCATACCAATACCCGCATGGTAACGATTGTTGTAACGATCATTGCTTCGTCTTGACCCAGAAAACAGTAAACTAAACAAATTCACATATAAGAATAGTATGTAATGACAGAAAAATGTCGCAAAATTGTAGAAAGCTTATTTCTGTATTGCTCTAGCTGTATACGTAACCCAATAACGATATTGACTGCCGAATCTCATCTCCTAAAAACCTACTCAGACGAAGCACAATTTTGTTAAAACACCAAAAAAAAAGTCCACCTTAGTAATAAGGTTTTTTATCCCCCAAACTAAAGTGAGATTTGAAATCGCAAACTTTTTTTTGGTAAAACTACCGATTGCTTGATGCTGAAAAGCAGTTGTATCCGGGTGGGCGTGGAACAGTCTCTTGGATCGGGAGAGGGGCGAGAGGGGAGGGTGGAAAGGGTATGGTGGCTATCATATGAGGGGGGGGGGGGGGGGGGGGTTGGTGGAGGTTCTTGCCAAGGACATTGCTCCATTGGGTCCGATATGTTTTCAAAAATAAGGTAATAAGCCCAGGGTTGAAACCTAGATCACGAGTGATCGGATCCACAACCCTCCCACCAAAGCACGCATACTCTGCAATGGCGGATCCAAGGGGTGGGATTGGGGGGTTCAGGGGTTGCAACCCCCCCCCCCCGCCCCAAACCCGAAAAAAATAGACTGTTAAACCCTGTGTTTTCGCAGAAAAAAGTTTGACTGTTTAACTCCGAGTTTCCCAAGTTGAACCCCCCATGCCCGAAAGCTGTATCCGCCACTGCTCTGAGAGAAAAACCTGGATCCGCGCCTGTATCGGAGCCGACCAATCTCCGGTCATATGTTCTTGGATTTTGAACAAAGCTTTTTTCCTGTTGTTCCTTTATAAACAGATAATTTGTGATTAGATGCTGACATATCAAGGTATGCGGCGTTGCTTAATGTTATTATAGTGCAGAAGCGTTGCTATAAAACAGCTGACCTCTCTAGAGTTTCTGTTGTATAAATTACTATGCTGAAGATTTTTTTTTAAAGTAGTGCCTCTATTATAATGAGCCACGGTTTTCAGTGGCTCTGTGGAAAGAGGGGTCTAATAGACAAGAGACCGAATGGCCATAAACGTTGGCTGGTCGGTAACAACGTTATGAAGTAGCAAAACCCAACGTAAAAACACGAATAAAAGCTTTAAAGGTTTTAAATCTGGGAAGTGATCGTTTTAAAGATGGCATTTAAAATAAATTTTGCATCCTCAAAATGGCTTTTAAGCTGGATCCCGAAAAGTTTTGGTGCGTTCAAAAAAGTCCGCTGCCTGTGGGTTTAGAATGGCTGATTTGCCAGGGTACGCTCCGCCGACGAAAACTACCACACCTCTGTGTGGACCCGTACCCAACTTGGCATGATGCTGCTTAGTAGTGCAGAAATGTCATTTTAATGCCGCCCTCTCCCCACCCCCTCCCCCGCCTTCGCCCTTGACGTAGTCGTCTGTCGCCGACACATCAGTAATGCATCACCGCCGTGGACGCCATCTATCTTCCTATTTCATGTGTTTCGTCGTGTCATTTAATGTGTCTTGTCCATTGTGTTGCATCAGGCAATGAGGCTAATTAGATTGGCTGCAAGTATTCTCTCCGGACCTAACCCCACCCCCTTTTATATCTAAAGAACATATGCCGGGAAACATAAAACAATTGTCAAATTTAAAAAGACCAGTAAGCAGGGCTAGTTAGCCGTCAGGTCATAACAAAACCGTTTGCAGTGACATTTGAAAGTCAGGCTGTTATTACTGGTGAACTATACCGTTTCTAACATTAAAAGCTTGACACTCTTTTTTTTACGTTCGACATGCGCACTGAAACCCCCTGAACAATGACAAAAGCTCTTAATTTCTTTTGAGCTTTTTAATTTATTCATATCTCTTTTCCATTTCCTTTCTTTGACAACATGCATGTTTTGACAAGAGTCAAAATCGAAAAAAAAATGCTGGTGAAAATCTATCAATTCACAAAACAAAACGAATCAAATTCCCTGAAGATTCTGTGAAGAAAGATTTGATTTCTAAGTCGAAAACCCATGTCACAATAAAGCATCATGGTAACGGGGTGCATGGAAACCAGCAAAATGGTTAGTAAATTAAAAGCACGTGTTTTTCTGTTTGCAGAATGCGATCAGAGAGTTTTTAGCCGGAAAGAAAGTAACGGTACAATTACCAGCCCGAACTACCCACGCCCCTACCCCCTGGGCGTCAAGTGCCACTACTTTGTAGACGGACTTGTGGACCGGCAAAACTTGGAGAAGGTCAAACTCTCGTTCCTCGACTTCGATATCCCAGTCACTAACAGAAGGTATGTATATTCCCGTCAACAACAGTAGGTGTGTATATTCCCGTTCAACAACAGAAGGTATATATATCCCCATCAACAACAGAAGGTATGTATAGCCCCGTCAACAACAGAAGGTATTATATCCCAGTCAACAACAGAAGGTATGTATATCCCCGTCAACAACAGAAGGTATGTATATCCCCGTCAACCACAGAAGGTATGTATATCCCCGTCAACAACAGAAGGTATTATATCCCAGTCAACAACAGAAGGTATGTATATCCCCGTCAACAACAGAAGGTATGTATATCCCCGTCAAGAACAGAAGGTATGTATATCCCAGTCAACAACAGAATGTATTATATCCCGGTCAACAACAGAAGGTATGTATATCCCCGTCAAGAACAGAAGGTATGTGTATCCCTGTCAACAACAGAAGGAATATGTAATCCCCGTCCACAACAGAAGATATGTTCGTTCCGGATTTGGACAAAAACACCAACCGGTAAGACAAAAGCGCGAAATAACGGAAAAAAAGCGCCTCGGGCTGCACGTCAAAAACGCCACATTTACAACAATAGCATTACGTAATTAAATCACAAGGATAGTTTCACTTATCTAAAAAGTACAGTCCATGTCGCTAGTACGCCCGTTACAAGTCCACTCGGCCCTTTTTACTTGTGTCCCATGGCAGAGATATAGTGGCGTCGAGATATTTCTTTCTTCGCAAACTTGCTGTAGCGCTCCATAGCGGCTTCAGTTTTAGATTTTCTGCCTTCTTTTGAGACTTCGTGTCGTCCATGCCTGCCATCCATGCGTGTCATCCATGCGTGTCGTCCATGAGTGTCGAGTCTCTGTGATTGATAATCAGGAAAATATAAATAAAAGGTTTCCTCATAGTTACACAAAACAGTAACAGCAAAGGATTGTTGTGTTATGTTGATTGTATTTGTTTCTTCCTTACGTACATTGCTTTAAGAACCCAACAGAGTCTTCCGGATCCAAGCTGGGGCGTCTAAGACGTCTAAGCGGGATTGACTGTACTTATCGCCCATGCTCAAATGATGTAACATCTTGATCGTTGCATAATACGGCTTGGCTCAAATGTCTTGAAAATTTTGGCGCATTTGTCCGGAGGCAGTTTAAATGTTTGGCGCTTATGACCTAGTCCCGTTCGTTCCGTTTTCAAAGTAAAGTGGCATATTTGAATTAAGGCCAGCAAAAGGGGTTTTGATCTGCGAAGTAGCCTTATTTTAGAGGCCCTTTTGTGATTTGTTCGGATGGGTGAAGGACGATTTGACTGTACCTTGCTTCGAAGGTTGTCATGATTCAGTGGTGGTCTCAAGAGGGAAGTGTGCTGTGTATTAAACTGCGGGCGTTGCTGGTGTACGGTTGACTATTGATCGGTAAAATATGTCGAAATTTGTAAAATGCACAGATAGTGAAAATGCTGGGGGGGGGGGGGGGCAGTCTAGCTCGTTACTACCTGATTTTAGTTGAAGATCTTATCTGGTATAAAAAAGAAACTAGGTATGTCCTGCAGTTCAAATTGTTGACTGCGCAATCATTACTTTTTTACAGTTAGTAAAGAAGTGCGTAATATGCATGTTTCTAAAATAGCTCAGGTTTGAAATATGATTAAATTCTGAATTGATTTACAATGAAAAAAATTGCTATGTGACAAGTGTCGAGAAAACCACATTATATACTCAACAACAAAAGAAACGCCGAAAAATTTTCGTGTGGTTTTTTTGCGTTTTTGGCGATTTCTGGGAAACTTGTGTGCGAACTTTTTTCTGTAATATTTTTCTTTCTTTATCCTTTATGTGGTCTGTTGGTGGCGGCTTAATTACCCTAACACCTTGGTCAATTCAATGAAGTGGTCGTTTTGACACCTTTTTCCATATTAGGCAACATGTGTTACATTGACCCGTACAAACTGAAATGCATAGTAAAGACAAGCTTAAAAAGGGATAAAAAACGTTAAAATATTGAAACAAACTCAACGGAAAAACCATGCCACGGCTCTCACAAATTGATAGGGAACGCGCCGTGGGTATGCTGGACAGCGGAAGGAGCCGCGCTGACGTCGCGCACCACTTCGGTGTTAATGAAAGTACAGTTCGACGCCTACGAAGTCGTCTTAGGGACACTGGATCTACTCGCGACAGACCTCGGTCAGGTAGACCACGTGTTACTACTCCCCAGGAGGACCGCTATATTCGGGTCTCACACCTACGCCAGAGATTTATTCCAGCGACAACCACCGCCGGAGCACTCCCAGGACGTTAGGGCAATCGCATCAGTGCCCAAACAGTGAGGAGACGGCTTCATGAACACGGTATTCGAAGCCGGCGCGCGTATCGCGGAATGCCCTTAACCGGTGCTAGGCGCCAAGCGAGGCGTCAATGGGCCATGAATCATGTGCGCCTCTACGTTACCACAGCTACGCCAAGCCCTCACCGAGGAGTGGCATCGCATACCCAGAGTCGTAATCCAGCGCTTGGTGACCTCTATGAGGCGCCGGTGTACGGCGGTGATTAACGCGAACGGAGGCCACACTCGTTATTAGGCACTTTAACTCGTCATTTTGTGAGGCACTTTTGTTGTGTTAAATGAACCGTGACTATCTTCTGTAAAGTTACTGAAACTGTCTAGAAGTATGCTATAACAACTGCCTTTTTGATATATGTAACATAGATTCCAGTTGCAAATTTAGGAAGAGAGATGTGGAATTTCTAAGAATCGGCGTTTCTTTTGTTGTTGGGTATATTATTGCTATTTAGACGATCGAGAGAAAACCACCGGTTTTCAAACTTAACACAGTATTTACGTAAGAATTGCTGTCGGCTTTGATGATGATGTCTTTGGCATTTTTAGATGCGACAACGGGAGGATATTAGCTTATACAGAAGGTCAAAGTTTAGCGGGCATAAATCAAAGGCATGAGAGATACAACAGAGTCATGTGCGGGAACTACACCCCACCCATGCTGGAGACCTCCAACCCGCGATTGCTGCTTGTTTTCGATGCAACTGGAGCAACGGTGCCGGGGCGGGGATTCAAAGCACTCTACCAGTTTGTTACAGGTGCGTGTGTAGGAGCGCGGTCACAAGTGAGACAGAAAGAGAGAAGAAAGAGACGTGCAGGGAGAGTGAGAGAGAGAGAGAGAGAGAGAGAGAGAGAGAGAGAGAGAGAGAGAGAGAGAGAGAGAGAGAGGAGGAAGAGGCGCATGCGAGAAGATGGACAAAGACACAGGCATAACGGGAGAGGTTTACGCCATTGCTACGAAGTAACCATTCATGCTGGAAGAATGACACAAGGAGAGCAAGACATTAAATTGCGTCTTATTCCCACACATTCAAAATTTGCTCATTGACGAAGGCAATCAGGAAGCACAATGTGTCTCCCACTGGAAACAAAGAGCTACCGACGAACATTGAATAACTTCTAATTCCGATTTTTTGCTCTTATTAAAAGAAGAATAGCCATTTTTTTGTCGCGACGTTGTTATTACTTCTTTAGAATACTCGCCTGATCACTGCCCCATAACATTCCACGGATTTCCACGGATTTCCATGAAGTGCAACTTCGAGCTTTAAAGAGAACCTTTTTATGTGGATTCCATGGATTTTCATTGGATTGATCGCTAGAGTTGTTTCCTTCCAATTTTTCCGGGTGGGTGCTCCACGAAATTCCATGGACTGTGTTCCATGAATTTCCATAGACTGTGTTCAATGAATTTCCATTGACTGTGTTCCATAAATTTCCATAACCTGTGATTCCTAATTGTTTCAGGAACAGGAACATATCTTCCATTGATTTCACGGATTTTCATGTTCCAGTTCCATGGAGTTTCTATTATATTATGTTACAGATTACGCAATTCCAGGGATACCTGTTTCTGAAGGCGCCTGTCACTTCCTGTACAACAGCACGAGGGCGAGGCAGGGGTCCTTCAATTCGCCTCGGCACCCCAGCAATTATCCCCACGACACAAACTGCACCTACGAGTTCTTCGGCCAACCGGATGATCATATTCGGTTCACCTTTGAATTCTTTGCCGTGGAGAATCGGCTCGGAGAGTAAGATTTTTTTTTTTTTTGTTATTGGGGAGCTTGTGTAAAACGTTCACTTCGAACAGCCAGTCACTGCATGGATTTTGAAAACCGCGCGTGATTTATCAAAGCCATTAAAAAGCACATCGGGTAGTCAACCTTTTTAGAGGTAGGGTCACCGTCGAAATAGCGAAGTGCCCTTTACACTGGGTAATAGCGACCGTTGGTATTAGGACCTGTAAGTAGTATAGCCATGTCTTTGTCAGCTGCCCAGTAAATAGCGACGAAACAACGTTGCATAGACGTCGACGGGTTTAGGTTGTTCACTCAAATCGAAACAACGTTTACCTTCCAACGTTCGGTACGCAACAATTTTCGTTGCGTAAAGGTTGCAAATGAAATTAGAAATAACTGCTATTTCCCAACGTTGTATAGAAGCCGGGAATGTGACGATGTACAGACCTCTATTAGAGATAATCTGAAATCGCCATTGGTTTCGGCAATCATAGTGTGGTCCCCTCCATCACGGTACCCCACACTTGGATCATCCGGTAACGCACAGTCTGTGACAAGCCGATTTCCATGAATACTTTTGCAAATGCAGATGGAAAAATATTCGCGCGCTCCTGAAGTTCTCATATTTTACGTCCCTGATATGGTCTATTTTCGAAGTGAATTAACATGGCTACTATTTCCGGTGCCCAATAACATGAGGAGATTTGTTTCTTGGTTGGGATTCCGACGTCCATATAACTTCGATTTTTCGAAGTCTCTCCGACGTCGATATTCCGATGTCTGTTCAACATGGCACCAAATACGTTGATTAGTCTTCGTTTTAGAGAAAGTTGCGTTTTGGTTGCGACCAAAAGCAATGTCTAAACAGCGTTGCTTTGAAACGTCATTCAACGTTATGTCAAAGCCGTTGGTCTGTGGCCTGAACCAATCACCACGAGAGTTAATGTTGTATTAGGTCGGGTCGACGTCGCATCGTCATTGCAACCCGTACTGACTCTTTACGTAAGGCGTCTATAACTAAAACAAGTTAGTTAATTAGAAATCCCTCCTATACTTTTAGGCTTCGCTTGGCTGTGTTTAAAGTAAGCGGTTTCATTTGTCAAATCTTTTCTTTTTATTCCACAAATAATGTGATCTTTATGTGATATAGTTGGTAAAAGGTAAGCATGATGGCATTGTGGGTTTAATTTGGCGATTTCATGAAGCACATTTGCAATACCGTTTTTTCTTAATCAATTGGAACTACATGGTTTAAGGAAAAGAAACCCGCAACTGCTGTCTCGGGCACATTGCACTTGGCGAAGAATCCTCACGGTTGCTGAGCACTTATTCTCATCATTTCCTCGCGATTACCCTCTTTTCTTGTAAATTTACATCTTTAACGTTTAAAAAACTCACGGACATGTCTTTGATAAAGGACGTAGAAAACTTCTTTTCTAAATATTTTGTCTCCCCGGTTTCGATTACGTGTTTTTATGAATAAAAGAGCTCTTAACATTTAGAGGACGGGCCTTTTTACGATGTACAAACTAATTGCTCTTGATTTTTTTCAATGGATTTTTATATCTTCTTTGGAATAATATGTAATTGCAGGTAACGAGGAAATGCCTCACTTGAAACCCTCCTTAGACTCACAGTGGATTTGCAAAATAAAAAAAAAAAAAAGAACCAAATTTCGTGAAAATAAATCTGCACTCTTTCGTTGCCCACGTTTAGGTGGACCTGTAAATGGTCTCTGTTTAAAAGGAAATGTACGCCAGAATCCCCGGATAAGACCACTCCGAAATTAGACTACCCCGGAAATAATAGCGTTTTTAACGAGTCCCAAAGGTGGTGCAGAAATCTCTGGGTCTCTGAACAGGGAAAGGCAATGTAGGAACTTTATGTACCAGGATGGTTTGTTTGTGTAGGTGGTGGGTCCCTGAACACTGGCGGTGTATCCGGTGGCGGTGCTGTCTAAACACTGGAGCTGTGGAGGGGAGGTTCCTGAACACAGGCGTTGTAGGGTGGGGGGGGGGGGGGTTCCCTGAACACAGACGTTGTAGGAGTGGAGGCTCCCTAACCAATGGCGTTGTGGGGAGGGGGGGGGGTCCCTTAGCAGTGGCGTCGTGGGGAGGGAGGGGTTCCTTGAACACTGGCGTTGTGAGGGGGAGGAGGGGTTCACTGAGCACAGGAGTTGTAGGGATTAATTTAAAAAGGGGACTAATTTAAAAAGGTGGAAAATAAGGGATAATGATTTATGCGAATTTTGTGATAACAATTTGAGAGATACGATTGTTCATGCATTGATTGAATGTCCTGTTACGCAAATGTTCACAAAAGAATTATTTAATTTTGTAGATCCTACGAATGTAATATTTCAAAATTTAAGTAGGGCAGAATTTCTTTTCGGTTCCGAAAACCCGGCAGTAAATATGATCCTATTGCTCACAACAAAATATGTTTGTCATATCAGAACATACAAGAAAAAACTGTCATTGTACTCTCTACTTAACGAAATATTTAAAAGAATTGTAGTTGATAAAAGAACAATGTCGGCAGAGAGATTCCAAAAAAAATATTGCCAATTTGAAAACTTAGTTACACAAAGTGAAGAGTTACTTGTGAACATAGATTACAGTGTGGAAAAATCAGGTGGCGAAATGAGAACAAATTAATGTTATTTGTGTGTGTGTAGTGACGTTCCGTTCTAATTGTATGTACGTCTCTGTTATGTCCTGTAATTAAGAAAATAAAATTATTATTAAAAACAAAAAAAAAGGAGTTGTAGGGATGGAGGCTCCCTAAACACTGGCGTTATGGGGGGGGGGGGGGTCCCTGAACACTGGCGTTGTGGTATAAAGCGCCAGTTCAGTCTAAAGTTGCTACAGGAAAGACCCCCTTTTACACACCATTACCCTTAAAAGAAAGGTATCTTTTTTTCATTATACCCGTCAGTGTATTGCTATTAGAGCGCATGGTCTGTATTCCGAAGGTCTGGAATTCGATACGGACTTGTAGCGTCTTTTGTCAGTAGACGCATACTGCTATGCCCTTAAACATTTCGCCTGGATAAACTTGAGTAACGTTCCTATAAAAAGAAATAAAGAGCACGGGACAGAAATTCAATTGTTTAACATCGACAGAAGAAAAAGGAAGACCTTCTAGATTATGTAGCTTTTACCGCGGAGACCTTCACTGTTTTCTCTTCTTTCAGATGCAGGACAGATTATCTAGAAATCTTTGAGGTCCTGCCGAGCAACAGAAGAAGAAGAATAAGCAAGACATGTGGCGATAAGACCCCAGGCCCCGTCATGGCCGCGACGTCACACGTCGTCGCAGTCTTCTCGTCAGACCGCGATCATTTTGACGCCGGCTTCAGAGCAAGATATGTGTTTCTCAGCCCGTCTAAGGAGGGGGAAAGTAAGACCATTAGGCTATGTTTTATCAAATAAACAAGTATAGTTTGAACGATGCGTGGTACTACGGGGGTAAGCCTGGGATAAGACGGCCCTGTAAATAAGTCCGCCTAAAAAAATAGGACCCATTTTCAATGGTAACGTTCTATGAGCCTTCCATTACGGAAAATCGGAAAGCACCGTCCCGGAAATTCGGTCGTTTTAAGTTTAGTCTCGCCGGTGGTCCTATTTCAGGGATACCATTAGTTGCCCGCTAACAACGCTGGTTGAGCTGTCTATGAAATATGCTCTGTACAGTTTGATCCCGGGAGCGGGGATAGTAATAATAATAATAGTAATAATAATAATGATAATAATGGTGATGATGATGATGATGATGATGATGATGATGATGATGATGATGATGATGATGATGATGATGAGGGTGATGATAATAATAATAATAATAGTAATAATAACAGTAGGTCTCAGGTATGTTATTGTGTGTTACTGTTGTTATTAGTGTGTTGCTTTTGTCTGCAGGATGCTCTACCGAAGAGATAGACAAGGGAGGCGGGGGAGTCCTCCGCGCGCCTAACCACCCGAATAAATACCACACGAATTACTGCCACGAGTGGCACATCAGAGCCCAGCTGCCCCGGGCCCGTATTATGCTCGTCCTGGAGAGCTTTGACATGGAGGGCAGCCTCAAAGGTCAGCTCAAGCTGCCCTAAGATTCTTGCTGGTTGTGTATGAGTAAAACCTGTCCACAAATACGTTGGTGGGGATGTTGGGTGGGGGCGGGGAAATAGGGGGTGTTGTCTATGTTAGTGCATAATCTTTTTTTCTTTTTTTTCCTTTTTACAGGTTGATGGTTGAGAAGGGGGGGGGGCAATAGGTCTTAACTGAATTTTGTGGGTACGTCATGCAATTGCCTATTTGGTGACTTCAGTGCAACAGCGTCGATGTCACATTATGGCCTTGAGATACGATCATTATGTCCCCTTCCTTCATCATCAGTAGTATTTGCATAAAGCCCTCTTGTATGAAGCAACAGTGGCATCATGTGCTGGGAAAAGTTACCTGAGACCAATTGCCACTAAAGTCGCCAGATGGCATACTCAATCGGTAGATGATGATGATGCTGCTGCTGCTGCTGCTGCTGCTGCTGCTGCTGATGATGATGATGATGATGATGATGATGATGATGATGATGATGATGATGATGATGATGATGATGATGATGATGATGAAAGCGCTTTCCAGTATGAGAACTCGACCAGTTTATTTGAAACGACGTCGCTTGTGAGAAATTCAGCGAAATGTGTACATTGTGTGGTTGTAGAGGACGGTCACGGCTGCGCTAATGCCGCCCTCAAAGTCTTCACAGACAGATCGGCAGTGCCTCAATACGAAGTCTGTGGTAAAATCATTAACCCTGACCAAATAGTTACATCTCAGGCAAACGACATCAGAGTACAGTAAGTAGATCTTGTTTTATGTCTGTGGTAAAATCATTAACCCTGACTAAATAGTTACAGCTCAGGCAAACGACATCAGGGTACAGTAAGTAGATCTTTGTTTATGTCTGTGGTAAAATCATTAACCCTGACTAAATAGTTACATCTCAGGCAAACGACATCAGGGTACAGTAAGTAGATCTTTGTTTATGTCTGTGGTAAAATCATTAACCCTGACTAAATAGTTACATCTCAGGCAAACGACATCAGAGTACAGTAAGTAGATCTTTGTTTATGTCTGTGGTAAAATCATTAACCCTGACTAAATGGTTACATCTCAGGCAAACGACATCAGGGTACAGTAAGTAGATCTTTGTTTATGTCCGTGGTAAAATCATTAACCCTGACTAAATAGTTACATCTCAGGCAAACGACATCAGAGTACAGTAAGTAGATCTTTGTTTATGTCTGTGGTAAAATCATTAACCCTGACTAAATGGTTACATCTCAGGCACACGACATCAGGGTACAGTAAGTAGATCTTTGTTTATGTCTGTGGTAAAATCATTAACCCTGACTAAATAGTTACATCTCAGGCAAACGACATCAGAGTACAGTAAGTAGATCTTTGTTTATGTCTGTGGTAAAATCATTAACCCTGACTAAATGGTTACATCTCAGGCAAACGACATCAGGGTACAGTAAGTAGATCTTTGTTTATGTCTGTGGTAAAATCATTAACCCTGACTAAATAGTTACATCTCAGGCAAACGACATCAGAGTACAGTAAGTAGATCTTTGTTTATGTCTGTGGTAAAATCATTAACCCTGACTAAATGGTTACATCTCAGGCAAACGACATCCTGAGATGTACAGCAAGTAGATCTTGTTTTATTGTCGTATTTTAATTAGTTCTCATTACGGGTTGCTTTCTTGCATTAAATTAATAAGGCCAGGAAGAAAAGTAGTGTGTTTCTCACCCCAGTTCTTAAGAAAACTGACACAACCGACTGACGATCTTTTAGTTATTTTTCTCGAAAACATCTAACCCAGCCGGGCCGATTTTTTCTTTATTTTTGGAAATTTCAGTGAACCGACATCTGCCAAATTTCTCGATTTTTCTATACCAGACCGGGTTACTTTTTTTATTTGGGACCGGGGGATGAGGAACAAGTTTATTTGTCCTCGCCTAAGTGTGGCTATGAGGTGACGCGTCGTTGGTTTGGCCTTGCATAATACTGTGAATCCACTGCCGTACATGATCAACGACGACCTCTATGCCAAAAGAGAACCTTGGAAAAGAGATTATCCCGCAGTTAAGACTACTTAAGTCACGATGATGGTCTTGTTTTCCTGGTTTTTGTGTAACAGACTGTAGAGTAATTTACCAATGACACGAGTTAAAAAGCAGTCTAAATTTATAGATATAAATAAGTATTCGTGGAGACACTGCCACATAGTAATATTCTAACAATTACAACTATATTTCGCAAACTCATATAATTGAATAATTGCAATTACAGGTTTATCAGCTCTGATCGTGCCATTGGTGCCAAAGGTTTCAAAATTACTTGGACAGAAATTGTGCCTACATCAGGTAAGAGAAATAATACCCGGGGAGGGGATATTCTCACCAACTGCTTACCATGCTTGTCAATGACTTTGTAAAACGATCCCTTAACCCGGATTTTTAAATAACACCCCCTTTTTAACGAAACGCGGAGTAAAATTCCGAAAAAAAAACCATTTTTTATGGGAAACGTGGAGTAGTTTTTTAAATTAACCCCCCGTTTTTTAACGAAATCACCACTCCGGACCGAATCTGACCTCAGAATTATCCCCCTTTCTCCCCGGTTGTTTGCACTCGCATGGTAACACATTTCATATCAAGTGTCCCTCCCACCCATCCGCCCCGCCCCCCCCCGCCCCCCCCCCTCCGCGAAATAATATCCATGTTTCTTATCGCCAGTGACTAAAATCACAAATGAAAAAAGAGATGACTAGACTGGGACTAAGAATATACAAGTAAGAAAGACACAGTGCAACTTTTCTACGTAGTCGTAAGGTGGAGATAAGCAAACATAAGCTTTTGCACAGTAAAAAGAAAAAAAAACACATCTTTATACGTTACCGTCGTTCCGTTAAAATGCACATCACAACCCATGAGTAAACTGTTGATTTGGTTCCAGCAAAGCGTGAAAAAATTACCTGAAGCATAGCTGCTAAGTTTTGTTACCCTTACAATAAAAATAATTCATGGATATAAGTTTGAATTTAAAAAAATCAAAAGATAGATTAATATCTACTATTGCTATTGTTCTGCCTGATTTCAGAAAACAACGGCCAAGCTGAATGTGATAAAGTACATGGGTACTTGTGCAAGGAGACCAACTACTGTATAGATAAGCGCCTTATCTGTAACGGTAACAAAAACTGTGGTGCTGAAGACGAATCCGATGAGGAACAAAACTGTGAGAAAAATTACACCGACCAAGGCGTTTTGCACGTCATTTTAGGGGTGGTCGTGGCACTTATCGTTCTAGTTTTTATTATCGTCTGCATATTGCATCGCCGTCGGAAGCAGAAGAAGAGGAGGAACCGGAAGGAGATTGAAGTGCGTTACGTCACGCGCTCAGCCGTGGCCAATCACAGCGAAGATCATTATCACAATAACCATACACATCAGTTTATAGAAGACAATGATTATTACGGTGCTGGGCGGACGTTATTGAGAGAAAAGACGGAGAAAGTGTCCATTGTATAACAACAGTGATGTATTGTTTGTGTTTGTGCGTTGGCAAAAAAAAAAAAGAAGAATATATATGGGGCTCAATCTGATCAAATGTGTTCACAGCATGTCTCCATGCAGAGGATTGTGATTACGTCTGCTGGCAGAGTGTGCGACTCGAAAATGAAGTAGTTATAGAATAATAGAACCGGATGTTGCGCAACTCACAGTTTTCATAAGGTCGTTTGTGTACTTTTATATTTTGTCTACGTAAAATGTGTTAGTTTTCGTGGCCAAATACTAAACCAGACATGGTAATTTAAAATTTAAGCAACATAAAATAGATAAAAATAGATTAGTTGGTAGTATGAAAGTTTTGGTTCATGTAACAGTGCAGCGAAACTGCTTGAAATAGGAGCGAATTGGAACGGAAGTAAAGTGGTCGGTTTCTGGGGGCGGGGGAGGGGTGGGGTGGTGCTATTTGTGGAGTGGTCTTATCCTGGGGTTCCGCTGTATGTTGATTTTGGTTGTGACATCGATCGGTATGTGTTCCTTTGTGTCTGTTTTAAATAAAGCGCTTCACAAAATGCAGCGTAAGTCGATCAAGCTCATATTTTTGTATTCAGGAGAGTTCACAAAAACAATTCTTCTTACAGTTTTTTTTCAGTTAGTTTTTTTTCGGTTTGATGACGTTGTATTGAGGTCTAAAAAGTACTGCGTAAATGACGTCATAAGTGTTCCGTAGGCTTTCCTTGTAGGTTTTCTATTCCGTAGAAAATGCTTTTTTTCTACGTACAAAAAAACTTAGGTTGACAGTTGCGTAACTTTTCGCCATCCGTAAATTTTCCCTGTGTATTGATTGGCAGCTTTCTATAATTTGCATATTGAACCTGAATTGTATGTTCCCATAAAACTGAGCACGTAACACTGAGTTTTCCCCTGGCGAGACTCACCACCACCATGTTACTGATGTAACATATATGGAAATATTTTGTGGTACTGCTGTAACCGGTTAATTGAATTTTATTTTAGCAAATTCGTTTATCTTGCTTAATTCCTAAGCATCACCCTCATACCGTTAATATTAACTGGTCAGCTTTCCCGCAATTTAGGAGTAATAGTCCCCGGCATTTTCACTCGGACGTCCGCCTGGTCTTTTTCTCCTGGTACTCCCCCCTCCCCCCGCCTTAAGGAATTTTTGTCAGAAACTGTGAAATATTAAACAAGATGACATTTTGTTTTAGAAAAATTAATATTGCAATTATTAATTGCAAACACGTACAATATGGTTGCCATGCGTATGCATGACTTTAAAACGACCCCTAAACGCGATTTGCTAAATTTGAAACAATACCCCTTTAAAAAAACGCGGTGTGTTCTTGCGAAATAATCCGCTTTTTTGTGAAAAACGCTCAGTACTGAATAAAATGTATCTCCCTTTTTACACGAAATTGGCACTTCGCTCTGATCGCCTCAAAAGGGGACCCATTGTAACATTTGATACTAAGCGCTCCTCCCTTGCAGGACTTAATTGCAATAAAATTTAATTTTCAGATTGACCGAATGTTATCTGTCAGTTATAAAACTTTGAGTAAATGCAGTAAACCAGTAAACATGTCAAGGGCCAGCCGACGTCGATGTGAGGTTGCGACGTGGATACAACCAAACCGCAACATTACCTCTGGTTGTGCTTTGGTTGTGGTTGGTAGGGACCACAGATCAACGTCTAAACAACGTCCTTGGCACAAAGTTGAATAAACGTCGATTAGTAACATTGCTTAGACGTAGCTTTTGATTGCAACCAAAACTGTCGTGTTATTCCGTAAAACGAGCTTTTACGAATAAAAGCGTTATTCGCGTTATCCACTTTCAGATGGGTTTCCGTTGAAACTCTGCTAATCACGCAAATAGAACAGAACAAAACTGTGGATCGATAATCTCTTCCCGCCAGACACCAGCCATCCAACCAGAGACACAAGGTACACATATAATTCTTTTCTGTTCGATCCGATGGCTTAGCAAACTCGTCCAAGCTTTTTGTGGGATGCCGGGCGGGGGAATAACCCTAAAAGTGGAAGACGTGAATTAAGCTTTCAGTAGCAAATGCTCGTTGTAAGAAACAAACTTACAGATTTGCTTCGCAAAAAGCTCTTAATTCACTTACTTCCACTTTTCTATGGAACTAAAGTCCGGAGCAGAGGAGCCTGCTATTCTGAACTCTGTGAGAAAAGTCACGAATTACGATTTATACGTAAAATCCCGTGTCCGAGCAGCGAGGGAGAATACGCCGGTTCTGTGTACTCATTAAAACACAGAAATAAGTTCGACTTCATTAAAAAATAACCATCTATTTATTTCTTAAGAAACTAATCGTGGGCCGAACACACGGAGCACGGAACAGAACACAGCTATCTCCACAGTGACATCTGTAGACATACATCACGCTAAATATCACTCAAGGCAAACCCCAAAGCACGTAGAGATGGACACAAAAGAAAAGACACAAAATAAGCAACTTTTACCCTCAAAAGCCAATAAAACACTAAACTAGTTAATCGTGAGTAATACTGAAAAGAGAGAAGAAAAGTGATGCAATCACTGTTTTCTACTGTGAGTAGGATATGTCCTCGTGTCCACAGCTCTCCCGGTCACTACGGTCCCGTGACAAGCTGGTATGGCACAAGTGGGAGGAAGATGGCCGCATGGCACACAATACAACCCCTTTTTCTTGCCCTAGTATAAGACCGTAGTGAGCTAACAGCAAACGCTACAGTCACCTCAACGCGTTGAAGTAAAGTATCAGGGGAGATGCCGGGAGCTGGAGGGTCGGGAGGGGAGTGTCCCGGGGACAAATTGCCAGGTTAAACGAACGGGAAAACGGGAAAAGGGCGAGGAGTAAGGCCAGGGGAGAAAGAACCTAGACTCGGGCTTGGGGCCATGCATGTCTAAAATGACGTTTCTGTGGCTCTTGGTGTCGAGCAGTCCTGTGCGTAAGAAGTCCTTGTCTTGTTACATTGTTGAAATGGCTTTTCTACTCTGAGGTGTACATTTGTCATTTCAGCTCCATTTATAGTTATATTACTTTGAAGATGGAAAGTTAAAGGAAAAAAAGACTTTTCTGCGGAGAGTGGTGTAGGAAACTCCTGTGCATAAGACATCTATTTCCAATTATATTGTTTAAGTGGCTTTTCTACAGGCATGATGTTCCTTAGATTCTCCACATCCGTAGAAACAGGCTCTTTCTATGTGGATAAGACCCTTTCTACAGCCAGTCCCGCATAATTGGCCTGTCAGCGTGTCACCTCTATTATTTCCTTGCCCATTGGCTGTTTCGATGTTGGTTGTTCTTCTTTTGAGATGGAAACAACATGTTTAAAACTGAATTTTAGAGACGCATTGAAAACTTAAGCTCTTGAAGCGCAAGGAATCTATGTACAAGTACCCGAGAAAAGTCATTTGTTATGGACATACAAATCTTGCAGATAATGCGTTGACATTCGATTGGCTTGGCTTATGTTATGTTAGCACTTGTAATTAAAACTGTAATTACGTTGAAATCGTAGAAAAATCATTTGTCATGTTAATGTCTGCACCACACGGGTCCTTTCACCTATTGGTTAGATTTGTGGGTTTTTTATTACAAGACCTAATTTTCGGTTCCATCGAAAATTTGTTCTTTTTCCGAGATGGTCGCATATATGAGGCAGATTTATCCCGAGGTTCCACACTTTGTAGAATGTAAACCTGCAGGTGAATCCATTTTAAAGCCAAAGAGTTAACGGAGGAATGAATGAATTCCAAGAGACAAGACTAAAAAGTAGAATTGTTTTCCCCATTACATAATTAAACAACAAGACCAATTGACAAGTTATTGTAGACATCATTATGTAAGTGGGTAAACCAATTTGTACAAAACTAGAAATATGTCACGAAAACACGAGGGAATACCTTAACTTAATCCAAAAAAGACAATAAAAGAAAACGGTTTTCGATGTGTTTTAATGTATTGTTTTTCATTCAGGTTTGAATTCGCTATGTCCTGTCATTTGCCACGTCATGTCATGTCATTTGCCACGTCATGTCATGTCATTTGCCACGTGTTATACTGGATCCTCGAGTGAAGTTTAAATCGCATCAGTATCTCGTCAAAGCCGCGTTATTTTCCTGTGTGCTATTTTCGTCGTTCATTTTGTTTTATATAATGCACTTTCGAAGTTAAACAGTCCGTGGAATTTCACATAAAATGATTTTGCACTACATATGTGGTCTTGTTTGTGAGGTTTTTTGTAACTATAAAGCCTATTTTTTAATTCTATTAGAAAGTGGTCCTTTTCCCGAGGTGGTCCAATATGTAGGTTGTTCGATCCCGAGGTTGAACTGTATGTGCTTTGTAGCTGCTTATTGTACATTTTTGACAATGCTAATTCACGATGTTGCCATGTTTTTGGTTTATACTGTAAAGGATAATTTGCAATTGATTTAAAAATAAACAAGCAGTAAGGTTAGTAAAAATAACGATGTTTCTCAGCTTTGGTCGGGTAAGAGACTTCACAAAGAATTACTCGGCCAGACCAACAGTATTAATCATCTCACCTGGGAAGGAATCCTTCCCATTTTACTTGTGAAGACTATAGCAGACGAAAAGAATGTTCTCCATTTTATGCAATCGTTGTTGAAACTAAGAAGTAAATAATCAGCGTAATTTTTTGGATGTCACTATCGCTGAATGCCGTAAATTGACCTGTGAAGAAAAATGACACGGAAGGATACAAAATGCCCACTTGGGAGGAAAATTTAGTTAGAATATAGTTGTGAAGACATATTTGCAATCTACAAAAATATACACCAAATAAATAATACGAATTTGTGTGACATTTATCACTGTTTAGTACCAAGAGTCTGGTGAAAGTATAAAAATAAAACAAAAATTATAAGTTGTTGGTGGAAACACCAAATGACTTAAGTTCTGGATGAGAAACAAGATGTTTTTTCTTGGCCCTAACTGATTATGCTGTGTGTTGCTTTAATGCAGATATGGGTTGTCAATTTCAGTTCAATGTATATATTACGAAGATTTACTTGAAATATTAATAAACATGGATTTTTACTTTTAGCTTATTTATTTCGTGCAATATATACCTGAAACATCGCCGAAGAACTACTAAAATATATCCTATGTATAGAATTACAACTAAGCGTGGTAGTGGATTGAACTAGAGCTCTTCCGTTATTCACGAATCTTTTAGTATAACCTGCATGTGAGGTTTTTTGCTTTTGCCAATATGTAGGGTAAAGGGGTAAAAAAATCAAGATGTATAAATTTACTATACTTTCTTCTGTTTTAAAATAAATATGTGTTTTGAAACAGAGCTATGGGTAGTCGAACAACTTATCAATTTTGTGGGCAGATAGGACGCTCGTGCAATATACTAACGTGCTCATATTCATATTACTTGTTTAAGGCAGATTTTAGCTAACCCCAAGGAACCTGAAAGACGAAATGCTCTTAAATGACAATATCATAACAAGATAGTTTATAATGTTCGTTAATACTGTATAATAAAATTTTTATTTAAAAGTCTTAATTGGAAAACATATATATATATATATATATATATATATATATATATATATATATATATATATATATATATATATATATATATATATATATATATATATATATATATATATATATATATATATACAGAAGAAGTGCATATTCAGCTTAAATAAGCACTGTGCAACGGTATTTTCTCCTTTGAAATCAGCTAGATAATTTCCCTGTGTTCCACTTGGGGGATTTAATCACGGAAAATCTCTATTTTAACCTTTACTTGTGTGTAAGGAGCAGAAAATCGGTCATTAAGAATGGAATCAGAATCAAGGTAAGCGCTAGAATAAAAGTCAGGTAAAAAGTCATAGACAATAAGGGAAAACATGGGAGAGTATTTGTTCATTTTAATAATTTTGATCAAACAGTAGTCGTACTGATATACATTATTTATTTGTATAAAAACTGGTTGAAAACGTGCCAAAATGAAAAGCGTGTTTTCTCTATCGGCTATTATGCTGGTATATTATTATACAGCATTATATTAATATGCACTCGGTAACCCTGACCTCCTCGGTCATGGTCAAAGTCAAAAGCCAGAAGCTGGCCATAATCTCGAAAACGGTTAGAGATGGTGCAATTTTGAGCTTATTTTCGACCTTTTGGGCCTAAACGGCTATGTGTAAGAGGTACTTCGGTGACCTTGACCACCTCGGTCATCATGGCGGTGAAAAACCGGAAGTTGACCAGTATCTTGAAAACGAGTAGAGATTGATCTATTTTGGGGGCTATTTCGACCCTTTCAGCCTAAAAAGCGTTATGTTAGAGGTACCTCGGTGATTCTAACCATTTCGGTCATGGTCATTGTCAAAAACCGGAAGTTCAAAAGACGGTTAGAAGTAGTGCAATTTCAAGCTTATTTTTGCCTTTGGACCTAGAAGAGAAGATAAGTGAAGACGTATCTTGGTGACCTTTACCTCCTCGTTCATGGTCAGCTCTGAATTTTAAGAGTTAAGAATCATATTTTTGTGGCCCCCCAAGTGTAATTTTCGCCACTCAGTAGCGAAAATGGTCTAGTTTGAAATTTTTGATACGATTCAAGAGTTATTCAATAATTTTTTTACAATACTACATTATTATTTTTGTGTAACTTATCATGTTCCCGAATCCCTTGCACACATGTCGTAAATATTTTTTCACTTTTGAGTTGGAATGTGAAAATGTAAAATACGTTGCAAGCTCTCGAGAATTTGGATAGATTTACTTCAGTTCGACTGCTCAAAACGCAGCTCAGACTCGT
Source organism: Protula sp. h YS-2021 (assembly GCA_949752745.1). Taxonomy (NCBI): domain Eukaryota; kingdom Metazoa; phylum Annelida; class Polychaeta; order Sabellida; family Serpulidae; genus Protula; species Protula sp. h YS-2021. The sequence goes on along the minus strand of OX457025.1, from coordinate 94,674,450 downwards.
ATCAAATTTTGGTCAAGTGACTGAAATTATCTGATGTTTGAAATTAGAACGTAACATGAGCTCATTCATACTTCTTTTCAAACAGATAGTGAACATTTACTAGTTACTGATGAAAACAAATACTACTTCATGCAAAACATATATTGCTAAAAGATTTTGCTACGCATTTCAGGAATCTTATCAGACGTAAAAATGAAAAGTAAACTCTTTGCGAAATGTCTCTATTGTCAAAGGGTCAATACTGGATGCAGTGCAGAGTAAGGTAAAGCAAAATGCTCGGGTTACTTAACATGGTACTGCAACAGCGTACTGTAGGTTATATTTTACATATCAGTATCAATTATTTAATCGAAAGAATAATTTGTAATTATGTATTTTCTGTGAGTTTTCGTTGTCTTTAAGCATTTTTAAATTATTTGCCATAGCTCTGGTTTAAATGCTTGATTTACAGTGCTAACCCTATACTAGAGAGGCCATTCACCAGCCAAAAGGTGTCTTAACAACTGACATAAAACCTAATGCCGTAAAAAGGTAACTTGAGCCAGTGGACATTTTTTCAAGAAATTATTCCATAACAAGAAGCCATGCATGCACAAGTTTCCCTAAAAACAAGCAAAGATTCATCTACAAATGTCCTGAAAACAAGCAAACATTCTTCTACAAATGCCTATCACATCCATCACGATTTAAGACTAAAACAGTGGTGTATAAATGGGGATTCAAAAACAGGAAGTGACGTCAAAATGACGTCATAGGGTGTTTCGGAACCTCATGGGGGTTCTGGAACAGATGGTGATGGATAGAGCGAGCGCCCGTTCTAATGACGTCATAATGAGGTCATAATGATGACGTGATGACGTTATGATGACGTCATGATGACGTCATGAGGACGTCATAATGACGTCATAACCGTAACCGGCATAACCCTAGCCCTAGACCATAGAGTGCATTATGAATGTGTATGATGAATGAGTATAATGAATGAGTACATAATGAATGAGTATATATTATGATTGAGTACGTGATGAATGTGTGCTATGAATGAGTACGTGATGAATGTGTGCTATGAATGAGTGCGTGATGAATGTATGCGTCACAAGGTTATATGGCATGTTTTCACAAACATCCTGGTTAGGTCCGGAATAGCTCAGTTGGTAGAGCGTCGGACTCCTGTATCATTAATTAATATTTAAAGATGGTTATATGACACTAAATTTTAGATGCTGTTATTTTATTAATTTTGTCATTCAAACTATAGAACACCTCCTGGATAGGACCACCCCGCATATGTGGCCACCTCACAAACAGGGCTACCTCGCAAAAAAGGGCCACCCTGCACATGGGGCCACCTCACAGATAGGGACACTTTGAAATGGCTGCATTTTCGGCGTTTTCTGTTATAATGAACCCTGTAAAGGGACCGCCGTAGAAATTGAACCACTCTAGTAGACTCCAATTCATGTCACTGTGTGTAGTGTCCCATTGCATTTGTTAATTGTGAGAACCAAAAGCTAAATTTAAACCGAAATAGTAAAGTTATTCTAATGAGATATGGAGTGGTATTCTGCTCTGTCCTTATTTTTAAGGATGTCCTTATTTTGAAAAATAAGAATAAAAAAGCTATTCTGCTCTATCCTCACTTAACAAAGCCTTTCTCAAAACAAAATCTAATCTCAAGAATAAGGACGTCCTTAAATATAAGGACAGAGCAGAATACCACTGCTGGTTCTGGCAATTCTCACCCGATTGGAAGGCCGTTTTATGTGCTATTTCTTAGAGACCCTAGATGAATGTCTGGGCCTGGTGTCCCCCCAGTGGCAAGTTCACTTATAACAGACAAATAAGATACCCCGCGTAGTCGCGTTGTAATGCACACATCTCGCTTTGACAGATGTTTCTTTTTATTTTAACTTCATGTTAAGATAGAAAGTTTTGAATTTTTTGTAGATCATATATCAAAATACACACAGTGGAACCTTGAAAATGGCACCGTCTATGAAAATGCATCAAAGTGGACCGATATCCTGATTAGCCCGATTTGTGGGATCCTTAATAACTCAGGAAATATTCCGACGTCGATCCAACGTCGATTTGAGGTTATTACGTGGACCCGACCAAACTACAACTGGTTGTAATTTAGTTGTGTTTGATCAAAGATCAACTCTAATAAAAATTTTGGTGCAACGTTGAATAGACGTCGACTAAACGACGTTGTTCAGACCTCGGGGTCATAACACCACAACATCCTCATATTATCGATCACCGGAAGCCAAATTGACCAAAATGAGGACATAAAATACAAGAATTTCAGAAAGCGCGCAAATTTTTTCCGCCTACTTTTGAAAAATATTCATGAAAATTGACTTCATACATATCCAGTGTGATTCAATGACACAAGAATGAGGTTACTTTGGAGGTGGCTCCGACGCCTTATCATTGTCACTGTCTAGATGGCGATTCTAGACTAATATTTTCCGATGTCTTTACAACGTTGGGAAATAGACGTTGTTTCCATCTCCCTTTGCAACCCTTTCCCAACATTGATAAGACGTCGAGAAACTGATTTCTATCCAACGTCGTTAGATAGACGTTGTTTTGACTTCCATAGCCAACCAAAACCACACGTTGATCAGACGCCGGCTGCACCATATCTATCCAACATTGGTGCAACGCCGCATCGTTTACTGGGAATGTTCACCAACTAAATCGAGAATACTGAAAGGTTTTTCCCATTTGTGAGGTGGTCGCTACCCTTTGGTTCTAGGATATTTACTAAGTTTATTTTCAACATAACTTCATGCCTTAATATTGACAAAAATGTATTTTAATAACGTAATGTAACGCATGACTGGAAGGCCTTAAATGCCTTTTATCGGTATTTTAATATCACAAATCTATGGAAACGGTGACTGATAAGAAGAGCTGAGTTAAACAGCATTCCCAGTCTGAGGGTAAACAACTGGTTCTGCACAAACCAACGCGAAAAGCCCCTTGACAAAAAAAAAAAAAATACAAAATCAATGCAAGAGACTGGTGTGACAGAGCTGAATATTGCAGTCTGAGGGCCGCAATCTCAGCCGGCAGACGTCAATAGGCTACTCGCTGCGAGGCTGTAGCAATATGAGGCCTGTATGCCACAGCAGCTTCTATAAACTGGCTTATTTGATTGAAGTCGGATAATTAATAGAAACAATATTCCTGTAAAACATAACAGATTCTACTATGACTTTACCAAGGCTTTTGTAAAAATCTATAATCAATGTTAATGTCAGACAGCAGTGGAGGTTTTATAGGTTAGAAATTTTTCAGATAGTAGAATCTGAGTGACAGTGCAGAGACATGGCTGACAATTGGACAGAACTTATGTGTGAAGGACGGAGCTTCATCCAAGAAGTAGAACACCATGGCTTTGGGGATATACTCGAATATTTCTCAAAATCTGCCATGGAATTTCTGGAGAATTTAACCACTTTGGATGAACCCTTCAAAAAGGTGTTACCGCAAATAGCCGGAAGTGACATGCCGGTGGTGCGATTTCAACACGATCCAGAAACGGGAATCCTGATTGCAAAATGCGTACATTGCGGATCAGACTGGAAGCCTATGCTCATGGGGCTCATTCAATCTGCGTTTTCCAAATTCGATAAAACGGATGTAAACGTAAAAGTAAAAAACGAAAAGGACATCGACAACGTGTCGGTTACGGAATTTGAAATCACTGCAAATGACGCTCCTAAGACTGGGCTTATTGCAAAATCGGAAGTAGCTACCAGTAAACCATTAACGGATCATGTTCCTCGTATAAGTCCCGCGACATTCTGCAAAGTATTACCGTTTCATTTCATGTTGGATTGTAACATGATAATTGTTCAGATCGGACACGCCCTGGCCAGGGTGATGCGTGGGCTGCGCTTGAATCAGGATAAGTTCACGGATCGCTTTGACATGATCAGTCCGGCCTTGCCTGCCGACTTTGGAACCATACGACAATGGAGAGAAATACCAGTAGTGATAAGATACGTCAAAAATAAAACCAAGCTCCGGGAACAAAGCGATAAGGGAACCCTAGCTCGATGCCACAGCCACCCAACTAAAGGCCAACACCCATCTCAGACAGGAGACGTGACCTTGAAAGGTCAGCTGTTGTATGTACAAGAAAGCGACCGCCTGCTATTCTTGGGATCGCCTTTGGTACAAAGCATTGACGGGCTGTCACGGCAGGGCCTGTTCCTTAGCGATATACCACTGCATGATGGGACAAGGGACCTCCTCTTGTTAAACGAACAGCTCCAGGTCGGTTAGATCAATTAATTAATTAACTTATTAATTAATTAGCTTAGTCTGCACACAATGACCGTCGGGAAAAAGGACACCCATTTGGTCTGAACTAAAGTGGTCTAATTTGGGGTGTTTGTGGGGCGCTCTTCAAAACAGATCCGTCGCATGAGACTACCGGAAAGTGGTCTGATTTCCCATGATTCACTGCGATTGGAACTGTTACTGGGGGCTTAGCGAAAAGACAGCTATTCTTGGGTTAGATTAAATAGTTGAATTAATTTCTTAAATACTTTATGCAAATGCCAAACAGCATCTGTAATGTTAAATGTTTCTGTTTATTAATTAAAAGTCTAGAATGGTTGCAGAATATTTCTAACTCGGTCAAATGTATCGTAAAACTATGTCGACTTTTCTCCATATGTTGGATAGCTGTCTGGTTCTATGATCTAAATTATTTGGACAGATAAAAAAGACACAGTAGATGTGTATCAAATAAGTTTCCAATTCATATTACTTTTGTTGATAAAATATATATATCAATAAAATAAAATCTGTAAATCGTTTTAAATGTCTTTGAGATATACAACATATCTTTTCGTAATTCAGCATGCAGAGATTTCCGAACATTCAATCACTGGGCATTTGGAAAGCCTCTAATTTTTTACTTTTTGTTCTATTTTTTCCTCTCCGTTGTTTTTTTTTTCTCTTTTTTTTTTTTTGGGGGGGGGGTTGTTTTGTAATATTATTTTTATAACATACCCTTTAAGGCTGAGAATGAGTTGGCGAAGAAGCTTGAGGTGACGACGTCACGCCTCGAGGAGACGTGTCGGGAGCAGGAGGAGGAGAAACAACTGTCAGACAACCTCGTGTACTCAATCCTCCCCTCCAGTGTGGCCGAGCGTCTGCGGGCTGGCCGCCCAATCGAGGCCGAGAAATACAGGTAACACAGCCCGTTGTTGTTTAACAGCCAACCTCTACGGTTAAGCTCTGCAGGGGATGGCTGTGATTTAACAACGGACTGTCGTGCTGTTACCTGTTATTTTGCTAAGTTTATTTATGTGTCTACTTTTGAATTTCAAGGTAGATAATTTATGTAATATTTTAAGGTAGAATTGGCAGTTCTTCTTTACGTAAAACTGCAAACACATAGCTTTTAACTTCAATTGTATGAAAATCTATACGTTAATGTTCACAGCCGTTCTTTTATTATAATTTTATATCCCAAGCTATTCTATCTGAAAATAAAAGGGGCAACTGATAGACTCCTTGTTTATAAGCAGAAGCAAAATAAAACTGAAAGCATCCAAAGAATTATATGTATTCCCCTAAGGGAGACATATATAGCATTTGATGTGTCCGTCCGTCTGTCTGTCGGTCCGTCTGTCCGCAGTGAGTTCTTATAGAATTAATGAGTCGATTTTTCTCAAAACATACATACATATTGGGGTACATATCCAGATGATGCTCGTGTTATTTTTTTTCGTTTTTTTTCTTCAAAAATTCTATTTTTGGCAAATTTTTTAACATGGAGGGGGGGGGGGGGGGGTTCGTGCATTTTTTTCACTTTGGCAGGCTAAATCTCTCAAACGGTTCGTTGTGATAAGGCTCAGACGCCGCAAGAAGAACCTTCGCATAGCGCAAATGTATACTGCAAAGTTTTTCTTCGTTTCCGCTGAAAGTGTATTTTTGGCGATATTTCAAATTTCTGATTTTCAAGTTTTCGGGTCATATTGTTGCGATATCTCCGAAACAGTTCGTTGGATTAGGCTGAAGCGTGGCAAGAAGAACCCACATATAGTGCAAATGTTTACTGCGAAGATTTTCTTCATTTTCTTTAAAAATGTTTTTTTGGCGATTTTTTAAAATTTTTTGGCCTCGCCAATGTTGTACTTTTAAGCAAGGAATTTTTTCCATGTGACTGATTGGGGGCGGGGGAGTTATATCCGTTTTTGTTTGAACAAAAACACTGGCCAGTCTAGTTTTTTGTTTTTTTAGCATTGTTGTTTAGATTTTGCAATATGCACGTTCTGCCTTGAAACTTAATGCTTAAACATGAACATAACGGGCGTGTGCTATTGCAGGTCCATCAGTATATTATTCTGCGGTATCTGTGACTTTGACACCTACTGCTCGACCCTGCCGCCCATGCAGGTGGTGGATCTACTCAATGACATCTACACCCGCTTCGATTCTCTGGCAGATCCCAAAAGTCGCGGCGTCTACAAGGTTACAATATATTCATACGCGTCTTGTTTTATTGTTTGTTTGTTTGTTTCTGTTTTGAAGGGGTCATTCGTTACTACTCGTTCGTCCCAAGTATTCGTGGTTCGGGGATGGGGCGCGGAGGGGGGGGGGGGTACGGAGAGAGGGGTTGGAAGTGGGGATGGGAGCAAGAAGGGGTGGGTGGGGTGGAGATAGGAGAAGGAGGAGAGGGGGTAGCGGGAGGTTGTAGTTTTAAGCCCCACATCTTTTATAGGTACAGATCCTGAAATTAAGCATTGTTTGAAGTCTAAGAAAGCAGAATGGCAGCCCCTTCTTAACCAAGTTATTAGTTTATAGGTGGTGTACAATAACGTTAAAAGGATAACGGAAATTTAAAAGTGACAACTGAAAAAAAGAAGGAATTGCGAAGTGTGTCAAGATCAAAACAGGGAGTGAAGCCGCAAATAGTCGGTGACGTGATCGTATTTAAAATATTTCCAGTTAAACAGAATTTCTGAAACAAAATACCCTATGCAGCCAAGTCTTGGTGTAACTACTAGTAATAACACTTCATAAAATTTTATCCAACAGTTCATTGCTAGAAACGAGGTGGGAGGGAGAGAAGGATGGGTAGGGTGGGTGGGGGCGGAGCAGGGAGTGGTGATAACAAGGTGGATTATCACACGGCAGCCTACTTTGACCGATGGAGACAGTGGGCGACAAGTGTGGGTGGGGTTAGGGTGGGGGTAGGGGTGGTTGGTGATAACAGGGTGGATTATCAGCCAGCAGTGTGCTCTGACAGATGGAAACGGTGGGCGACAAGTACATGCTGGTGAGCGGGCTGCCGGAGAAGGATGGCATGCACTCGCGGAACATCGCCCACGCCGCGCTCGACATGCTCGACACGGCCACCGACATCGGCATCGCCAACGAGACCATCAAGGTCAGTACAGAGGTTAGGGGTCATTGTCAGGTTCATGACGCCTGACTGCTAAACATCGTAAAACCCAAGGGGGAAAAATCACCCCCAACTTATTTTGGAAATTCTCTGAAACGTTTATAAATGGGATTGGCCATTCATTCAACTTCTAGGAAAGGAATAGTATGCATGGCGTTGGCGAGAATGTAGAGGGGTGGGCGGTGGGTGGAGGGAGTTGATGTGGTGGTGGTTGTGTTAGTAGCGGTTGAGGTCGGGGAAGATTTTAGGTTACAGCTGCTGTGTATGACAGGTGCAGATATGTGTGCACAGCGGGGAGATAGCGGGGGCGGGGAGGGAGGGGGGAGAAGAAGCCCGGAGACCTATCACATTACAGCTGTGGTGTTTAATTAGGGTACAGATAGGTGTGCACAGCGGGGAGGTGGTGGCCGGTGTGGGGGAGGGGGGGGGGAGAGGCCGGGGGGAGCTCTGACATTACAGCTGTCGTGTGTGATTACAGGTGCAGATAGGCGTGCACAGCGGGGAGGTGGTGGCGGGGGTGGTGGGCCAGAAGCTGCCGCACTACGCCGTGTTCGGGGGCGCCGTGTGTTTAGCCAGCAGAATGGAGAGCACGAGTCACGCGAACAAAATCAACTGTTCCGCCATGTTTTATAAGTAAGTCAGCTATTTTATGTCAATGAGTCGTGAAAGCATTATATTTGAAAAGACTAATAATAGTAAAAATAATAACAATAAATAAATAAATAAATAAATAAATAAAAATAATAATAATAATAATAATAATAATAATATAACAGGGAGCTAGAAGACATTGGGTGTGCGCAGGCCTTTGACTTTGAAGACAGAGGTTTACTGACCATCAAGGGCTGGGCGGAACCTCTCCGATGCTACTTCGTTTTCAGATCGAAAGAGCATTCCAGGCCCACATGACACTGTGAGCGGCTTTCGAGAGTTGCGTTGGATAATCGTCAAAGGAACTCGTTCCGTTCCGTTAATTACAGGATGTTTTCTCCGTTGCAAACATAAACTTGGGCCCGATGCTAAAACTGTTTCATTATGTCTCTCTTATGATAAATTTCTTTCTGTGAACTCAAACAATTTCTGAACATAACGCGCTGGTTAATATCACCTGTATTTTTCACCATGTACTCGTTCACCATAGACTACAACGGGCATTAAATTCTTGACCATTTTATTTTCAAATGCATTTAAAATAATTCTCCATTAATATATCATTTTCTTTCTCAAGCAATGGAAGAAAACATACTAAGTTTGCCATATACTTTATTTACAATAATATATATAAATTACAATTTACAATTTGATACAATAAACTAGAATGACGTATAAAATATACTTCACATACACCGACACATGCTGGCAAAAACTGACCACCGTTCAAGCAATTTAGTATGGTTTAAGTAATATTTTTAATACACTTATTTAAGTGAATATGACGATATAGGCAACGAATTACATATAAGCAACACGTAATATTAACATCACCTGAAGCTTTCTGAATCATCACATTAATAAAAAAGGTGTTAATAACACTGGTTAAATTGAACTTCATTGTTTTAGTTTTTGATATTTCTAATACATTTTTACCGGTAGAAATATTTGTATCACCCCCACAGGCGATTTTATAAGTTTCAACAAACTACTTGCTTCGCTATAAGAACAGTTTCGCAGGCGGTACACCTTAAATAATACGGGATGAATTGTGCTATTAATTTTAACAATATTATTGATCATGTAAATAAATCTCTATTCAGACTTTGTTAATCCATACACACCAAACGAGTCTAATTTTAGTAGCACTCAGTAACACGGTGATTTTAAGCGCTAGACATTGCAGTTATTTGAAATCAAAACGTCAGTCAAGATATTATTGACCAGTTTGCTTAGTAATAAGCATTTACATGTATTGACTTATTTGCAATCAACATGAAGTATTATTGACCGGAAAGAATATATTGACCTTTAAGTCAACATTTTCGCAACTCATTAATGATATTTTCATATTGACTTAAAATAACATATGCTTTTGGACTTAATTGGCGTTTTGATTACAAATAATTGCAATATCTACCGTTATTTTTATTCGTGTCAGCAACGATAGTTTACTGACTTGGGAATCGACCAATCAGAACAGCATTTACCCTATTCATTAAACAACACAAAACAAGGCAATATCTTCCAATTGTTATTTGATATTTGATCAATATTTGGCATTGTTGACAAGGAAACACATCGGATTAAGTTATATCAAGTTATTTTGGGTTCATATTCGCTTAATTAGAAATGTTGATTGCATGTTCTAAAGTTTACCTATAATAAGTCAATGTTTGCTTATTGTTTGCCATGAATTTTTTACATACGGGTTATTCAGTGATTTGACCATGTGCTGAGTTTATACCGCTATGTTAACATCTTTTATTGCTTAAGTTTTTTTTTATTAAATAATATTAATTTTTTGTTCAAAACGAAACGTTGAGATTTATATATTAAGATGATTTTTCTGAATCAAGTGTTGTGTTCGTATGTAAAATATAGTTCTTGACTAGATGGTTTGTCCCTATATTTGGCACTACGTTCCCATATTGGTTATCATTTTCATTTTTAAAAGTTTTTTCTCTAAAAATCATTACGGTTCCTTTGTTAAGCCGTGTAATTCAATATTAAGGCACATGCATTTATAATAAGGAGTTGAGTGTTTGATATCAAACTGTATTAAGTGTCTCGTAGACGCATCATCTCCATATCCACATCATCTGGCGTCATCTCTGACGTCATTAGACAAGAACATAAACCACTGCACAGAGCTTTACCATGTATCGATGCAATGAGTTTTTCATAAAAATGATCGATATCTTTTTTATTTTCTGATTGTGGCCATAAATTGTATATGCGTGATTCAAGAACTTGTTTTATTCTTTCTGGGATATCAGTCCCCAGATCGCCTACTTTTATATAAAATACTCGTTTGCCTTGCTGCCTCTCTAGCATCTGGGCATTTTTAATCTCCATTGAAGGCCAATGTTTCCTAATTGAAAACTTACTCATAACGACAATTATGTCACGACTGTTACGCATGTATTTGAATATAACTTCATCAATCTCCCCGCAGCCAGGAAAATCCCGCGTGTGTACACAACACCGGAATCCATGCTGTTGCTCGAGAACATTGATAAGTGATCGATGAACAAGTTCGCGATCTTCAAAACTATACACCAGATACAGGTCAAAAGTAAATCTCGCGAGTTGACGCCCATAACGTGGTTTTCTCCCACATTGTAAACAAGCTCGTGTTCGATACGCAAAAGTAACGATACGATAACGACACTTAACTAACAGCCAAAGGGTTATCCACAGAAGCACAAAAATACCACAACATCCTACAATCAGAAGTACAATTTCTTCTAACAACCACTTCTCACATTTTGAAATATATTCTGCAGCATCGATATTCATGACGAACTCTACTTTTTTCCAGCCATGGCACAGGTAGCTAGCAGAGTTCACAAATCGGTTTGAATTCGAGTACCGAGTTGTCTGTAAGTGCAGTATTGTTCCTAGTGCGTCGTCATGACAACCACAAGACAAGGGATTATTTGTGAGGTCCACTTGCGTCCTAAAGTGTTCTAAATCAATTCTTATTTCCTTTGGAATTGAGACAAAGTAGTTATGTGTCAGACTCAAAAAAGCTAGTTTTACACAATGTTCAAATAGTGTGCTTGGTAAAACACGTATATTATTAAATGATAAATCCAATGTTTCCAGGAGGTAGCAATCAGTAAATAACATATCCGGTAAAAACGTTATACCGTTCGTCGATATGTTAAATGTTTTTAAAAGGCGACGTTCTTTGCAAATGCTCAGGCCCTGCTGAAAATGAATACCGTTATGTGCGAGGTTGAGGACCTTTAGTTTACTAAAAGCAGTATTTAAAAAGAGTGTGTAGAATGTTCCTCTAAGACCGCAGTCGGCTAAGATCAATTCTTCCAAACTATTAAGTCCATAAAACGAAACATTTATAAGAGGGGGATAATCTGGATAACTGAATGACAAGAATTGAAATCCAGTGAAATCCACTTTTGTTATCTTATTTTGACCTAAGCAAATAGGGTTTAGTTTGGCATTTTGAGTTCCGTTTGAATCTGGTATCATACGCGCCCACCACTCCGTATCTAGCATAGCAACGAGCTTGAAAGCTAAATATGATCCAGTGAGAGAAATTTCGCGAAGTTTTGGAGCGATTGGTACAAGCATGCCGTTTCGACACGCTGAATTTGGTTCAAAGTAACGTCTGTTTAAACAAGGAAGATTTTCTGCTTCGAAAAATGATCTTAACACATTGCATTGAAATGTGTTGTTCCAAATAACAGTATTAACGACACCACTGTCATTGCAATCAAGGGTCATGTTATCGAAATATCGTGGGCAACGCAATAGCTCTTCCGTGAGGATACTCCCACGCGTGTTATCATACCTGTTCGTTGTTTTTCCAGTATTTGACTGGGTAAATTTGAAATATGGATTGCCTTTGTTCTCTAACATGAGTAACTCAAGTGATGGGTGAAAACTAAATATTTCCATAAATGTTTTAAAAGTTGAACTATAAGTGTCTGTAGCCAAGTAAGAGGGCAGCAAGAGTGGATTATCCGAAAGGTCTAACACTTTTAAACACGGAAAATATTTTGCAAAACTCCCACTGATAACTCTAAGTGAAGGGGTTTTAGTTAAACTGAAGTACACTATATTCTCAGTGCGAATAATTTCAGACAACTCATCGATGTATAGCCTTTGGTTGAATACATCGATACCTCTTACTGATAAAACCTGAAGTGGGGAATTCGCAAAGGTTTTAGAAATTTCTAGAAGGCTTAGATAATTAGTACCGACGTCAATAGTGAGAACCTTGACACGTGATGTGTTTGCTGTAAGATAGTAATCGCAGTTGTTGTTGTTACTTATTCGAGGTGCTATAAAATGCATAATTTCTAAACCTGTGACATTATACAAACTTAAATCTAAACACAGCACAGTATCTTCATGTTGAAATATCCACATTTCTTTAGCAAAGGTAAAAGGTAGATTTCGAAACAATGGGAAAGAACCCGCTACGTCGATAATAAGAGGAATGTCGCTTTTTTCAATTTTTTCTTGCTTTCTATTTACAACCAGATTATGACTTGCGTTATAGACGCGATAAATTGATGGATGTGTAAACACCGACTTAAAATAATCAAAATCGCTATTTTTGGAGTTTAAAACATATTGACTACCAAAATAGGTCTGTCCAATGACTGGTTCTGCACGGTTCATGATCGGTAAGTTATTGTCGATGCATTTATTTTTGTGAATCTGTCCTACTGTGTTTCGTGCGGAATTTAAGATAATAAGTATTAAGGGTACACAAGACCAGATACTTACGAAAAGTCCTGTTATAATATGCATAGTTAGCATCATCTTCGATTTTCAACAAAAATAAATAAATGATTCTGCAAGGACACGGTGGAATTAAACAATATTCTCCAAGAAATCAATCATTTACCACCGAAACCTGAAGAAAAGAAAAAAGTGGAAAGCATTATTATAGCTAGATAGACAGATTCAACTGCGCATCACAAAATATATATCATATTACTTTAAAGAATATTGCTTCGCTACTTTTCAAATATTTGGTAAAGTTTGATGAATATTTCGAAGTGTAAATATTTCTCACTGATACAAGGCAGCTACGTCATACTATGTCGTAACCATGGTCACGCATCCAGTATAGCTGTATTTTGCTGTACAAAAATTTGCAAAACTGGAGGGTAAAATTAAGATCATGGGGGCTCAAGAAATACAGCATTTCAATATAACTTTGTTAAAAATAATTTCAAGATGCTCTTCAAGTCAAAGTAAAACTGCATTCCAAAAGCAGCAGATATTTGTACTTACTATACGTAGATTAGGTTTTGAGGTTATTGAACAGTCTGAATGCAGGGCACATATCCATTCATCTCGTGTTTTTGACCAATCAATAAGCAGGTAACAGATGCAGCCTTCTTCCAATAGTTACACGAGTGCGTAAACCGCCATAATATTTCGAATCCAAGGTCAAATTAAAACCCATTCGTGTAACGGCTTATACTTAAACAATTTTACAGTATCACAATACCTCAAAATATGCACCTTGAATCCACAATAAATAGGAAGTCACGCAAAAGATGAATTCATAATCTTTTATATGTGTTTACCCAGGAACAAAATAAATGATAACTACATATCTGACTTAGGATAATATACTGAAGGTTTTAGAAAATGTTTCTTTTATTCTATGTCTCTACTTTCTCAATTATATCCAGATTCACTCCCACTTCAATCTATTCTCTTTTTGTAAATGTAACGCTTCTATATTAAGCTAGTACATTGTTTAAAATAACAAAGTTATCAAGGAAGTGAATGTCACCAATGATTCCACTGCAAGTATTTTATGTATCATGCTTTGCGCTATTCACAAATGCGCTAATTCTTCTGAAGTTGAAGATAAATTAAAAGTAAAATGGTCATGAAACCATTTCTTCAAGGACTATTTCGTCCCCATTCGTGCAGTATTTCTTTAAAGTGTTTCTTGGGGGGAGGCAGGGGGTTGGGACTTTCATGTGGTTGTAATTGTGCCGCCAGAGGCAAAACTGACATAGTTTCAAAATGATCGGACTGGAATCTCAGATTGCTTAGATTGGATTCTAGTAATCTTTCCACCTGAGGCAATATTAATCGCTGTGTGCGGTAAAAGTAAATTAGTTTAATCTCGTCTTTTAAACGTGTGTAGTAAATGCCGTATATGTAATGTTTCTGTTCATATTTGGCTTCTGTGTTTTGGGTTTTGTCGATTGATGGTTTAAAATAAGATTGTTGGAAACTTTAATGTTGGTATTCTGATACAGACCTTAGTAAATATTTTCTTAGTATCGTTGTTTTACCTCGAATTCATCACCGTTTATAGTTTCTTCGGTGTTTTCTTGTTGCTTTTGAATTTCTTATGGCGCTTTGCATACAGCTCCTCCTGGACGTGGGAAAGAAAAAAGAAGTTTGGAATGTGTATGAAGGCCGATGGAAAAATCGGTAAAGGATGGTATATATGTAGACGGACTAGCACAGTGGCGGTTGGGATGACAGGTGAAAGTGGTGTAGAAAGGAAGAGACTGGAGTAGCTCTTACGTTAAAGCTACCATGTGTTTGTTTGGAGGTTCGAAGGACGTACATCGCGGAAGGTGTGGGTGGCAACTCTCAAGGTGCGATGTCAATGGCACTCTAGGATTGCAGCTATTGTGTGTTTGATTAAAGGTGCGGATAGGCGTCCACAGTGGGAGATGGGGTTCTGAGCTGTCAAGATGCGATGTTACAGGAGCTATCGGATCGGAGCTATCGTGTGTTTGATTAAAACTACACGCGGTGGTGGGGAAGGGGTGAGAAAAGATAGCTCTAACGTTAGGGATGTCCTGCATTGCTGCAGGATACAGACAGGTGTGCCCAGCGGGAGGTATGGTGGGGATAGGACACTAACGTTACGATTGGTTACATCTACATCGTGCATGGTTACATCTACAGAGGGGCGTGCATAGAGGGGTGGGGGTACGACTCTAACGCTACGGTTGTCCTGCATGAACTGAGCACAGGCTTAGCGAAATCAGATGCTTCGATGTTTTAGAACAGAATCTACTGTTATGTGATATAATAACTGTTTCTATGACAACATTCAAGTGCAAGGAACGTGTTGCTTTTTGCGGGCTCTACTAGAATCAAACAGAAAATGATGAACTCAACAACAGTAACAAAATACCTAATTATACTCTTATGCTCTTCAATGTCTTGAATTACATCTCCAAACAATTTTAAATGATACTCACAATTCTTCTAATTCCCACCTTCTTCACCCATCCCCTCCCTATTATTTTATATCAGAACTGCTCCTATATCTATTGTTCTGAATGGCTCTTGTGGTCTTTCTATGACAGCAAGAGACAAAGTTCCGAAAAGAAATGAACTTGCCATTGATGTAAGTTTTGCTGATCCCATCGCTCGACAGGTTCTATGACGTTATATTAGAAAGCGCATCACATAAATGGTTCAATTGAAAATTATGGTGCTCAATTTTCATGGTCAACTAGCAATTCTGTACAGAGAAAATACAGGATTTTTGTTGTGGCTAGGGTGTAGAAACCCCGATTATTGCTCATAACAGCAGTGAACATGCAATTGCAAAACCATCTTTACGGAAGTTTAGGAATTCCGTCGAATAAGAAAGTAGCGGGCCATGATTCTTCTCAGTTGACATCTGTCGACTGGATCTGTGACCCCTTCTTTCCTAGAGAGACACAGCGACCGCTGCGACTACTCATACATATTCTGCATTAAGCTCCTCAGAAATGCTACTCATTCTGAACCCTACATGCCGTTCCTGACAAATGCTCCTCGTTCTGACCCTCCATACCGTTCCTGGCAAAGGCTCTTCATTCTAACCATCCATGCCGTTCCTGACAAATGCACCTCATTCTGACCCTCCATGCCGTTCCTGAAAAACGCCCCTCATAACTATTCCTAATTCTGACAATTCATTCTGTGGCTCGGAATTAATTCTCATTTGCGGAATTGAATTTTGACTTCATATACATTGTCTTGCCAATGGCAGCCTTTTCCAGCCGTTGGTGTTTGCTTATCCTTCCGTAGTTGGATATTGTTTTTTCTTAAGCCCAAGAGTAAAACACGCCATCATTTTCAGCGAAGAGGCCATAATTTTAAGCCGCATACTTTTTAATTTAGCACAACTCTTTGGTCTTAATATCTCAAAAACTACTGCACTAAGTTGTTAGGCACAAAATACTTTAAGAACCTGATCTTGTTTAGATTTTCATGCCTATAATGTCATCGCACGTATCACCTTTTAGGAATTATTGATCGATAATTAATATTTGATCTCAAAAATAGATTTTTTGATATCAAGAATTAATGTTTGACCTGAAAAAGTTGATTTTTTGATATCAAGAAATAATCTTTGCTATCTGTAGTTATATTTATATATCTCTAAGTGTATTTTTATCTAAAAATAATTCTTGATATCAATAAATATTTAGAGATATCAAGAAATATTTCGTGATATCAAAAATTATATATTAATCTCTACAATTGATTTTTAGAGATCAAAAATTCATTTTTTTCATAGCAAAAATGAAATATTTGATCGCAATTCTCAATTTTGAGATATCGCTGATTCACTTTTGAGACCTCTTAAATTTATATTTTGAAATCTGCAAATGGCTTTTTATCTCGAAAATTAATTTTTGATCAAAATATCAGACTATTTTATATAAAAATTCAGACGAACACATCTGCAAATAAAATAATGACTGGTTCTAGTATACAGAATCTTTCTTTTAAGTTTTTACTGTAAGAAAAAGAAGCAACTCTTGAACTCTAAAATTATGTGGTTATTATGAATATCAATAATTCAAGTTTTCATCTCCAAAATTTATTTGACGATTCGTTAAGTTTTATACAAATGTGGAGGTAGGAGAAGTACCACCCGGAAATCCGCCACTCGGACAATTACCACCTGGACAAGTGTCACCTCGAAAAGTGCTCCCGGCGGACAAGTGCCATCCGGAAAACCGCCACTCGGACAGCTGCCAGCCAGAAAAATATCATTTAAAATAAAAGAAAAATGGATTTGTTGAAAGGTTTAAAGTTTGATATTCCTTTTCAAGATTTAATTAAATGGAATTAGGATCCTCTTGTGATTGATTCACTCGGGGTAATGATGAAGTGCAATTGAAATTAAGTAACTCTTTTTATGGATTAGCTTTATTACTTGATATGGGATACGATTCAGTTTGATTATTTTTTTCTGGGTAATTAAGTTTAATTAAAAAATGTGTCACACATACTGGTGTTATTCATCACGGAAATTTTTGTACCAAAACTTACTGTCTTAACCTGGAAGTTAAAAATACTTCATGACACTGTAAAAATTGCCGTCGATCATCAGCTCTCACGCGTGGACATTGTGCCCAGTGCTGCGCAGGTAGTCCATGATATGACGTTTCCTGAAATCACGGACAACGGTGACAATCCTTGCTGCCGCATTACGGTACACACGTCTTGGTTGAGGGTGACCCGCCAGCATTGGCGTCATTACTACATTGTTCAGGTCCTGCTCTTTCTTTAATATGTCGAGGAAGCGCCACAAGTTTTTCTGTTACCGCAGACCCCATTCTGCGGTGCCACCCTTCAACTTTACTGTTAGAGCGCGGCAGTGCTTCATGAACGCGATCTCGAACATTTCACGTGGCATGGGGGAATTTTGGCGAGGCTCGTGGCCTACGTCTACCTCTGGAACGGCCAATGTAGACGTCTTCAAAGTAGTCTATGACTAGCCAAAGGTCTTCGGGAGCCTTTTCCTGAAGGACCATTTCGTCGATGGGCACGAATGCCCATCATGCGTACATAGGTCGCAAACCCCTTATCATCACTGTACTGGTTTTGCAGGCCCTCCACTTGAACTTTTCGGTACACTTTCTGCGAGAGGTGATATAAGCACCCATCTACAGCTGCCTGTGGGAATGCCTCCTGTGCAGCGGTCATTGTAGCTCGTTAGTAGTCCATCATCATTGTCTGCGGAGCTCTCTCTGGTCGGGGTGTTTTGAGACACGCAAACAACCGATCGCATGTATCGCCGGTTTTGTTGACATGGAGACAGGGTATGAGAATGCCGCTCTCACATTGATGGTATACAACTGAAAAAGAGTTCTGGCACAACTTTGTATGTGCCGTCCAGGTACAAATTGTAATCGTTATGCACGAAATCCATGGAACGCTAGGTTCCAAACAGCAAAATCCGGTTCGGGCCCCCCACCCGACTGTCAAACAATAGGAAGTTCTCGCCGCCGACCAATCTGGTGTACTCGTCTGGAATCTGAGCAGTGGAGCGATTCTGGGAAAGCGGTAGAAGATGGTTTGCTGCTTGGCGGAACCGTCTTATGTTGCGTTGGATGTGGCGAATCGGACACTGAAGCAACGGCATCAGACAACATTTGCTGTGGTGTCTCAAGGGTATCGATGACGCGCCTCTTAATGCTTTTTTGCGTTCTGAGCATTTCGCCTTTGTTGCGTTCTGAGCACTTTGACAAGGTCTTCCTCTCGAGCGTAGAGTTTTGCCACTGACCACGACGGCTTTTCTCACACTCGTACGACACAAATCCGCTGACAGGAGATTTGTTTCTGACATATAAATACCCTTCTAGGAGTATTTTTGCATGACCGCGCTGAGAAGGTATAAATTTCATTAGTAAATTGATATACTGTAGCTGCATTTTTGGTGCCCTATTTTTACTCATTTTCTGTTCTACTCCGGAAAAATTAGCACTGCTCTGAAGCCCAATACAAGTCGAAACAATGCTTCACAAGACTACCACTGTCTTGCCCAATTGCAATGTACTTTAATTGTAATTGCATATTAGTCCCTAGAGCACGTCCATCACGAGAATATACTAATTACACAATTAAATAGTAATTGCACATCAGTGCCCTGAGCACGTCTATCACAGGAATATCTTAATTGCGATTTTAAATCAAGCGACACAGCTCGACATTTGAAATACACATGAAAGAGATGTAATTAAATATTGAAAGATGAATTTAAACTTCACACAATAACACGGCAAAAGGAAAATAAATTTAATTTATTTATTTGTCTTTTAATGTTTTGGGGGTAACGATTTTTTCTTTTTATTTTAAATGATATTTTTCTGTGTGACAACTGTCCGAGGGGAAGTTTACAGGGTGGCACTTTGTCCGCCGGGGTCACTTTACCTGGTGGCACTTGTCCGGGTGGCGGTTTTCCGGGTGGCTCTTGTCCAACTTGTCTCCCTTAAGATGTTTTAAGTTTGTAGAATTGATTTTTTTTATCTCAACAATAAATTTTTGTCATTTAAAATTCAATTTTTGATAGCAAAATATAAATTAATGAGATCTACATTGATTTATTGATATCTTAATTATATTTTGATAAAAAATAAGCATTAAATGCTAAAACGGTATTCCATACTTTTCCATGTCATTATTATTATTTGAAAGTTGAGTATATCTGAAAATTTATATAACCGCGGCATTGCAACAAAACGCACCATAAGGTAACTTTTCTATCCAGAAATCTATTGATTTGTGAATTTTGTGACAAAGGTGAAGGTATGTTCAACCGACACGATGCCAATCCGATGTTAACACTAATTATGTCAACAACTATTCTGACACTTCGTGTGTTGACATGTATCTGGGTTCTTGTTCCCATTTCAAACGTTTATGCGGAAACAATCCGCAATAAGATGCTTGGTTTGCTTGTAACGACGTGGCTCATATTATGAACTGGCTAGTAAAAAAATAAATCGATTAATTAAATTAAAAAAGCAGGAACTTTCTGTTCCTCGTTGAAGTACAGCGGCCATCTGGTAAAATTCATCAAGTGGCTGAATGCCAAAAAATGAATAGCTTTTCTTAAACTGATGACGTTTGAAAAAAACATACCTTTTTTATATCATTTAATGTTAGTCGAAGCAAATTAAAATTTTGGGTCATTGCCTGCCCTTACTCTAAATGACCTTTACAGAGGGAATTTTAGTTTTATTTAAGTACGCGCTGTGGGAACATAACACTCAGAGATATTCACACTTCAGTACATGTAAATCAGTATATCTCCACCAAAATTAACAAAGGAAAATAATTCAGTTATTATCAGATGAAAAGCTGCAATGTTTTTCAAAGAAAAAACACATCGTTTAAACAAATTTTAACAAGAAAAAAATATCTGCCAAATCTAAATATAAAACAAAATGTTTTACTGAGGCCAGAGACGAAGTCCCGAAACTGTATGTGCTGTTTCAATAGCCTCTGTATTGATTTAGCCCAGCCATTGGATGGGCTCTTACAATGATGTGGTGTTTCAATGCTGGGGTGTTTCAGTCTAACATAATATTTCAATCGTTACCCCAAAGTGTAATTTGCCTACCAATTAGCAGATTCGATCTAGTTTATTCAGTTTACGTTTTTCTTCTGCAAATAAAACGCATTTCATAGGGAATCAAATAATGCCTTATCAGAAGTCTTTTGTCTGGCCAGGATTTTATCTTTAGAATTATTTCTTATGTAAATGTTTTGTTGTTGTTGTTTTTTTAATCACAATTTTAGCGGTTCAAACTAAGCCTCCTACCTCCACCTTCATTAACGTTAATTAAATATTCAGCTTCGTTGTTAATTTATTTATAGATATATGGGGATATTTAGAGGGATGACAAATCATTTGCATATATAAAATTGAATAAGACATGCCAAGAAGTTTGAACGCATGGAAAAAAGTGTGCGATAGAACACACCCAATGCACACCTGCATCCGAAGTGTACCACGAAAATGTTGTCCCAAAGATCACCAGAGCTATACTAACCCTTGAAGTGTGTTATAAATAAATCATTTTTTAACAGTGTCGTGATGTGTAAAACTGCGAAAGAGAGGGGGAAGGTGGGGGTGAGGGGGGGAGGGAGTGGGGGAGGGGAGATGACAGCGTTTAAGTCATGCTATTATACCTGTGTAAGGGCAATTGTGTACGAACCTGCGATTGAATTGCGATGCACGCATGAAGCTTTGTTCGCTTGCTGCAGCTTATTGGCCTTGTCATTGGTATTTCTTACATACAGTAGAACCCCACTGCTAGGACCACCTGTATGTCATGTCAAACTGTGGGCCAGAGGGGTGGGTGTTATGACACGAGCTGTTTCAGGGGATGTAGAAACGGGAGATACATGGAACAGAGGTGCGAGTTCAAGACTCAGCATCTGCTGTCGCAAGGAAGGTCTTTATCCCCGGGCTGTTGTGTAGCTGATCACAAAACTTGAAAACTTGTCTTGTCACAGACGAACCGTAACCCTCTTTCTATTTCTGTAGTTGATAGCTTTCTATCGCCTCGACTGTTCATAGTCGTTATATAATTAATGATATGAACGCCCCTTATTTGTTATTAACAAGTCGGTTATTGTCATTATCGGCGAGAAACATGTGATTCTGGTGCCGTCGGGACGTTTCTGGGATAAAGCTAAGACCTCTGCTGTGATAAGCAAGGTGAGATTTACTAAACTGGTGCTTTTTTTCATTTAATGCAAAATATATGAGGTGAAAATCAGAAGTGGTTTTCATGCAGATATCAGGGTTTTCTCTCTGTGGGGAGGAGGGAGGCGGAAGTGCGTACATTTCCAAAAGAGAGGGAGGAGGAGGGGATGACCAATGGAATTTGTAAAAGCCGACTGTGTAATTAAATAAACTGCATGCCCGGGAGGGGCTGGGCGGGGGGGGGGGGGGCACTCACGTGCCACCTGGTTACCATGCGTGTCCATGACCTGGGAACACTCACGTACCACCTGGTTACCATGCATGTCCATGACCTGGGAACACTCACGTACCACCTGGTTACCATGTGTGTCCATAACCTTGGAACACTCACGTACCACCTGGTTGTCATGTGTGTCCTTGACCTGGGAACACTCACGTACCACCTGGTTACCATGCATGTCCATGAACTGGGAACACTCATGTAACAGCTGGTTACCATGCGTGTCCATGACCTGGGAACACTCATGCACCACCTGGTTACCATGTGTGTCCATGACCTGGGAACACTCATGTACCACCTGGTTACCATGCGTGTCTATGACCTGGGAACACTCATGTACCACCTGGTTACCATGCATGTCCATGACCTTGAAACACTCAAGTAACAGCTGGTTACTATGCGTGTCCATGACCTGGGAACACTCACATACCACCTAGTTACCATGCATATCCATGACCTGGAAACACTCAAGTACCAGCTGGTTACCATGCGTGTCTATGACCTGGGAACACTCACGTACCAGCTGGTTACCATGCGTGTCCATGACCTGGGGACACTCACATACCACCTTGTTACCATGCATGTCCATGACCTGGAAACACTCACGTACCAGCTGGTTACCATGCTTGTCCATGACCTGGGAACACTCACGTACCACCTGGTTACCATGCGTGTCCATGACCTGGGAACACTCACGTACCACCTGGTTAAAATGCATGTTCATGACCTGGGAACACTCACATACCACCTAGTCCATGCATGTCCATGACCTGGAAACACTCACGTACCAGCTGGTTACCATGCGTGTCCATGACCTGGGAACACTCACGTACCACCTGCTTGCCATGTGTGTCCATGACCTGGGAACACTCACGTACCACCCGGTTACAATGCGTGTCCATGACCTGGGAACACTCACGTACCACCTGGTTATCATGCGTGTCGATGACCTGGAAAGACTCACGCACCACCTGGTTGCCATGTGTTTCCATGACCCGGGAACACTCACGTACCACCTGGTTATCATGTGTGTCGATGACCTGGAAAGACTCACGCACCACCTGGTTGCCATGTGTGTCCATGACCTGGGAACACTCACGCACCACCTGATTGCCATGTGTGTCCATGACCTTGGAACACTCACGTACCACCTGGTTACCATGCATGTCTATGACCTGGGAACACTCATGTACCACCTGGTTGCCATGTGTGTCCATGACCTGGGAACACTCATGTACCACCTGGTTACCATGCGTGTCCATGACCTGGGAACACTCATGTACCACCCGGTTACCATGCGTGTCCATGACCTGGGAACACTCACGCACCACCTGGTTGCCATGTGTGTCCATGACCTGGAAACACTCACGTACCACCTGGTTGCCATGTGTGTCCATTACCTGGGAACACTCACGCACCACCTGGATACCATGCGTGTCTATGACCTGGGAACACTCATGTACCACCTGGTTGCCATGTGTGTCCATGACCTGGGAACACTCATGTACCACCTGATTGCCATGCGTATCCATGATCTGGGAACACTCACGTACCACCTGGATACCATGCGTGTCCATGACCTGGGAACACTAATGTACCACCTGATTGCCATGCGTATCCATGATCTGGGAACACTCACGTACCACCTGGGTACCATGCGTGTCCATGACCTGGGAACACTCATGTACCACCTGGTTACCATGCATGTCCATGACTTTTTCAAAGGACACCCAAACGCGGAGAGATAATTGTGAAATAATATCCAGGCTTATGTTAACCAAACACGGAGTATGTATGTGCATAGCGCGGAATATTGAATGAAAATCACTCTACTTTTCAACGAAATTGTTACTGGATCGGTTTGTGAGATCCGTGCATGGAGAGGGGGGAAAAAGGAATGGAAGTTGAGTAAAGAAAAACAGAGCGGTCAAAGCGACGAAGGTTACTTTGAAATGTCAACTATGTGGCGGTTAACAAAATATGTCACTGATCTTCCGCGAAACTGCTCAAAATTTCAATGAAATAACAAAAAAAAACATGGTATTTTGCTTTTGATTGATGTAATATATGCTCCCCGAGAAACGATGCAAGGGGACGGCCGTTATTGCCCGACAGCCAACCTCTTCGGCTGTTCGGTCTGTTTTGCATAACACCTTTTTACTCATTGGAGATTCCGCGAAAATAGTAGTCATGATTTATAGGAACTACTTTTTAAAACATCCATCCGCTCCCCTCTCTCTCTCTCTCTCTCTCTCTCTCTCTCTCTCTCTCTCTCTCTCTCTCTCTATATATATATATATATATATATATATATATGACAGATAGATCTCCTCAGAGGTCAGCTGTTCATGTTGTGCACACATCATGTATTTTATGTGATTGTAGTATAAAAAGCGACATGGGTCATCACTACTTGAGTAACGTCTTGTGTTTCACGTTGTTGCTGCTGGTGTTTCAAATTGGCGAGGGAAACTCAGTTGAGAGGTAACTTTTTTCACTCCTCATCCGTGCGCTCTTGTGAAACAGTTGTGGTGGCCCTGAGGAGTAAAACTTCTGTGGGTAAGCACCTTCAATTTGACGTATTAACTGAAAAAAAAAACACAAGCAATTTTAGTGATTTTTAAACAATAAATGGGAAATGAAGTAAACCAGACTGAGCAAAAAGTGTGTAAGCAGAACTGAGGTGAAACAGTTTGTCCGGAAATCAGAGCTGCCGATATGGACATTCGCGAGGACATTTGAGGACGCAGTAAGTGCTCTTTAATGTAAAGCTTTTGTATTTTTTTACATTAAAACGCCACTTTGAGAAAAACAAAAAATGCATTGTTTGATAGTTATTTTAGAGCTGTTGATCTATCAACACCCCATCCCCAACCTTCTAATCAACATGTCAATATTTTTTTTTTACAAATATTCTTCAAATTTGTGTGGATAACACAGACAGAAGCGGGCTGTCAGTACGACAGGCATACCGACACGCCCTAAAACAACCGTGCCGGTGCTGCGGACAACCACAGTGTTCGTGTACCGACCGCCGCCATCGACAACAGTGCGAGCACGACTGCCACAAGGCACGCCCCCAAGCGACGACAGGACGACAACGAGGCCTGACTATGCAGGTTAGTTTTCACAGGCATTTATTGGTTTCGTTTGACTATTTTGGTAAGCAAAACTTTCTTCCGTTTGTTACGAGAAATTTTGTTGCTTGCGTAGTAGGTACTGGTATCAGGCTTAATAAGGATTATTGAACAATGCTACTACTACTACTGCTACTACACCTACTACTTCTACTACAACTACTACTACTACCACTGCTACTACTACTACCACTATTATTATTACTATTTCTACTAACACTCTCACTAATTCTGCTTCCGGGGGGTAGGGTGACGACCCTCCTCCCCCCCCCCCCCGAAAAAACCAAAAAAAAACAAACAAACAAACAAAACAAAACAAAAAAAAAAAACAACGACAAGGGGGAGGGGGAATGTGGAGGACAGACGCGTTCCATGCGGAGTCCCAATTTCGTAAAATAGGACTGGGAGATAATTTTAATTCGGTACTCGACGTTTTCCACAAAAAGGAGGGTTCTTTTAAAACTGTACTCTGCATTTGGTTAAAAAGCGGTATTATTTCAACATTAGCACTCCGACTTCAGTGGTCCTTTTAATGGACACGCACGGTAATCAGTACCCCTACTACTACTACTACTACTACTACTACTACTTCCACTCCAGAACTAGTGTCTAGTAGATATTGTATTTTCAACAGCCAGTTTCAATTGATTTATTGATTCTGGTATGATTATAAAACAAGAAATGTGTTTTCCTGTCCCAAACTTCACTTTGAAAATCCTGCAGAATTACCAATCGCCTTTGGACATCTCCTCATAATTTTATTCTACCTTAATTGAAGGCGCAAAGCCGAAAACATCGCCTTCGAAGAATCCTGATTCAGCAATAAGCACAAGTACAACTGCTTCCAGCACCACAACGTCGTCCAATGACGATCGTGCTGGCCCCAGAGTGAACCCATCTACACCACGATTGGATGGGGCTTTCGACGCTGCCATAGCAACTGCATATCAATTAAACATATGTGTATTATCACTCATTGCTGTTTATGTCATAAAACAATTCATTGTTTCGTAAAATATGGTAAATTAAAAACTTTCAAAGTTTAAATGCCTGTCATAAGCGAGTTTGTGGGTTAAGCGAGGTGTTTGTATTCAAGCGTCAACAAAATGAGATTCTTCTCATATAAGGTCATTTTATATGTCAATAACAAAATGAAGGATATTTATTTCTATACAACTTCAAAAGTTACATAAAAAATGAAAGTTTCCCAGTGTAATAGTCGCATTTCGGACAGAAATGAGCATCAGAATGAGCCTACTTCTATGGAATGCGGTTTTAACATTTAATGCTTATTTTGATATCAAAATATAATTAAAGATATCAATAAATCAATGTAGATCTCAATAATTTATAGTTTGCTATCAATAATTGAATTATAGATGGCGAAAATTTATTTTTGAGATCAAAAAATCAATTTTACAAACTTAAAAAATCTTAAGAGAGACACACATTTATGTGAAAGGTAACGAATCGTCAGTCAAATTTTGGAGATGAAAACTTAAATTATTGAGATCAATAATAAAACACAATTTTTTATCTCAAGAATTGCTTCTTTTTTGTATATTAAAAATTTAAAAGAAAGATTCTATATACAAGAACCAGTCATTATTTATTTACAGATTGTGTTTCTGAATTTTTATTTAAAAAATATACTGATATTTTGATATCAAAAAAATCAATTTTTGAGATCAAAAAATCGTTTGCAGATTTCAAAATATAAATTGAAAAAGTATCAGTCTGAAATAATGTTATCTGAAATAAATTCTTGAGAGCAATAAAAAGAAAATGCATTATTGAGCTCAAAATTGATATTTTGCTCTCAAGTATTTCATTTTTGCTATCAAGAATTAAAACTCAAAAAATCAATTTTAGATATCATTAAATTATTTTTGATATCAATAAGTATTTCTTGATATCTCTAAATATTTATTGATATCAAAAATTATTTTTTAAATGCAAATCATATGAAAACGGCATTTCATAAACTGCCACGTAAGAATTATGTGGTTTGAAAATGGAAGGCTAATTTGCAGAAAAGTGCTAGTCACGTCACAAAAGGGACGGGTTGACGGTGGGGGTTATTTCGGGAACTGCATTTCCGCGTTCAAACAACAGAAAAGGTGCATGTTGAGTTTTCGACCTGTTACTGCAGTTACGTGCGCTCACTGACTGCTCCTGTACACACGAACGTTTGGTTAAAGCATTTCTTTAAATGTTGCAGACTGCTTTTAGGGGATGGAATTAATGGATGTAATCAATTATGAAAGGGGCTGTTTTTTCAAACCTGGTCTTTTCTTAAGATATGGTACCTTTTACGTAAGTGAGTGCCCCTCCCCCTCTCCACCCCCCCCCCCCACCCATCACCGATCAATCTGGGGGTTTGTGACAAGTTAGGGGGTGCTTGCTTGGGGATTTGTTTGCAATGGACACCGGACCGTTTAAGTGGACTCACATTTGTGGAAGTTTACACATCATCTTAAGACATATTCAGTTGAAACCTCGCCTCTGTTATGCGCAACGGGATTGTTTCTTTTGCTCTCTTGTGCTCATTCGAGCTTCCATTTTGTTTATTTATTTGCATGCAATTTCAGTCATTTTGAATACCCAATTATTTGTCATATTACTACAGTGCCGCTTGCAACCGACAAAAGCAATGCACCCATATAATACATCCTGTAATAGAGCATTGTGGTGACCGAAAACATTGAAGTGTACTGTAGATTCACGGCTGTGAGACTTGATAAGATTAGTTCTTGGAGCGGTGGTGCATTTCCAAGTACATCCATCTCCCGCCTGTACACGATATGCAGATGTATTTACATTCATCTTGAAGTCACGTGATGTCAATGATTAGACTCATTCAATGCTTTTTTGATATGCATTATGTCATTTTTCGTTACACTGCTTCTGGCAATAAAATTTTGAATATTTTGGAAATTTTGTTTATCTTTGTTTCAGTACAAATCATTTAAGTGTATCGTGTGGAATTTAAATAACAGATAAATGTCAGTAAGACCGATTTTGCTTATAATTAAACCTATTCGATTCTTTCAACCTTGAAACTGATAACATTTGTATATTTAGAGAGTGTCTCAACCACGCAGCTTGTTATATATATTTTTTTTCACTCGACAAATTGACGTTACAAAGTGATCATTTATAAAAAAAAAACAGAACTTAAGCACACTATTTTTGAATAACAGAGCTTTGTTTGTTCACCAAATAAATCTGTAATGAAATGTCAATTGTCCGACGAGTATCAATATCTAATTTCGGTAAGATCAATGTTGCTTTCACATCTGTCGTGCTATTATTTTGACGGAATTCTTTTACCTAAGTGCTTAATACTAACACAGCTAGTGAGAAGTTATATTTCCAAAGTAATTTATTTCTTATTTAGTAAGAAATCCTGCAATTGTATTTTATAAACTCCCAATCTCACAGACCAAAACATTGGAAGAGGCATTTTTTGTGGGAACCAACTTACCCAGAAAGCAACATCTGTTTATGAAAACCTTTCAGTGTTTTTATGATGCTTTGTTGGGATTTGCAATGCAACTTTAAATATTCTACGGACTTCAATATCTTTATTATTTTAATTGTTGTTGGTAGTTCACTGACGTCACCCCATCGCTTTGTGAAAAATGAAATAAATGAAATGTTTATCGGAGAACCCCCCCCCCCCCCCCTACGTAAAACCATGTAATCTATGTAGCTATTTCCCCACTCCCACCTGCCATAGAAATGAATTTATCTTCGAATATATTACCATATTAAAAGTTTATTGTTTAATAGGGGTAATTTCTTATAAAATTTACTCAGCTTGTCACCCACTGTGAGTACTTCCGAAGGGTCCATATTGTAGTGAGTTTATGTACTCATTAACTCCAGCCATAACTTACCCTCCATGCAATCATTCAAGCTACTATTTTCTGACCTACCCAGTTATGACCCTATGTTAAGTGATAGCACAAGTTACAGTTCAAAAAATATGTTTCAGACAACCACAGATCCATTCTTTAGAAAAACATAGTATGCACGGGAAATCTTTTCCAGTTGTGTAATAATTCTGTGTTTGGATCTCTTCTGCTCGGCTGCCAAAGGGGCAGGGGAGTTCTCATGGAGCGTTTTTTGCCGCAGTGGATTTTCTCCTGGGATTCATTTTGAAGTGCTCAAAACAGAATCCCAATTTCAACTATGTTAAATGTGTCCTTTGAGTCGTATCAGATTGTAGTTGTTCGCAATTTTATACCCAAATCAAGAATAACGCGTAATCCCGCGCCACGTGATATCTAAAATCTAATGTTATTGCGTTTTTAAGTTATTTACTAATCCATTAGATACCTTGAAGTCATCAAGACCAAACTGTATTGTATTTCCTCCACTGGGGGTCTCAAAATGGCTGCGTGATGACTCTTAACTGAATGTTAACCTTAAAACGATGAGGTTATGCAATGCATGCGTACTGCTCCCACTACAATACAATCACAAGCAATGCCAAGGTCTTTTCTAAAGCGTCTGGTATAAAAGAGTTTTTTAACACTTGACAAGCCTTTGGCTTGCAAAGTGTTTCTCAATTTGTGCGAGCAGCCGTTGGTATCTTTTTTCTTGACAGTGAACGGATTTTTTGTGTCATCTACTCAGCTGACACTACGGGCCCTAGGGCCTTAGTTAGAACTTGATATAAACGTGTGCATGACACTTTTTATTTTCTCCGTCGATTTCGTTTTCTTATTTAAAACGCCATGTGAAAAGAGTGTATTTTTTGCAAGTAAATGTTGAGCATTTATCGCACAGCACAGAACACAGTTGCTTAGCTTTATGCGAGCTCTACTGCGTAAATAGATAACACGGCGTATGCCTGATCAGCCAATAAAACCATAAGTCAACAAAAACCAAACACTACTCGGCTTATAAGACATATTCAAGCTGTGTTGTTTGCAATATATTATTCAAGAAATAACCCAATGAAGGAAGTATCTTTGCGTTTTAATTTTTGTCAAGTGTTTAACATTTCGCTAGCAAAATGAGGTTCTAGTAACACGGCAAATCTTGTATTTAATTCCACGCCAGGGGCCCAGTGTTTAAATATTGATGTGTCCGGTTTACTGAGGGTTTTTTATTATTGGAATGAATGAAGAATTTAGAAGGACTGAAAAAATCTATCCGAAATAAGGAATTGTTAGGTTTATTGAGGGTGTCTGGGGTTTTACCTTATAGGAATAGATCATGGGGCTGGGTGGTTTGTATGGTATTCAGGCATTCATTCTGTGAAGCAACGAAGACCAATCCTATGGTTTGTCAATATTATAAAACAAGCCTACAAAATCATGCTTAAATAGCCATGCAGAGTTCAGATAAATTCCTTTTCCCAATAAGATTCTTCAGTGCACTGTCTCATGTCCTGCATGTCGCATAGCAAAATATGGATTCCCGGATCCGGACAAAATACCAAGGTACAGAATGGCAAGACCCATAATAGCAAAGAAAAATTAAGGGAAGAATGACAAGAGGAGAAAATGGCGAGGGATCAAATGAACTTAGAGAAAGAGGAGAAAATGTACAATCGGACAAAACGGCAAGATAAAGAAAAGGCATAAATAATGTACACAATAACTATTCCAACCCTGCATTTTTAAACGAGAACGTATTTCTCAATGCGAAATATTAAACATTTGGCCAAAAAAAAAAAAATTAAAAATCACTTTCTCCCTTTGAACAGAATTTTAAAACGTTTCAGCCTGATTTTGGTTTTTCAAACACTACAGTCTTTCGAAATTTCGAAACCTTCCTAAGAATTTCTTTTGCAGTACGAAACCCCTCTAAAAGCATAGTTTGCTACTTATTCTATGAAGCGACATCCCTCCCCCGCCCCCGACCCTCACCGAGTGTATTTAAGTGTGCTTAGGATGCACGTTCAGTGTACCTAAAATGACCAGGTAAGGGTTTCCTTCCACACGTCGCTCTTATAAAACCAACAAATTCGCCCGTGCAAAAAAAGTACACACTATTCATGTACTCCACCGTTTGGCTTTTTAGCAGGCGCCTGATGATTGCAAATCTTGCTGCAGCCATTACACATTGTATTTCTTGACACAAAATCAGTTTTTTTGCTTCGGGTTTCGACATTGAAAATGTAAACAAAGATGAAAACAAAGGGCGATATGCACAACTTCAGATCAAGTATATGGGCGTCCTAGGGCCAGTATGGTCAGAACAGTAGTAAAAACAAAATGAGGACCAGAGCAAAGAGAGAAAAAGGTCAAAAACATTTGTCCCGTAGCAACTTCAATATGTTCTTTGCAAGCCTTAGACATATAGAATCTAATTATCGTTGATTCAACAGTTCACTCATCCACAACATTTTCTTGCGGTTTCCTGCGGATATTGTGTCTTGCCCTGAAAAGTGGTGTTTGACCTTGTTTCTGTCACCTCTACGGTCCATGCTCATCTGGTAGATTCGGGTTTGCAGTTGAGTGCAAACGCGCTTGACGCGTAGGCGTGACTGTTCCCCAAGAGCAATGGGGAGCGATGCGATGAGGCCTGAACTTAATCACCTTTCAACCAGTACATCACTTTCCACAGCGAAGGATGAGTTGTTCCAACTGATTGTTTTATCCCGTGATGTCATGCTTCGGTGAGATTGTCTGTTCGCTGTTCACCTGCTATGCCCAGGTCATGAACATTTCAAATTTTGCTCTTAACCAGCTGTGAATTTCTGCATCCAACGCCTTTATCAGAATTGCTTTACACTCTGTCTTGCGCTTCACAGTCTCTACCTTACATTCTTTGAAGTAACTATGTGCCTCGCATAAACAAATCATATCTTCTGTCAAACTTTGTAACTTGATACAATTTCCATTTTACCAATAGTAATTACGGAAAACCATAAAATACGTGTAAAGGCAGTAAATTGTCATTGATCTTTCATAGCCAGCGAAAGGTGACGGATGTCCAAAACTGCAATTCAGATTACCTACGGAAAACCATAAAATACGTGTAAAGGTAGTAAATTGTCATTGATCTTTCATAGCCAGCGAAAGGTGACGGATGTCCAAAACTGCAATTCAGATTACCTACGGAAAACCATAAAATACGTGTAAAGGTAGTAAATTGTCATTGATCTTTCATAGCCAGCGAAAGGTGACGGATGTCCAAAACTGCAATTCAGATTACCTACGGAAAACCATAAAATACGTGTAAAGGTAGTAAATTGTCATTGATCTTTCATAGCCAGCGAAAGGTGACGGATGTCCAAAACTGCAATTCAGATTACCTACGGAAAACCATAAAATACGTGTAAAGGTAGTAAATTGTCATTGATCTTTCATAGCCAGCGAAAGGTGACGGATGTCCAAAACTGCAATTCAGATTGCCTACGGTTTCGCTACTTCATATTTGTTTTCTTTGTTTATGTTTCCATTAGGGAAGCAGGTGGTGTATATTAATATTGATATGATGCATTTAAAAGAATGCTCAAAGGAAAGTTAGAATTTTCTCATGCATTAGTTATACTACGTAATGTGAACCGAAATTTTGGTCAAAAAGAAGGCTATTGCATTTGAGGAACGCACTATTGAATCAATGTTTTGGCGGATGTTGCATAAGTAGCCAGACATAATCCTCTACTTTACTTTACTGGCTCATTAAAACACACATGGCTTTTACCATATGATGTATCATCACTTTGTCTTGTCCTCCTGAAAGCAGTTAGAAGACAGAACTGGTCTTTGCAATTTTATTTCACCAAACACGCTTTTCAGTTTGTTGGTTCACTGACATTAATAGGGAGCATCAACGCCGAAAAAGGATCAAGGATACATTCCATGTATTGTTTTAGTAATTGCTGGACTGGTTTGTACCTTAGGAGTCTCATTGTCGACAAACTACCTAATCAGCGTTAGCGAGGCATTAAAACCCAGCGAAAAACAGGCATACAATAAATGTTATAGACGCCGCGAGCGGACGTCGGAGCAATGCCGGGATTTAGTTGCATATAAAAGTCGAAGTAAAGGCTTTTGAATAGCTGTCGTGGATAAACTTTGAATAGGCGTCTGGAGAGCGACGATGTTTCGATGTAGAGCTAGGTCGTTGCATAGACGTGGGGGAATCGACCTTCATGCGATACCATGGCTGCCCTTTCATCAAGTTGCCCCATTTCCATCTCAACCGTGGATCAGTCAACGCGTTAGAATGTGTGCAAAGTCCCTTTTCAACCAGGCGATAAAAATACTCTTTGGAATTTCTAGAAAGGGGTAAAAAGTAGAGATGGGTGTTCAGTAATTTGCTGTGTAAGAAGTGCTTTCCTCTTAGCCGAGTAAAGCTGTATCGATATTTTGTTCTTTTTGCCGTACGGTTCCTCACTTTCATTTTACTTCATCTAAAGGGGGATGTCAAAAGTAAACCTGGCTTTTAAAGTGCCCAATTAATATTTGATGGCTTATACAGAACAGGCAAAGTATATGTATTTTATTTGCTTGCCACACCTGTATTGTAAGTGCGAAGTAAACTTGTGATCCATTTTATGAATACATCGAAAGAGACTAACAAAGTGATTTAGGACAAATTCTAACATCAAGAAGAAAGCACCGTCGTATTATTTCGAATCTTTTGATGCTTTTTTGGATTTCACACTGCATTTATCAGAAATTTTATTGTCCTACAGGGCTGAAAGTGTACCGACATAAAGATACATGTGTTTGTATTGACACAGGAATGCCATTTTGATTTATTTAGAACACTGTCTTTCCAATACTAATTTTCAAAATTTGAGTTGAGATTTTTGCGATTGTATTACTACGAATACGGCAAGTTCAGTTAAGTTGCCCAAATTTTTGATAACTTAAAGTTCATACTCGTGATTGACAAAGACAAAGGCGGAGGTGATCGTTTTAAGTATTATAGAACCGAAGCGAAACCTGTTCCCTCTGCCCCACAAGTGAACCATTTGCGTATAGCAATACAGTAGAGCAGTAGTAGATCCTTGTTTGTACTGGGGGTTTTACTTCTGAGTGGTGCGTAGAACTGCATCTAAATTACGGATGAAGTATATTTGCACATGCCAAATTAAACTGCATTCTACCCAGATTGTGAGGTGTCCAGATATGTATTGTCGAATTGCGAGGAGTCGAAATGTGAGTTGTCGGATTGTGAGGGTTCGAGATATGAGTTGACGGACTGTGAAGGGTTCGGGTGTTAGTTACTGGATTGTGAGGTGTCCAGATGTATTTGACGGATTATGAAGTGTCCAGATGTGAGTTGTTGAATTGCGAGGTGTTCTGATGACAAGTGTCGTAGATTGAATAGAAACAAAACAATAAAATATGCACACAAGAAAAGAATGAAGTTGCTTTTATTAAGATAACACTTTGTTTTATGCTGTGATGTGACAAAATAAATAAATTCATAACTCCTTAATTTATTTTCCCATAGCTATCCCAGGCACATACTCTACCAAACGAAAATGTAGTGCAGATTTTATTTCTTTCCATATATGACTAACAATAAAAGATAATAGCTTTAACGTTCAGCAATAGATACAAAACGGTCAAAAAGTAGATTTACGCATAATAACATACACAAAATGGCATAAATACAACCGGGTAAGAGGGATATATACCTATCTGCGAGAGTCAAGGGTCTTATTCTGTATAACAAATTGAGCGTTATGTTTAATGCATGAGATCGCTGAGGCAGACAATAAAAATTGTTCATAGACATTTAATGGAAAGTTGTGACTAAAATATGTAAGATATAATGATGTTGCTAAATAATCTTGCCACCCTTTAGACTATAAAATGTTTCAAGCTTGGTGGTAATTTTGAGGAAATATCCTTAAATGAACTGCATGGTCCTATTCTTTTAAATCTCATTAGTTTTAAAAAGTGATTGACATTTATATAAATTAAACAATACTCTCTTGTCCTTTATGTAAGAAATTATCACTCAAGCTTCTTTCAAACAATTCGACATAAAATCCACCATCAAAGAACACTCTCAGAACCTTATATTAGAAAACTGACGCATAACACTGTTAAAGAAAACTATCACAAACACAACCAAAGAACGCTATCGCAAAACAATACCACAGAATATTTTCGCAGAACTTTTCATAGCACACTGTCACAAGCCCAATCAACGAACGCTATCACAGAACACTATCGCATATCCAATCACAGGGCACAATCACAGAATACTATCACAAAACATAATCAGAGAACACTACCAGAGAACATTATCAAAAATATTATCAGAGAACAATATCACAAACACAATTACGAAATGCCATTATAAACCCCATCACAGAACACCTTCATGGAACACTATCACAGTACACTTTCACAGAACTTTTCAAGCTCATAGCACTGTCACAGAATAATATCACAGAACACTATCGCAAAATACTGTCTCAGAACACACTAAGGGAACAGTATCACAGAACTGTCGCAAAACACTATCACAGAATACTATCACAGAATACCATCGCAGAATACTATCATGTTATGAGACTGGCTGACCATCCTTAGAACTTGGAGTAAGACCAAATGTTCTACCTCACCCATTAGCGCGCGAGTACATGGTGAGATAATGCCTTCGATCTCTGTTGTATGAGAACTTATGAGGCCGTAATATACGCCGATAATGCTAAAACAACATAGCATACTTTTTACGTGCAACTCAATAGATGTGTGTCAGTGTATTACCTTAGAAACGCATTTGCGGATATTAAAAAATGCATTTCATGTTAAGCTATTAAATGCCTCGTGTAGTACAGCACCCTTCACATAATTCATACGTATAAAAATAACTCATGATAAAGAAGTTATGAACCGGATCTCAGATTAAAAATAAATATACAAAATAGCAACGTCTTTATTGATTTCTTTGAAAATATAAATAAGAATTAGGTTAGAAATTATCCCGTGACTTGGGCTCTTTAACAGCAAAACAAGTTAACAAGGATACAATTACGCAAAAACGTTCCTATTCTTGATTAGTGACCAAGCTTATAAATTGCTTTTACACTCAGCGGAACAATATTTTCTTTGCACAGTAACCCGGACTTGATCAAAATGTTACAAACTAGTCCTCTTTCTTATTGAAAGACCAAAAGTTATTTATTTCCTTGTCAAAAACAAATATTTTATGTCATTCGGAGCACGGTTTATTTCGATTGTTATCTTGATGTGTTGTTTTTGTGACCACAGTAACAGTTGTTTATGAACAGCGTACTAACAAAGTCATTCATTGCTTGGTAGACTGTTTGCCAACAGAGCAAACAAATAGTGCTTAAATATTGAAAAGTGACAACAATCCAAGAACAGGCATTTATTACCATGGCTGATACATTAATATGATTCTGTTGGCTGCTTAAATTAGAATGAAATTTCAATAAATATATTATATATTTATTGTATACAAAAATTCGTTACATATAAATGCTGTTTCAACACAGGTAAGGAATAAATAATCTTAGAAACTATATCTTAATTTTAGAAACGGTATCTTACCTTTTAATATTTACTGACCAGCTCACTGTCCCTCCTGTGCCAGTTTTACTCTACTATAAAAAGACATAAAACATATATACTGCATTGTATCGGTATTTTGCTTTAAAACGGGTTAGCGTTGTAACATAGTGATCTTTTGTTTGGGAAGTAACTGGTTTTTGCTTTGGAACTCTGTTCCAGATAATAGATAACCACGCCTTAATGTGTGGGACTACTTTAGTGTCATGTAAGTGTCCTTCAATGCTGATTTATTGCCTTCTAATTGCTTTAACTTGGTGTCTTTGCCTTTCCCAATACTAAATTGAGACAGGTGAGTTTCTGCATAACCATGGCGCTTCCCTTTTCTAACAGAACGAAGGATACTTTGAGGTTCTGTATGACTCGAGTCAGATTATAATTTGATGTTGCTGCTCAGTGAAATCGAAAAAAATCTCACAATATCACATATTTATTCAGATTAACTGGTTCCAACACATAATTATTTTTGGCGCGTAAAACATATTCAAACGCCTTATCAAACCATTGAAGCTTCAGACAATGACCAAAATAGTGTCCGTGTGTTCTTTGAAATTAATCAGCTAGACCTCAAAAGCAAACATCAGACAAAAAAATAGTGTTAGTTATTAGCATAGAGGCATTTGATTGCGTTTATTTTGCGTAAATTAAAGTATAGAAATATGATATACGATATAGCATCTATTATTATTTTGATGAAGGATAAAGCGTCGTGCAGTTTATATGTTGCGTTCAAAACATATTGCTAATTTAAGCATATTGACAACATTTGGCATTTCTAGTTACAAAACAAGTGCTGCCATGATATTCTACTCCACAATAAGGCATTTTTTAGTAATAGTTAGCACAGAGTGCATATAACGTTGTGTATGCCTTCTGCAGGAATAATTGTTTCCGTCAATATACACAAGTAGCAGACTAGTATCGATTGTTTCGCTGATAATTCGTGTTTATTACACGAATATAACATCATCTGATTCTTAATCAATCCTACGTTACCTTTTCACTCGCACAAAATTTGAATAAATACTAATTATTAACT
Organism: Protula sp. h YS-2021; assembly: GCA_949752745.1. Taxonomy (NCBI): domain Eukaryota; kingdom Metazoa; phylum Annelida; class Polychaeta; order Sabellida; family Serpulidae; genus Protula; species Protula sp. h YS-2021. The sequence continues at coordinate 94,636,906 of OX457025.1, read as the reverse complement.
TGAATATAATAAAAATAAATCTTGTTATTATTAGCACAATCATATGTTTTGACGTTGTTATTGCTTGAATTCATATATCTGAATCATTTTTTTGTTTCATTTCCTCAAAATTTCGCACTTCGCCAACTACTCTTTTCACAGCCTTCTCCGCCTCCTTGATGCAACAATTTTTCTCTACTTCTTAGAAACACACTAACAGATCTTCTACAAATTGCTCATCTTAATATTCCTTTTTAGCTACCAAAGCGCAGAGCTTTCTTTCATTTTCTTTGCTTACAGTGACGGTCGACTTGAGAGCCCCTATGTCATTAAGACAAGTGACATTTTCAACACACCTACGACATCTTTTTCAATTGCATCAGAAGAAACTAAAAGCAGAAATCGATCAATCAGCTTCAGGCTTCTAAAACAGCACCAATAAAGGCAGGGAAATAAGGAACTGGCGGTGCTTATGTTCTAGAAAAATATAAAATACGACAACTTTTTACCTTTAAACTGCAGAATCGGCAGATTTTATTCAAATTGAAAAATAGCATGTTAACAATCTTATTATATTTAGAGCAGTTTGCCTGATGTTTCTTGAAACATGATGAGAATAGCGATGTATTGAACCATTCTAAAATTTTAACTACTGTAATAATATTTTAAAAAAATTATAATGCGAAAACTTGTGACAGTACACAGGAATAAATGTTACTTCTGAAACAGTAAAACAAGTAAAAAGTGAGCTAAAGTGATGAAATAGGAAAGCAGAGGGTAAATGCAGACTAGAGGGATTCGTTGCCTTGGTACATTTCCTAACCGTAAACGTGTACCAATCACCTCTAATGCAATTAACCAAAATTGCTGGTCCCTGATAGTCTCTGCTGGTCTAGACATGGTGGTGGAATTAAAGGATGCATACTAATGATTCTCATCACTAAAACGTAATGGCATATAAGAGATAAAGTAAAGTGTTGAGGTTTACAAGAAACTTGAAGGCCAGAGATAGTTTTAGTATTATATCATATATAAAGCTAGATTTATATATATTTATTTAGCAACTGTTTGCAAATATTTACAAACTAAGTTTTTGTTATCAAGTACAACATTCCTTAAGTGACAATAAGTACAATTTGCTTTATTTCTATTTTATTCTTATTTTATTTGAAATAAGTAGCCAAGCACTTGCAAAATCGTTTTATCACGTTTTATGTTTAACGTTGTTAACATAATTTTATAGGATTTAAGAATACCATACTAAGCGATAGCAGCATTAGAATATATCTATGTCACTATGAAATTATCATCGAGCATAATTGACTCTGCTTCCACAGTTGTACTGTCCTTCTTGTTTCTTAGCCATTCCGAATGATTTTCCTTCCTTTTAAATGTAAGCTTGGTACTCTTAGCTCGATACTGCATTATTATATTGTCGGTTGATTTGGTTCTGTCAGTGTTTTTGCTCAGTTTGTTGGCTGGTTGTCTGGCGTCAAAACCGCAGGGAACTACTTGATCATCTAGCAACTGTAACTAAAAATATCTTTATTTTACTGGTGTTCATAATTAATGATATCTGGTGGCTATGTTTCATAAATTAATTTGATTATATAAATGAAAAAAAAACATATGAAGAAAAAATTAAGAAACAGTTAATGAGCAAACAGAGAACATGTTTAAATGGCAACAATTACATATCTCATTTGTAAGCTTAAGCAATTTTCATTCGACTGTGCTATGAATTAGGTCCACATCATGCATGATTCTTAAGATAAAGCCTCACATGGTTTGTTTTTTATTTCTGCCAGAAACTAAAAAAAGTAGAAACAATGATGGTCACCTCCAGCCACTGATAAGCCATGACCTTGTTCTTTTGTTTTCCTATTTTATGCTAGAATTCAAAACGAAAACAGATATGCCAGAAAAATAAAATCTTTGCATGTTACTGCTTCCTCTCGGTAATATGGGTTTTTACATATTAGATAAGGCAGTTTAACATGAAGAAAAATAATGTGACATTTGAACCTAGCGCAGCTGTGTGATTTGATTTTCTAATGTAAAAATGTGAATTTTACATTTGGTAATTAAATTACTTTTTATAAAATTCTGGGTAAAATGTCATTGCAATGTGCGCCATACTCCCATGGAATAAATATTTAATTATTGAACAGTCTCGAACGGTAGCAATTAAGTAAACAGAAAGGTGACAGAAATGATTACACCAAGCAGTATTTTTGGTAAAAACATAAAATGCTGCATATTCTGTAATCGATTCATCTTCACAAAATTAATTTCGGAAGAATTTTGACAGCAGCTATAAGAACGATAAAGCGTATGAACGCATAGAAAATAACAAAACTGGTTTTTATTGTAACAGTTGAAATGTAGTTACCAGGATAAAAGCATTTTTATACCAGACAAATGTAGCTTGACTAGTGATTGTACAGTGTTTATATATAGTTATTTAGATGCAATAAAAAACTGTAGTTTAAAAATTATCCATAGCATGCAATTATTTTAGTAGTCACATATATACCGAAAAGATCCAATTAGGTTCCAGTATAATTAAATATCAATACTTTCTACAACTAACAAAGACAATTCAATATTATTTCCAGTGAATGGAATAACAATAAATATGCGTCAATGCACAACATATTTGCGGATGACTTTCAGCATGGAAAGAAACTGTAAAAATAACGTGGAAAGTAGAAATTATTCTACACATATGAGTATTTATGGCTTTCATGAACTTCCACTAATAATCACATTGAACAAACACTGTAAAACAGTTTAGAAACTGATACTTATTCAGCACACGAAAAGCTGCTGCCTAAAACCAAAACATTAATTCTTGTGGGCTATGGAACGTAAATGCAATATAATCATTTAAAATAATCTTGTTTAATATTATTCAACTGAGTAATGAAAGTGATACATGGAGAGTGTATTAATCGAACAGCATGCAGTGCAACACATTTCTCCAAAGAGGATTAAGAGCGCCAAGATAGCCTACATAGTTTGTTACTATAACGCTGTTTTGTACCTGTAGGATAAAATATCGGAAATCATCAATAGCGGTATTAACTGTCAACAAAACAAGCGAAGAGCATTGTATATTCCATAGGAACCCATCGCACGTTCCAGGCAAAGAGTTCACTGTACGCAGATTAGTAGCCTGAGATTTAAGAAAAATGATTTGCTATTTTTATTATAAAAAAATATCTACTTTGAGAATATCTATTCCAGATACTTCTGTTCTGAGCGATGCCCCAATTCCAGTAAATGGAATGGATTATTTGTTTTCAGTTTGTTTTATTTACTTATTTATTTAGTTTCAATGAGTCACAGTAAGAGGTACCTAACATAAAATAAAAGTCACATAATCAACTTTTAAACACTGACTTCACAGAACTCAGCTCTAAACAAAACTGGTCTACATTAGGTTTCTTGTAAACACCAACAATGAAATATTATTTGTTATGTGGCAACAGCTTTTCAGGTCAGAACCATTGGCATGTGTCCTTTTATCTCATCATGTCTAGACTCAGTAAACTCGACAATAGTTAATTAGATTAGAGATGATTGGTACACGTTCATGGAAACTGTATCAAATCAAGAAATCCATTAGGCCTGTATTTTACCTGCCGCTTCAAATCTACTTTGTAATCTCTTACATTTTGTTCTTTTACAACGTTTTCAAAGCTACTCTTGTTTCATTACCTTTACTGATAACTATAAAAAACGAATATTAAGATGTGAGTTGTAGTAGGAGCAATATTGACGATTCATATTGGTACGGCTAGTGGCTACAAGAAAAGAAGACAGTGAAAAGACAAGTTAGTCCCCAGACTGCGGTTATAAGAGATATTTCACTTATACCACTCTGTAGATCGTGCACTTCGGCTTGTTGTGTGTCCTCTTGCTTAGGATCACAGGGTTCCCCACTTGGGTGTCGTCGGCGTAGCAGGGATATAGTAATCGTAGAATATCCATAACTCTTCCAAATGGCATTACATAATTACTATAACACTTGGGGCCCATCTGTGACCCTTGAGGCAAAGAACAGCTCAGAGTTACTGAATCGGAGTAGGCATCATCAATACAAACTCGAACTGACCTGTCCGACAAATAAGATTCGAGCTATGACAAAACAACACCGTTAATGTTGAAAGTATCACTTAAACGCCGAAGTAGAAGCCTATGGTCAACGGCACTGAATGTCGCACTTAAGTCCAACATGCTGAGATAAACGTCTTTTCTGGCGTCGATTTCTAATAAGAGATCATTACGCATCTTGAGCAATGCAGTCTCGGTGGAATGCTTTGCTTTATATGCAGATTCATGTGGATCTGAAAGACTGTGTGTCTCGATATGTTGGGCTATCTGCCAGCGACAGTTTCCACGGTGAGTATGGAAGTTTATGCCAAGTTTGACCTGGTCTGTAGTTCTTTAGAATCGGATCTAGTGTTGGTTTATTAATCAATGGATGTACAATAGCCTGTTTAAGTATTCCTGGCATTTGTCCCTTGATTTGTCCATTGCAATGCTAGTGATGATGGGGGCATATCTCATCAATGATATCTCATCAACATCAGGCATGTTGGTAACGGATCTAGCTCGCAGCTTTTCGAAGTCGATTTCATGGTGATTTCTCGCATATCCGTTTCTGATATTTCCACAAAAGTATCCATGGGACAAAAGTTCAGAGGAGGAGTAGAATCAGAGACAAAGGCATCTCCTGAGATATCACTGTCGAATTCATGCCTCAATTTTGTCCTGAAACAAACAACAAAATTTATCTGCCAAATCTTAACTGTTAATGTGCTCTGGAAAAAACTTTGGCCGCATGATAGGGATTAATGATTTTATTCATCTCTTTGTAAGGCTTTCCTTGGTCACCTGCATGTTTGTCAAGAATATTGTGAAAATGTGCTTGTTTTACGCCCATAAGAATTGTTGAATAGTCCGTTCGAGCTTCTTTGAATAGATACTCAGAGTGTTTATTAGCTCTGTTTTTCCCCCACACTCTTTCGCGTTTCAACGCCTTCCTCACAGCTTAGTTGTGAGGGGAGCATTTTTATCTAAAATCTCTTGGACTCAATATTACAGCTACTGATAAGGGTGTCAAAGTCAACCTCTTTATGATGTTGATATACGTTCGTTTTAGTGATGTCCACACGAAAGGCATCTACGTCAATGTCCGCAATTTTCCGAAATGTCACGGTTCTTGCTTGAGGTTTTATTTTATCCAGTGATAGAGCGCATGAGAGAATATGATGATCTGACAAAAGATCACCCACCACATCAGAAACAATCAAAGACGAATTATGGGAGCTTAAAATATGATCAAATATTCCACCCTTGATATGAGTGGGGCTGCACAGAAACTATCTAAAATTTGCGAATATTCACGTGAAACAGAGGTACTATCGCACACATTTATATTCTTGTCCCCAGCGATGAGAACGGGTTGCCCCAAAGGCTGTGATCTTTGAGACACCCAGAAAATTCCTTGAAAAAGGTTTTCAAGTGAAAAGGTGGTCAATATATGAAAACTAGCTTGAAATCTTTCGATTTTCCATGTACATTCACAACACAATGTTCAAAAGCTTCAAACAAAGGTGCGAGGTAATATGTTTCGCCATGTATTTCTGCCGAAAAGCACAGCCACCCCACCGATTTTCTGTCCTTTCCTGTCTACATGTATGAGTTTAAATCCGGGTGGTAATATTTCTCTTTTCTCTTACTGCGAATTTTCCGAAAATCATGTCTCTGTGATATCCAAAATATCAAATTTATCTTCAAGAATGGTATGTTTAATTTCTTCAATTTTATTTTCAACAGATCTGGCATTCACGACAGCAAATTTTACGTTATTTAAATGGGGAGATTTAGTCTTAATAGCATGAAGGACATGGGGTCTCGTAATAGGTGCTTTTACCCACCGATTGTCACTAATTATCACGTCACAAGTAGTGGCGATTTGGGAAAGATTACGTGATTGAGATGTAATTGCAGTCCGCTTTCCTGGGCCTCTTTTCCGTCTGATCTGTAGATCATTAATTGCATGAACCAAATCGGCTGCTAATATACTCCAAGACCAAGTACAAGTCCACTGTACACTGAAAATATCATAGATGAATAAAACTTTCCATTGACAAATGCACTTTCCAAATATGGTATCCAATAGACTCTTATATATTTCTTTACATAACGTTGCTAAAAGTTCACTTTTTTGCTTAACTATATTTATAACAATACTTCACTATTTTAAAATTCTTTATGAAAATGCTTTACATTGATATACAAATTTCCTTAAAATGTTTGTTTTAACTCACAAAATATTTGAAACCTGTTTGTATGCTTTGACAACAAGTCACAAGATATTGTGTGAAGATACAAACTGCAGCTTTTAACCTTGAGGGCAAAGGACAAAGTAGGGTGGTAATTGTTTATGACGGGGTGGACTGTTGGACAGTCGGACGGATGCATGGGCGAAAAGACGAATACGGCAAAAGCAATAATTCTTAGGTAGGTTTGTCTGTGGAGCTAAAATTATGAAATTTTAAAACTATTAATACGGCATTTATACAATAAAAATATTTCTCATAATATAAGTATCCCTGGCCTCTTCCATGCATTTATTTATCAGATAATCCCAATACCAGTCCTGAATAAAAGTTAGACAACCTTTTAATCAAATATTATTATTGGATTTTAGATAAGTCTAAGACAAGAACCTAATACTGTTACATATGACCAGTTTCTGATCCCAGATATGTCATTGAATGAGTGTAACTAATAATTAAGGTTTTAGATAACAAATACAACCTTCTTTCTACCATAAAATGATATCCGGAAATCAGTTATTAGTTGCATTGTCAAGTAACGGTTGTATTAAATGTTGTAATGTAATTTTGACAGTGAGATTAGACCTAGCCAACAGCACACTCTCTCTAAGTTTGATGAGACAACGAAAACCAAGCTTCTTTGTATCTAAAAGTAGACAACGATAGTGTAACGCCATGATCATCCAGACACTTTCTTACGTCGTCATTTAGGAAAGCAAAGGTACTAAGCAGAAACTATTAGAAGGCGATAGATCAACACTCAGTGACACTTACAGGACACCAAAGCTGCAGTTAGCTATAAACGGGAACACTTTCTTAAAGAACAAGGTCACATCCCGAGAAAAACCACGCCTATGTCTAAAGAATTTATGTAACTTTCCTACACAAAGAATGCAAATTCACCAATCTGGAAACTAAACAAATTCCTATTAGAAATGAATAAATCCCAAACCCCTTTTGGCCTGAATTATTTTAAATCTACGATATTTATAACATTCTCAAAATAAAAAGTATATCACATTCATGTGTAATCATGTGTAATATCAGAAAAATATGATACACACATCTAGAAGTATATAAAGAGGACTTCTAAACTCTTAAACTTTCAATGAATTATTAAATGCAGTTTACATTTTCCTACTAGAGCTTATCTATGCATTTGTAAACATGTTTCATTACATGATAATTGACAAGCAGGGAGGAATACTCAGAAAAAAAATAAATAAACAAATAAACGAAATGCGTTTGGGTAACTTCTCGATTGCTTATTCACCACAGAGTGAGGTATGAAGGTAGCAGCCAGGCATGTTATTTCACAAAGGAACAGACAGGAACATTACTGTAAGAGCATTTGATATATACCCCACCTTAGGATCCTATTTCTTCAACTGAAATTGCAAAATGAAGCCCAATCCGCATTTTGTACATGAGGATGATCAATCAGTTTCCCAGCAGACACGCCTACGTCGCGGGGAGACTGCTTCTTATGTCGGCTCAAATTGAACAAATTTCTTTTTATTGTTTCTGAACCACAGCAACGTCTAGCACAATCCCAAAGTAATAATGTATATGGCTCATTGCCTCAAACAATTGAAGTTAATACTCATACATTGTGGAGATGACAAATATCCTGGAAGAATATATGGTTGCGGAGATGTTTTTGGGTACTTTTCAACAGTGATAAGGCCTCTGTTTAATAAGAAAGGGAATCCAATGAAACAAGGGTATGCACAGGGATAAAGCAAACAACCTTCCCTGTGCCGCTTCCATTACAAATCCACGGTTCTTTCTCCAAGAGAAAAACCACATTTCTCTTGTTATTTAGTTGAAAGGCCGGCTTAATGTTTTGTAAATTTTCTAAGTGTTTTATTCCATGATATGTTAAAACGCTGTCTTCTAAAGGTATCTATCTGTCTATGTGTGTTTAATGTGTTCATAATTTTGATGTGCTTTTTTCTCAAAGGATCAGTACTAAAATACTTAGATTTAGAATCACATAAAACACAAACTGCGCAATTTTTAGAAAAATAATCTATGTAAAGAAAGCTAGAAAGACGTTCACTATTGAGACATAAAGATTAAAATTGTATCACTTTTCTCCACCATCATTTTATCACAAGTGACAAAGAAATACAAAACGAGAAAGAGAAAGTGTGTGGAAATCTAACTATATCTTTGCCATAACAAACGCAGTCGCACTCTGCGGTGACGCCTAAGGAATGGTGTAGACTTCTGCGCAACTGCTGGGTTAATTAAGATCGATACTAATATCGCCGCTATTTAATTTGACCGTCTCTTAGGAAGGTTTACTGCTTGATTGATAAATAGAACGCCGTTGATAGATCCCATAGGGAAGCTCTTATTTTATTTGCGTTATTAAATGCCCAATTTACTTAAAAATGTATTATCAAAGTTCTATCTTGGGACAGGAAAAAATATAGATAGGATTTGTAAATGACCGAAACTGAAAGATGGTGTTTCTCTAAAAGAAGTATTAGAAAAGTTATCAGTCAAACCACGCTTATACGAAAGCAGCTGCTGTTTGGTTTGAATTTTTATTTTGTTCTTTCAAATGGGAACTATCTTGGTTTATCCTTGTAGAAAGGTGTTTACGTTTATGTAAATATTTTTCTCCTTGACTTTAATCTAACGTAAAGAAGGAAATGTTAATTAGAATTAAATAAAGGTATTTAAACCGTGTGTTCGGTAGGACATAAATATCGATTACATACTGTGTTGTTTGTAAAATAATAAAGAAAACGGCCATCGGGTACAATAAAGACCAGTCCCAATAATTATTGATGGTAATAATTCATTGATACAGTGTAGGTTGATTAAAGAATTCTAATATATATGTGCCTTTATAATTACAGGGTTACATTTGTATATGTTTTATGTTGACAATCAATGGGAAACAAATCAAATATGAATCACATACATCCCACACATATAGCTCATTTGATGTTAATATATTCATACATGCACATATATAGGGATGTTTCACTCATAAATCTTTGAACACAGTGAGGTTTGTTTTCAGTTTTTATAAAGCTATAAAATGATGAGTGCAAGTGAATTGCTAGAGCAGGTGAACTGAATGGGTATATGCTTTCAATAGAAACGATTTTGCAATTCATTGAAATGGTAATTTTGTACCCGCCATCATATGTGACATGTTGGTCATCATATGACCATGAATTGCCACTTCAATATGGTCTCCACATACGGAAGTAGAAATTCTTAAGATTATGCGAATAACATTTCATTCATCCTTTTTATAAAATGCTGCTGGATTTAACATAAAGCTTTGCGTGCATCGCTGAGTTGTTTTTCACCTTTTTTTTCTAGCGCTTCCATTCACACTGATTTAGCAATAACATGAGGCCTGGACTTTAGGTTTGCGTGACTCTTCTTTACTTTGACCTTTCAATTACAGAGCAGATCAAGTAGATTCGGAATTAGCCAAGATGCAAATCTCAAAAAAAAATTTCCCCGCAAGAGGGAGCTCACACACAGTAAGTAATAGAATTTACCCATCAAATTGTAAGTTCAATTAGATGCTTAAGTTTCATTCCATTATCGCTCCTGTAATCACGAGATAGGCAATTTTCTTCAGAGAGTGTGACTCGACAGATCTCGTACAAATTACTCGCCCCACCCCCACGTCCTCGACCCCTCCGTCTTCGTAGTGTTGCCAGTTTTGCTGCAACTTTTATCCTTTTAGTTGCAATATTTTATAGCTGCTGTTTCAAGTGTCAAAAGTCTGAGACGAGATTTTTAATAGTCTTTTTATCAAATTAAATAAAAATGATTAGTTTCTGTTCTAAATTACCTAATATATAAAATAAATCTGTCGCAGAGATTCTAAGAAGTAAGTCTGAAACCGAATAAAATAAAGTTTCCTTCATAATTGTTGGGAAAAAATGTAATATATAAATGATTATTAGAAAAGAAGGAATTGCGGTAAGCGTTAAAAACGCCTCAACAATTTTGTGAAAGTCTGAAAAAGGTCAAGGAAAAAACAGAAGTCCATAGTTATCATATTTTTTGTATAATAATATTAATGATAAGTATTTTATTACGATGGATATAAGATAACGGATATCATAAACTTATCTTTTCAAATTAAAATGCTCATATATGGCAAATGTAACCTTTTGAGATATTGCTTATGATTGTTTTTTATCTCTGAATTACATGAATGACGTCATCAATTGCAACACTATCACAATGTTTCATACTTGTGTGGAAGGCGTGGAATTAAGGCGTGGAAGGCGTATGAGTTTCATTGGCCTTCCACAAGTGCTCGAATCCATTACAAAGCACCCAGCGTTATGATCTATCACTATTATAACAAACACACACACGCAATGATTCCTCTGATAGCCAAACAGAGCGATAATAAACTTCTTTTACCTCACAGATAGTCCCTTAGGCTGTGATTCCTCCTCTGTGCTACATAGCAACATTCGTAACACAAAGCAAAAACGGTTTCACCACGAAGCCTATGACGTTCTGGTGACTGTTAAGAGCGAAGTGTCGTACGCGGTTAATAACACAAAATGTACGTATCATTTCTTTATATGTTAGCGTATTGTCACTGGGGTGCGTGTTATCATTTGGAATGGAATCCAATGCTGTCGCAAATACTTTGCAGCTCTTCTAAAGTAGGTTTTCTTTCAGTTTTAATTAGACAATTTGACAATTTGACTAGTGTGATACTGTGACTATTGTGCCTCTGCCGATTGATGTGACTAATTGGCTATTGTTACTGTTGTGACTAGTGTGACTGTTGTGACTAGCATGACTAGCGTGACTTCTTTGACTAATGTTACTGCTAAGACTGGTGTGACCAGTGTTACTACTGTAACTAGTATGACTAGTGCGACTGCCGTGACTGCTGTGACTAGTGTGCCTACTGAGGCTAGTGGTACTATGCTGGTTATATGTTACCACACAATTGCCCGACATTACTTTGCTTTCGTTGTTGTTTAAATTACCTGACTTTGAAGTTCATTAGAATGTGCTTTGACCGCGTTCTTCTCCTATGTTAATACTTTAGTTTCTTGTGGTTTTTGTCATGGTCTTTTAAATAAGGAAAACTAGCTTATTTAGGCACTTTATCTTTTCTAGCATATTAAAACGAAGCCAAGGGAAAAAAAGCCTCAACTGAAAACTTGAAAACTATGGATCCAAGATTTCCTACAGGGCAAATGGCTGGAGGAGAGGGTGTAATGGGGAGCGCGGTTCAGAGTCGCAGGTGGGGGTCAACCAGAGTGTTGAAGTAAAAATTGGTTCAAAAATACTTCCAACAAATCAGTAACCTTTTTGCTGCATTTTTTCATATGTAACACACCTTCATGACCTTCATAAAGCATTAAAATCATTCATATTGACTGCCTGTCTTCTTCTCTAACAAGAAAGTGCCACTTTCATCCATCTTTTTCTTCGATAAATAGAGTCAATTCAGCCTGATCTTTTAAAGTATCTAAATTGGTTTTATTGACTGGATGTATTCCTATTTCATTTTGATCTCCATTTTAAATCTATATGATCGAGGTGCAGAGTCGTGCAGCTAGTAGTTCTTTTTTCTGACACTACAAATGCAAAAACTTTGTTTGGTGATATAAATCTCTCTTTCTCTCTCTCTCTCTCTCTCTCTCTCTCTCTCTCTCTCTCTCTCTCTCTCTCTCTCTCTCTCTCTCCCCCCCCCCCAGGTTAATATGATATCTGCATATGAGGTATGATATCTTCTTTTGAATTGTTTGGTGATATGTTGCATTGGACATATTGGAATAACCTTAAATATATAAAAACTTGTAATTTTTAAAGGATTTTTTTACTCCAAATTCCACACATCTCAGCCAAATAAACGGGTGCTTAAAAACCTAGAAAGTATAACATATATAATTTTTTACACATTTATTTATTCATTTTCAGCCATCCCTTAAAAATTACATGCAGAGTAATGGACAAGCCTGTCACAAGTCGTTCACGAGTGGGTCACAAGTCGTTCACGAGCGGGTCACAAGTCGTTCACAAGCCTTTGCTTTCACTTGTTCCCTTTTCCGTGCATTTCATTCATTGTTTTTCTTTTTCTATTTATTAAGTTGGTTTGATACCAGAAAGTTTCCACAAAGTAAATTTGATTAATTTGGACCAAAAAAAATAATTAAAATGACCGAAGTGGCGTGTAAGAGTTGCGTATTGTAACACATTTTGGGCTTCAACTGAGGAAAAGGCAGTTTGCCAGGTTAACAGGGGATTCGTTTAGATGGGTTTGTTTGCCCTGCACTCCGCCGTAAATACGTTAACATTTTGCGTCAGACGCACGCATCTCGAAGTGAGCCAGTTTGATCTGCCAATTATAGCATTTTATAGCAAAATTATAGCAGTATTTTGCTAATGTTTTAACATATTACATGCATTTATACATTTGGATATATCTTGAAATCATTAACAAGTCCCATGAAGTGACAGCTATTTCTTGTTTTAGAAGTACGTCGTAAGATGTGGGATGTCAGAAACTGTTTTAGAAAAACCTCAATTTGAATTTGAGATTTTCCTAATGAAGTAGCAAAAAAAAAAAAAAAAAAAAAAAAAAAAGAGGAGCTCCATTTCTAATCCTTCGTTTAAGATCAGCTTTTAAATATCGAATACACATTGAAACCATATTTAAGGAATGACCTATATATTATGCAGCCACCCTCCTTAGTCAAAACAACATTAGCTGTGAAGATATTTTTGTTTGGCATTGCAACCCACATTGGGATAAGAATTGAGACATTTCGAGCTCCTCAACCATCACGCAATGTGATGTCTAGAAAAGCGGACTCATTTTCTTCTTGCGTGTTCGTTTTTTTTAACTCCATCATTTTTGTGGGCGATATTCTAGCACGGAAAAAATATAGTTCTCTCAATCCATGATTTAATTAAGCATTTGGTTGCTTGCTACAGGGTAATACATAGAAGCGTCGGAGTTAATTTACCCAATTTCCACGATCGCTTTTCTAGCTACTTACCACGTCATGGTTCACATTTTTCTCTCTGTTCTTTTGATGGCATATGGGATTTTTTTCATCAGGTTTACGATCTTATCTAGCGTAATTAGAATCTATTGTTTCGCCATTGTGATGATAACCTAGTAACACCGTTCGCTTATTAACAAGTAGAACGAGATATGATTTGATATTAGCAGTCAGTTTTTACCAAGGGGATATTTATTAATATTTACTTATTGTTTCCATTGTTTTAGTTTACTATGGAAACGATGGAGTTAATTGAGCATGGGGGCAACAAAATGAGCTGAATAAAAGATCTTTTCAAATAAATATCACACCATTCGGAAGTGAAGGTCAGAAAACAGTGTCTGAATGTCAGTGTCAAAAATGCCACTTTGTGTCGGATTTATCTTCGAGTCGCCGCTAATGCTACTGGGTTAATATCAGTGGGGTATAAAATTATTGATGTGTAAGACAATATTATTGCATCTTTTGAAAAAATATTGGCTTCTGAGTGCAGTTTCAAATATTACCTTTTTTGTACTCTGGGAAAGAAATGTCGACTTTTTGACGTGATATGGTCATATCTGGTTTATAGGCTAATTGCATCCTTATGGAAAAGCTGCATCTCACCATATGTTCACTATGTTGGAACCATATGTTTGTTAAAATCGTTCATGACCTTGATATTCCGCGTCATTCATTAGCAGGACTGGCATAGAACAGTACCTTAGTGATTCTCCCAACTTTTTAGAATATGCGCCAGTAAAATCTTAAGCGTTGCCAAGCGACTTAAATGGTTATAATACATGTGTTATTGCTGAATATTAATATACCATTAAGGGACCAGATTCTATGATTTTAGCAGCCCAACCCGACATGAAAACATCTCACGTCACTAATTTTGCCTCACGTTAAAACTGTCTAATATCACCAGTTTTTCTTAACTCGTCAACTTTTTACTGCAACTAATGCTGCAAATGTAAAGTGCTACTCAGTGAGTCAAGCTGCTTGCGGTGTGCACCCAGTTTGGGGGAGGGGGGGGGGGGTGGGGGTGGGGGGTGAGGGGGGCACGTGGTATCTCAAGTATTACAATACGGTCCACAAAACTTGCGGGGAAAGGGTGCTGCTTTTAAAGCCAGACGCGGTCCGCGCGGGAGTGCCGATTTCGTTAAAAGGGTAGAGGTGGGGACTATTTATCTTTCAATACTCCGTGTTTCCTAGCAAAAGGGGGGTTATTTCCGAATTTCACTCCGCGTTTGATTAAAAAAGAGACTATTGTTTCAAAATTAGGACTCCGCATTAGAGATTGTTTTAAAAAGACATGGACATGATTGGTAAACATTTGGTACGTGAGTAGCCTCCTGGTCATGGACAGGCATGGAAACCGGTTGGTACGTGTGTGATCCCCGGTAATGGACACGCATGGCAACCAGCTGGTAGGGGAGTGGGCCCCAGGTCATGGACACGCCTGGTAACCAGTTGGTACGTAAGTGCCCCCCACCCCCCCCCCCCTTACTGACGTATGCATGAGAAGCTCCCAGGTCCTTGAGCTGACAGCTATATAAGGCCCCACGCGTGGTATTGGGAACCAGCTTGTTGAATTGCCTCAATCTGATTGGTTGTCAATCGATGCTGTCTTGTCATGTAGCTCACGACATATTTTTTGGCGAATTTAGTATGTTTTCTTTCTCTTCAAATGTTGCTTGCTTTTAGATCTTAACAATTTTTCAGACAGGAAATTATAAAAGATAAATTCGCATTTCATTCGGTTTGGAAGCTGACGTCACTTAAATAACTAAGACATTTCGTCAGTAACTCTGTGTCTGATGTATTAATTTCACGATTAAGCAAAATTTCTTTCAAGAATTTCAAAGTGACTTGGAAGTTACATAAAAGTTTCAATTAAAACACAGTGAAAAATAGACTTTAAATTCAACTGAAAAGAATCGAAAGTTTAGAGCAATAGCGTGTTTCCGTATGAACATAATGTGACTGTATAAGAAGCCGCACTTGAAAGATTACGTCATCACGATGGCTTCAGGATAATCCTTAATTTCTCACTACAAATGAATAAAAGAATCAAGGTGAGTATATTTTCTTGTGATTTTCCAATTAAATCTTTCAGGCTTTGGCTAGAATGTGTAGACAGGTTGTTTATAGTTGCAAAGTTGAGGCTAGTTGCAAACCATACGGAAGAATCTTTTGTATGTATTTGGAGTGTATGCCTGTCACACAATTTAGAAGACAAAAAGTAAGGGACTGTCGGGGAGACTTGCTGTTACATAATCCTCAAGGCTGAAGTCATCCAATGTACACAAGAACACAGCTGTAAGACCTGCTTCGCATATAAGACCAGCCGAGGGAACAAGACCCGCCTTGCAAATAAGACCCGCCATAAAAATAAGGACCGCCTCGGAAATAAAACCCGTCGAGGAAATGAGATCGCTTTTCTGCAGTCTCCTACCGTTGTTACCTAGGACTTCAGTAAAGCGACCACCACAACTAAGATTCCTTTTACCAAATCTCACATTCAAAGGTGGTCTTATTTACAGGTCTGGGTTGTTAGTTGATAGTTTCTAAGATCTTAAATTGAGAAAAGCTTATATGGAAACGAGATACACCCCTTCGCTACCCTTCACCCGCCAATACAACTGGCCTCTGCAAAGCAGAAGTGTGTTAATCAGGTAAGGTAAAAAAAAAACTAGATTCTTCGGGGCGTTTTGCCCCTAACCCTGACAGTACCCCCGACCCTACTCCAAGCGCGTGTTAACCTGCACTTTGGTTGGCATCCTGACTGTCTGCGACGATGTTCAGCTTTATCCGTTTTTCAAAAACAAAACATTCTGGGCAGGCTTAGCAAGGCTATGAATATTTAAACGGTCTATTAGTGTATAATCAGCCAAGAAAATGCACTAAAAACACCACATCTGCACGACTGATAGCCACACCCTGTCTGCACGACTGGTAACCACACCCTGTCTACACGACTGGTCGCCATACCCTGTCTGTACGACTGGTCGCCACACCCTGTCTGCACGACTAGTCGCCACACCCTGTCTGCACGACTGGTAACCATACCCTGTCTGCACGACTGGTAACCATACCCTGTCTACACGACTGATCGCCATATTCTGCCTGCACGACTGATAGTCATACCCTGTCTGTGCGACTGGTCGCCACACCCTGTCTACACGACTGGTCACCACACCCTGTCTGCACGACTGGTAACCATACCCTGTCTGCAGGACTGGTCGCCGCACCCTGTCTGCACGACTGATAGCCATACCCTGTCTGTGCGACTGGTCGCCACACCCTGTCTACACGACTGGTCGCCACACCCTGTCTGTACGGCTGGTCGCCGACCGCGACTGATGCACATGGGTGCTGTGTAAGAGAACTGTCCATCTGAGGCAGTATCGTGATAATTTTCGTGACTGAAAAAAACTTCAGTTTTCTCTGATTTTGATTATGCAAAACTATAAATTTTTATTCGAATTAACTTAGAGGATAATAATCGTCTCGAAACTAAATTCCTTGATAAGAGTGGGATTCTTTTGGAATTCATTGTTATTTCGTGCTATAACAACCTTTGGAGATGGCCAGCTATTTGCGTACTTTATATAGTCTTCACGTTCCGACTGCATAGGTATTAAAGTCCTGCTGTGTTAATTATTTAATTATGATTCATACTCAGCATGTTGTCAATATTTGGCATTTCGATGAAGACAAGTTATTTTCTAATTGTGAAAGCCCAATCCCGTGTCAAATTACGAACGATTTGAAAACCTTGATCTGGTAAAATTTTGATTTTTTTTTTAAATAACGACAAACCCTACCACGTAAAACAAAAACATCACAAGTCAAAAGGATTAGAAGCATTAGAAAATATCCCCAATATCAACAAAAGCAATATCCTTTTAGTGATTAGAAAACAGGGCGCTTCGTCACATTAGTACTGAATCCACCCAACTGCACGGTTGAGGGTGCTCTGGACTCGTCCCTTGCTAACGCGCCCCTGGAGGTATTCTGGGCTCGCCCCCCCGCTAACGCGACCCTGGAGGTGTTATGGGCTCGTCTCTGCTAACGCGACCCTGGAGATGTTCTGGGCTCGCCCTCCCCCTCCGCTAACGCGACCCTGGAGGTGTTCTGGGCTCGTCCCCCGCTAACGCAACCCTGGAGGTGTTCTGGGCTCGTCTCTGCTAACGCGACCCTGGAGATGTTCTGGGCTCGCCCCCCCCCCCACGCTAACGCGACCCTGGAGGTGTTCTGGGCTCGTCCCCCGCTAACGCGACCCTGGAGGTGCTCTGGGCTCGTTCCCCGCTAACGCGACCCTGGAGGTGTTCTGGGCTCGTCTCTGCTAACGCGACCCTGGAGATGTTCTGGGCTCGCCCCCCCTCCGCTAACGCTACCCTGGAGGTGTTCTGGGCTCGTCCCCCGCTAACGCAACCCTGGAGGTGTTCTGGGCTCGTCTCTGCTAACGCGACCCTGGAGATGTTCTGGGCTCGCCCCCCCCCACGCTAACGCGACCCTGGAGGTGTTCTGGGCTCGTGCCCCGGCTAACGCGACCCTTGAGGTGTTCTGGGCTCGGCCCCAGCTAACGCGACCCTGGAGGTGTTCTGTTCTCGTCTCTGCTAACGCGACCCTGGAGATGTTCTGGGCTCGTCCCCCGCTAACGCGATCCTGGAGGTGCTCTGGGCTCGTTCCCCGCTAACGCGACCCTGGAGGTGTTCTGGGCTCGTGCCCCGGCTAACGCGACCCTGGAGGTGTTCTGGGCTCGTGCCCCGGCTAACGCGACCCTTGAGGTGTTCTGGGCTCGGCCCCAGCTAACGCGACCCTGGAGGTGTTCTGTTCTCGTCTCTGCTAACGCGACCCTGGAGATGTTCTGGGCTCGTCCCCCGCTAACGCGACCCTGGAGGAGCTCTCGGATCGTCTCCCGCTAACGCGACCCTGGAGGTGTTCTGGGCTCGTCCCCCGCTAACGCGACCCTGGAGGTGTTCTGGGCTCGTGCCCCGGCTAACGCGACCCTGGAGGTGTTCTGGGCTCGTCCCCGGCTAACGCGACCCACCCAACTGCACGGTTGAGGGTGCTCTGGGCTCTTGTCTGCTTCACGAAATCCCCCGAGATTCACCTTAATGACGTTTTCAACGCCTGTTTGATGTAAAATCTCTCACAACAAATGTTTATTAAGGCTCATGAAAGCTTTTCTACGGTTCTTAATTTCTTTTTACAGTGAAAGCGACAAGATAGCGAACACATTCCCTTGCCATAAAAAAATAGTTAAAATCGGTCTTAAATCAAAAAATAGAAACCGATTACGCCTCTTTACCATAGATCTGTGTCCGTTGCTCTGTACGTGCGCCTGGAGGGGAGGCGAGGGGCTGTAGGGCTTAACAATTCTATTGTGAATAGATGTCAAAGAATTTGGGTATAACGACAGGGGAAGGGGGGAGGGGTGTCGCAAATTGCGAAAATGTACGTGATAACCCGATAAATATTGCGACTTCCATCACCGTAGCACTCTACGATCGATCAACGTCTGGTTTTAGTTATTTACAATGTGTTCCTTCCAACGTTGGATAGACGTTTATTAGTCGACGCCTAATCAACGTTGAGCAGGTTGAACATAATAGTCGAAACAACATCCATCTCCCAACGCTGTTGATTTCATTTTCGAAGTGACCTCTCATTGGCTCCATTTCCGGTGCGGAATATCATGGGGAGGTTGTTTTTTTTTTTTTTTTTTTTTTTTGGTCTGCACTACGTCTAGTTTTTTTCACATCTATCTAATGTCGATTTTCCGAAGTATTTTCAACTTTTAATCGAAGACATGGTTTGGACGTCGGAGAAAGTTGGGTTTTGGTCGCAACCAAAAGAAACGCCTAAACAAGGATGCTTATCCTGAAATCGACTTTGGATCAATCACACCAAACACATATTGTTACAATTTGTTATATTTTGTCTGCACACTCATGCTGTCACATACATGATCTGTCACACACGTTCACAAAATCGACAAACATTTAAAATGAATCCCAGTATTATTCCTGCTGTCAGTGTTAAAAACGGTTATGTTTTAAATTCTTTTCGTGACGTCAGCAAAAGAAGACGCACATTGGCAGTGAATGCAGCTACGATGAAAAAGAGACACATACAGTTATCTTTAACTTCTGTTAATAATTCACGTGCCTGGTTCATACACTAGCGGGTGACAGTAACATGCCTGACAAATGGGGCACAAACTGTTGCCAGGCAACGGAGCAGAATTCTTGTCTATACTGTCAAGCCTTGTTAAAATGCACATGGCACTGTTGCTATGAGGTCACAGCTAGAAACAAAATACGTCATTTCAGTCTCAATCTGGATCTCTATGATGGTAAAAAAGAGAGGTGTGGGGTTATGGGGGGCGGGGGCTGTCCGAAAGGGATTGAAAACTTCGGGTAAAATTTAGAAGGTTGGCGTGGTGCGAAAAAAAAGTTTACAAGTGGGCAGTAGGACAGCAGAAAATGGGCTCCCTCTGAGCAAATATTTAGCGTGCAATTCGATGCTGGCATTTGCTAATGAAGTGTAACATTTCGTTAGGGAAAAAAAACAACTTTAAATTTAAATATATTCTTAAGACTTGTCATTTATCGCCTTATTTAAGGAACCACTAAAACAAATTTTTACCAAATTGTTGCGATCCGAATTTTTAAAGGGACAATATTCTTGAAATTTTTGATCGAAAAATAAATTTCGTTATTTTGTCTGCCCTTATATATGGTATTGTAATTAGGGTTTGCTATCATGGTGGGGCTTGGATAAGGTGTCATGTCAGAGTTGCAAAATCTGGGAAATTATTAGAACTGTGTGTCAGATTAAATGCAAAACCAGAGGGACAGAAAAACGGAAAAAACCACATGCTTTGCAAAGTATTACGTTGCAAGTGCCAATGACCATCGCACACACTTTCATGTGAATAGACGCAATTAACAGGGGGGTCCCCTACATCGGATTTACAGAATAAACTAACCAAATGGCCCATTCTTACAGCCGCCATGGGCCGAAGTTCCTGAGAAGAGACATGCATTTAATAGCAACCATTCTCGACACAACAGAAAAGAACAACACAGGACCTTGTAATTAAACGTCCATTCTTATACCTGTCATGAAGCTTCCTTGAATGACATTCCTCTTAATCCTTTATTCAGATGTTAGAGAACACTCTCTTCTGCACTCACGCTAAAGCGAAATCTTAGGGTAGAAAAGATGCTAAGTGCACAGCAGCTGTAAGCACTGTGGTGTTTCTGTTATGTTTCAGACCATCATATTTTGGTAATGTCATCCAACTTTTAAGTGTATCCTCTAAAAAAGGTTTTAAATAAAACCGTGTTATTTTGTTGAGAATGAAAAAAAAATTTAAATTAACGAAATTTCCAACAATTCGTTACAAGACAACTGCAACAAACAAAGTTGTGTCCAACGCATAACCTTGTGTTTTTCAAACTGTTGTTTGTAAGACCAACAGCAACACCTTTTTACATTTGGTCCTCACATTTCTTAACAAAAATTGCAAATGCTTGACATGGACCAAGTACAAAAGGATTCCATGCGAGTCCGTCAAGTGCAGTTAATATCCCACAATCACACTCGAGAGGAAAAAAAACTGGGTTTTGGAAATCTTTCAAAACAAAGCGATATGGGCCTTATGTAATTGGTACGGTAACTATGCTTCTGTCATCAAATCAAACGCCAAACTCCCACAGAGTCTTACGCACAACCTCTTTTTTAAGTTCATTTCTCAAAGGTTTGTAATATTTAAGCGGGAACTGCGCTAGCGTCAGACAATCTTTTCGCCCGTACATTTTGCCCACATTGGCAAGGACACCCCACTTTGTTTTTTTTTTTTAAATTTCATTTATTAAGGATCAGTGTAAGGGGCTGGTGTGTCAGGTTTGAGATTAGGGTCACTTTACTGGATATCACACGTGCTGTTTAATGCTGCAGTGTGTATGGCAACAGTAGAGGTGTGCATTTACTACAATAACGTCAGTTTTAGAGGCTATTATACACCTTTATTTGTGGGAAATAAAGCAATATAATTCATTTTCAAACATAGTATGATAGTAGCTACGTGGTTAACATCATAATACCAACTCAAAGTCATTTTATAGCTGAGACTCAGATTGAAAATAGACACTAAGCAAAAATGAAAAAAATAGCCTAAAATAAAGATTAAAATATTACACTTTGAGGAGAGAGCTAGAAATCCACATGACCATATGGCTATGTGAATGAAAATTGCTGTGTCGCTATGCCGTCATGTATAGAGCGTCTCCTAAACGACGTCGTTCTTCTGACCCCTTTGACACGTCGCTCTCCAATACATATTTTTGGCACACTTTATATGCAGTCCTGAAGAATACGCTTAGATGCGAGCTACTGGAGAAGTTCCCACACCGGTTGACTCTACCACAAAACAACACTAAAATACCAAATAAGTTTTGAACATGACAAAGGTTTTATTAACTTATGTGCTATTAGGGGAGATGGGATCCTGTCCAAAGAGGGCCGTCAAAAACTGTCTTATTTGATAGTGTAAACAAGCTTTGATGGTGATCCTGTTTCCTTATATCTAAAACGCGGGTCCATTTGCCACACTGGATTTGTGTGAAGTCATTTTGTACCCTTAACAGGTGTAGAAACTACCGACATCATACCGACGTTTAATTACGAAATTTAATCCTTGTGGGGCTGATTATGGTAGGTTTTTTTTAATCTACATGCATGAATAGAATCATTCTCTGACAGTGTCTAGCGGTGCGCCGTTGAAAAGTGTTTAAATGAAATCGTGACTACAAATGAAATGGTGCTTTGAAATAACAAATGTGATTCCTATGTAAATTATACGACACTGGTCTTTCAAGGCGTAATGAGTCTGGCTTCCAAAGCGCATGATTAACGTAAAACTGAAATGTATAAAGTTGCACGGAGAGTTTCAAGGCCCTAAGAATTATAAATACCCACTTCAGCACTGCAAATTATTACAAATGTTATTTATATGTCTTATTGCTAAAATATTTACATTAAGCAGAATTATTTTTGAGGGAATGCATAATTTCAGCAAAAGTACTGAGATGTCTTTTGCGCTAACGTAACAGGAGTAAAACTATCAAGCCACAAAAATGCTACCTCAATTACCAGAACTCTTTAGGAGGAGCCATGCAACAACAAATGAGTGTCATGACGCCTTGGAAATGTAAGAGCTACCGATGAGTGTCATGACACTTTAGAAATGTGAGATTTATCAATGAGTGTCATGACACCTTGGAAGTTAAGAACTACTGTTGAGTGTCTTGGCATCTTGGAAATGTAAGTACATAATGGTTTTACTGTCAGTAATTGTGATTTTAACACAGGCACACAAAACCACAACAAAATATTCATTTGGAGGGGTGTAATTGAGAGTGAAGTTTTGAACAAAAGCAAGAGCCTTGGGTGGATTCAAACGGGCACCCTCATAAAACTTAAAAACTGAAGTATTATCCGAACTTCGCATATAGGTACAGAATTGACACAAAATATATACAGTGATGTAATCACAAAATAGCTTTTTTTGGTAATGTAATAAAAATACAAAAGGGGGCTACAATGTTGTATTCGCTACTTGCTGTTCTTATACTATAACCACGAAAACTGTGAATACACATTTCTGGTGATGCTTTAAATTAAAAAAAAATAAATACATAAATCGAGACCAAGAATAGGTAATTGCCTTAGCCTGAAATATATACTCTAAAGACAGATATTTGTATTTAAGTACTCATTTGAAATAACACAGAGTAATCTTTCAACACAACTATAACTGAATTATTTTGCTGAAGTTTTTTTTTCTAAATCCAACATTTATAATGGTGCTGGATCTTTTTTGAACTCTTAGTGGTTATTTGGCGAAAAGACAACAGAAGCCTATTTTTACATGAATCCCAGAAGACATAATTAGCTGTCTGAAAAGTGTAACTCCTTGTATGATGATGCTGATAACCAGATTTGACTGGCAATATCCCGTACATCTATAGCTGTAAAGGTTACCTTGTTATCATTTTTGTGGCACTCTCAGTGTGCTGTTTTGCCAAGCAAAATTGCAATCTGTGATTGCTGCGACGATCGAATGTCAGTGATAGACCTGAGTAGGTGTTTGTTGTGCCGGATAAATAGCCATAAGCGTAGGTGTTGTTGACTTCCGGTCATGTCTTCCTATTGTTTTTCCTTCTGCAGTGTACACAATTCTTGGTGTGCAAATTGCGGTGGTACACAAGCAAAACAACCCGTCATATGGTTAATCTCATAAATATAGCAAATGGTGGTCTGGTGCTCTGGTGCAAAGATATGAAAAATTTCAATGGCTAAAAAGATTTTCTACAGGTGTCACTGAAATTAAACATACAACATAAAAGCATTTTTGCATATAGAATTAAGGCACAATTCTTCATACATGGTAAAAGTATTATCGTCATAGCCAACACAGTGATAGAAAGGAATTATAAGATTCAGAGTTGAGAAAAAAGATAGACAGCTTAGTGTAACGGAAAGTATTATGTAATATGGTTAATTAATGAGCATTGTATTAATTTGGATTGATTTGTTGTATAAATTCAACAGGATTGTTAGGAAAAATGTTTCAAAAATTATCAAAAATACAGAATTTTTTTAGGGAAGTAAATTCCATGAATTTAGAAAGTGGTTAGGGATTGCAATTCGTCTTTATCAACCTGTCATACAATTGGCTTACCTTTGAAAAAGGGAATAGATTTAGTCTTAAATACACTTAATTGTTCAAACACATTTCAAGTGCAGTTGCCTTGAGACAATAAGCCAATTCGAACTTTGACTTTTGCCGAAAGGGTTTTGCGTTTCTTCTAAATTCAGTTGGGATAAGAATATAAAGAAATGATAGAAAAAATGGCAAAAATCAAGAAAATTCCATTTTCCAAGAAACACATTCACATGTTGGTTTTTAAATGGACTGGATAATATGTAAAATACAGTGGAACCTCGGCATCGGACCACCTCCCCATTTGGGACCACCTCTGAATTAGGGCACATTTTTTCCGGTCCCGAATGCGCTCCATAGACTTTAATTGTTAAGAAAACTCCTAATTAGGACCACCTCGGATCGGACCACTTCGGGCCGCTTTTTTCGGTCCCGAGCCCTCAAAATGCCTGAGATCGGACCACTGTCATTCAGTGGGGAATCCCCTGTATTTTTGCGGCACATTACTTACAACATTGAGCATGTTGCCGTCTTAGATATTGTTGCTAGGGATTATGGTAGCAAGTGTGTAACCAGATAAAGGCTTAATTTTGTTATCTATACTTTTGTACCTTGTCTAAACAATAGCGGCTGACAAAATACAATCCCAAGACATCTTAATTTATGTGGTGCCTATTCTTTTAGTATTTAAGCCGACCCAAATGCCACCGATTTCATAATGACAATTAAATGTCAATTTAAGCACGTAAATTTAAATAAAAAATTGCTAAAACTTTCTCAAAATGGAAAGCAGAGAAAAGGTTAATAGAAAAAGAAAAGACATTAGTGTCAAGAAAAAAATTGAATATAATAAATAATAACAGTAAATTGACTGATCAAAGAAAATTAGCTGAAAAGTATGGAACTAGTAAATCACAAGTCCAAAGACTATTTAAACGGTTTGCTAAATATAGTTGCAAAAGTATGCAAAATATAATGCTTGTGTGTGTCTATAATATGCAGATTGTGATACAGCTGAGACTTAATAGATGTTATTATAAATGAATATTACTTTCTTTGTGTTTGGACAGCAAACTTGAATCTGCGGTCAACCCGCAAAATTTTACCCAAGTAGGATCAAATCTCCAACATGGGACCACCTCTGAAATAGGGCACATTTTATCCGGTCCCAAGGGTGGTCCGATTTCAGAGGTTCCACTTTAGTTTTTAAGAGATCTTATGATGGCTTTATAAATTTGAAAGTGTGCATGTTGAAAGAAAATTGGAATTTTGATGTATTTCCTTATCATTTCTTTATAATTGATCCCAAAACATTTGCGTTCGAAATGACACCTCCACCGGAAAGACCCGAAAGTGCGAATCGGCTTATTCCAAAATGATGTGGTCGAGACAGGAGCCGTTTTGATGTTTCCATAATACCAACAAGCCGGTAACATAAGACTTTTACCTCCGTGTAAATAATGCATGAGCATGACTAACAGAAATAATTTTCTGCTCCCAGTGCGCGATATAGAATTGAAAATGTGAAATCAAATGTAATAAGAGACAGACATTAATGCACAGTACATTAGCAATCATAATCTTAGATGTATGTTGCTCCTAGGGCTTTAAAACACACATATAACATAGTTAATGCAAGTAAAACACAACAGTTAAAAGGAAAAATAATCATGTAAACTGCTGTACTTAAGTTAATGCAACAAGTCTCTTATGTTGTGGCATCTTCTGTAGACACAACTGTACAGAATGTCTTGCTTATATCTTATTTTCTTCTTGCAAAGTTTGAATTGAAAACATTTGAAATGAAAAATATAGCGCGTGAGAGCATGTTGGTGCGTTTATAGGGGCATCGACCTGCCTGGGGAATGATAGAGATGAACCCATTATTTCGGTTCATTTGTATCTAGTCCAATGCCTGAACAATCCAGCGCATAACAGCATGTCGATACGTTTATAGGCGCATCAACCTTTCTGGGGATGATCAACAGTAACCCACTGATTTCGTGCAGTTTTATCCGGTACCATTCGTCAATCAATGCATGACATAACACTTCCTGCGTTTCGGATTGAGACTATGTGCTCGTGAACACTTTGTTCGAAGATATCCATCAAATGTTCGATACAGTTCATTTCGCAACGTGGCACTTTGACATTGTTGGAGCATACATAATGCGTCATTGAAGGCAACTCGGTAGTAGGTGCGACGACTACCTAGTCGTGCTTCCATACAGAAGTGGTCGACTGGTACTCAAAATGGTCCCATACAGACGTGGCGTTGCATACTGGTGCCCACACGGTCTCACATGGAGGCGGTGCTGCCAGCTGGTGCTCAAAACGGCCTTTGTGTTGAGTCGTGGACGTTGTCTTCATTTTATGTGTGTTGAAGGTTTTAAGTACAAAAACCTAACATTAATTCAAAATAACTGATTATATAATGCTAGAGTCAGCACCGCTACCGTGTGAGACCGTTCAGGGCACCAGTAGGGCACGCCACTTCTGTATGGGACCATTTAGGAACAAAAAAAGTCTAATTTAAAAAATTGGGCTGAAGCGTTCAAAAGTAGCCCAAAACATCCGCGACTCTTTTATCTTGTCTCTGCAGTACCATTTCCTGTCACTTGCCTGTTGTTAAATGTGATACTTCCAGATTATTTAAATCCTTAAGCTCTGAGTTTAGTTTTCCTGAGTCGTATTGTTATTTTCTTCTGTTTACTAGCAGCAATATTTTTGTGTCTTTCTTGGGGTCTCACTGTTTCTGTGAGATGGTGTTGCTAAAATATGGTTCTCAGAGCAGGCACTTTGAAGTGGGCACGTTAGATACGCAATAATAGTCAAATGTTTAAATACATTCAAGAGCAATATTCTACAACAGAGACCAGAGAAAGCGAGTCACGACGCTGCTAAAACCTGGTTCTCATAGCAGACGACTGAAGTGGCAGCGGTGAAGTTATGTGTCGTGAAGCACACTCATCGGGTGTTTAAATGCATTCAAGAGCAATATTTTACTAAAGAGACACAAGTAACGAGTCACGACGCTGCAAAAAGTTGGTCCTCACAGTAGACGACTGAAGCGGCAGAGGTCAAGTTATGTGTCGTGAAGCACAATCATCGGATGTTTAAATACATTCAAGAGCAATATTCTGCAACAGACACAACGAGTCACGACTCTGCTGATAGCTGATTCTCAGAACAGACACTTTAAGGTGCCAGGGATCAACCTATGTGTTGTGATACGTTTCTTTTCCACTGAAATCTATTCCACAAAACCCCAAAAATGTTAGATTTTAATCAATTATCTTATTCAACTGGCTTTCTCTGAAGCCGGAATCAGTATAATTTAGGTCTGAAGTGCACATAGGGTACGAACTGTTAGCTAAAACACCTAATGTTTCTCTCCTGTAGTTTGAAAAAGTGCTAAAATGCCTTTTTATCATTTTTAAGATGCTGTACAAAATAAGCACATATACACGATCTGTGCATTAAAGTTAAAAATGCTGAAAATCAAATTGTCCATATAACTATTCATCCTTTTTTTGAAAACATAGATATTTAATACATCTGAGTATAATTTGAGTGACAAAGTTTGCCATGTACTTTACTGTAACAACGTTCAAGTGTTGTAGTTAGGAAATGCATTGAAAAGCTCCATTATTTAGACATTTGGATGTTTGGAATAGTTATATAGTTGTCAATTTGCTAGTTCAAGATCTCTAGCTATAATAACTTCTAAAGCATATTATGAATGAAAAATAGAATTAATAAAATGAACACTGCAAAAGCACCAGGAGAAAAAGTGGTAGTATGTGACTAGAATTACAGATAAAGTACCAGCTGAACATTGTAGACATGTAGACAGTATAGACATAATGCAATAGACATTTGAGACAACGGATGGGTTGCATTAAAGTTACGACATGCAGAAACACAGAATGCAGTTCCAAATACCCTGTCAAGGTAGCAACCCTTCGTTAACATGGAGATTGCGGATTTGACTGCGTAAATATCTATTTAGTTTGTGTCAACATAAATTAAATCTTGAGGCTGTGTGCCACACACTTCAAATTGTGTTGAAATCGATTAAACTGTCCTTCTCTATTTTATAGCAGATCAAGGAACAGAGTTAAAATCGTCGCTTTGTACCGATCATTTTCCACAAAACGTACTTTCTTTCATCGATCGTGACTTAAGCATTAATGTCATTGATACTCATCGAAGTTCACTGAAGCCACAGGGTTCAATATTAAGGAATATTGGGTCTTCTGGGAGACAGAAGTGGAAGAAAAACTTTTTACACTGGTTTCTTCTTATCCTCAACTATTTGTTCTGCCATTTGTAGGTTGCCCTGTTGCATGAAACGTATACAGGAACAGTGAAAAGGGCTAAATCCAAAGTTTGTGTCTGTTGTTGTGTCACGCAAGGCAACATATACCAATACACTTTAGCTTTGAAACAAATGTTTATTATTTTATTTATTTTGCATTTTTCTAGAGAAAAGTTGTAGAAGTTCACGAAATGGTTAATAATTGCAAATGTAAGCGTGAAGCCCCACAAAAAGACAGCTAACCAAGAACAAGCATCTGTATTTTCACGTATTGCGATTTAAAGAAGAGTGTTTGAATGTCGCTTTACACAGATGAAATGTACTAAATTTGAATGCCTGCAGTTCCCCCCAATGGGATATTGGCATAAAATGGTGTTCATCAGTATTGGCTTACCGTCAAAACAAGCTTTAAGAAGCTTACTATTTTCATCCTTATTGCCCAAGTGCTTTCAATAGCTAAGCACACACATTGGGTAAATTTACATGGAGCGATCCATTAAATATTCAGAGACCGTCTGTCTTATGCCTTTCATAAACGTAGTCAGCGAGAATATTTTTTTCGTTCAAACCGAATTTTCACGATGTTTTAATTTCTTAGGAACAAAGTATATTTTTCAATTTTTTTTTTTCATTTATAAGTTTTCATCTTATTTTGATACCCTCCATGTTTTCCTTCCAGGAATGATCTTTTCTTTATCATCTGGAGCGGAAAAATATAGGAAATTGGTTCATCTTCCGATCGCAGGTATTTATTCGTTAAGCGCAAATACATCTTGCATTGTATGTCAGGACTATTGACTGCTGAGGATCAACAATGGAGAATGATCCAAACATCACTTATATTTACTTAAGTAAAATTGAAGATTAGTTCTCGCTAAGGAAATCTATTGAGAAATGGAAGTGCATATATTTGTAGCTGATTCGTGTGGGCACCGACAAGATAACTAACATGGTGTTTATGACAGAAAGCCATTCACATTCACTCTAATTACCCTGAAGTGACCCTTAAAAGTTAAGAAAAAAAACTAGCAAGGAATCAAAATTGCAACCAAAAATCATCAAAACAAGATGCTTTCAGAGGCTTTTTCCAGTTGCCAAATCAAATGATGGAGAAAACTTGTTAAATCATTAATTTTGAACCACCACTTTACAATTACCAGCTGTTTTAATGCTGTAATATAAAAGAGTTGCGTGTTTGTGACGTCAACACAACAGCCTGACATAAAACAATGTCAATATTACATGTTTTTGCTTTCATTTCTTTAATGCCAGATTTACTACGTGATTTATGAGTAATCAATATTTCAGTATTTATTACATTCAAAGGTTGAACACTTAGCTTGAAGAATAACGCCCATTTAAATTTGTTTAGTTGATATGTAATGTTTGATGGAAATTCGATTTACTAATTGCGATATTTTGTGTTATTGACATACTTATAACAATTGCATGAAGGCAACCTGTACGTGCAGCCTATACCCTCAGATATGGAACAAGGTTACAACCTTTTAAACTATGAAGCACACAGATGCAACCAATCTTAAGCCAGACACATATTGCGAATATCGTATAGTATATCGTATCATATGATAACAATATATTAAAATATATATTATTTTTTATCAATGATGACTGCGTCAAATCAACAAAAGTTGTAATGATAAAGCTTGTTCTTATAACACTTTAACAGCATGTCTATTGATTATTTATCTGTTCAACAACATACACAAAATATAATTTTATGACCAAAATTATCACAATGATAACGAGTAAAGCCAATTTTTATAACATATAAAATCATTTTATTGTCGTACGGTGTAAAATATGCAACTTGCAAAGATCATAATATGGTAAAAACACTAATCCATTGTGAAAATATGATGATAACGTAAAAACATAATAATAACTTGAAAACATGATATAACATGAGAAGTTTCTAAAGCGCGTGATAGAGGGATACCACCCTGATGATAAACAATAGCAATATTAGCAATATAATAGCAATAATTCTAGCCGAAGTGTAACATATTGTTAAAAAATCTCAAAAGGATCAGTACTAAGCCACAGCGTACAAGACTGTTGGAAAAGTTAAAATAAGGTGACAACCGTCTCTCAACGTAAATATGGCATAATTACTGCTGCTGAATTGTAACAGCAGTATACTGCTGCAAAAGTTAACAATAGCGTGAGGTGCTTCTAAAAGCATAAGAGTAGCGTGGCAGCCTGCTGGGAAAACTGAAAAGTGCAAAATTTCCACGATATATTGGCAAAAAGGGTAACAATGCAGTTATGCATTGTAGCACGAAAGAGTGACTTATACCAAGATCCGCAAAGGAATAAATGTGAGCCAAGATATTTACATAATTACCCCAACCCCTCTAAAAACAACAAAATACCTTCTCCATCAGTTGTTCCGTTATCTCCAATTCTGGATAGCGATCTATCGATATTAGGATAATTTTGACTCAGAATGAGATGTTAAATCATTTTTATAGTTGAAGACGGCGTAATAACGTCTCACCACCACTATACTGTGCTATTTGTCACAAATTCGCTGAAGGGGAAGAAAGAGTGAACACGGCGATAGATTTATACCATCCTTTCTTGTCAACCGGAGTGAGACTTGGCATTTATCGCCACGTTTGCTGTTTGTTTATGGCGTAGGGGAGCATTCGGTTCTTTATTCTATGGGTCATCAACGTCTTTGGGTGTTGTATTATGGCCCTTTATTTATGCTATATTAAAGTGGACTAAAAGATATGTGACGTCATAAATAAGTGAAGAGATACGTGTTGTGTGCTAATCGTCACTGGTCACTTCCATAATGAATCAACGTTTCGCACACATTATGGTGGGATATTGGTCTTTGTCTAAGAGGATGTAAATCGTGTTTAGTATATTTTATTGTCACGAAACGTGATCAGAGATTTTTTGCATTATCAAGGCACTTCGCATGAACAATTAATACATCAGCATTCTATTTTTACATATTGCTTTGAATAACTGTATTTCAATTGCGAATACATTCAGACTGCTCGCGAAAATATAAATGACATCTTTATAAAACCCAAAAGCTAAAAACCGCATACTTCAGAAAATCCCGTTGAAGAAACGAAAACGGGTGTTAAAGAGGAAGTGTTTTTGCTTTGCTTTTCGTTGATATCTCTTGATTAAGTAGCAGGATTACACATCACGTGATCCATCTTAATGTTCTATGACCTATTGCTAGAGCTACTACTGCTGTTGTTGATAACAATAATAATAATAATAGCAATAACAATAATAACTGTGCGGATATCTTTATATTTGTAGTTAATTTAGAGATGTTGAAAACTATTTTAGAAATATCTTCAATTACATACATTACGCGTCATATATTATTATTACCTTTATTATTATTATGATGATAATAATTATATAATAATTATATAATAATCATTATTATTATAAAACATAATGAAATACATAGCAGCTCTAAATATGCTTCCGTTTCAGGTAAATTATACTTTTGTTTTCCGTTATTTTCTCTGCAATTTTAAATTGATGACGTCATTCTTTGATGTTAGAGTATATTAATTTTCACTTATACACTGTTGTTGAATAGAACACGTTGGCCTGAACATAAGAATGTCCAGGAAATGCTATGCAAGCTGTGACCCTTGATTAAGTCAAACACATGATACATAAAGTGATGTTGTTAGATCGACATGTAAACCAAGCCGTTGGGACGTCACTAATTCAACAACATTCAGTTTATTAAAAACGGTGACCAAACTGACCAGAAGCAACGCCTACAGAAGGATGTTGTAACAACTCCTTTCTGACGTTTCAAAATGTCAAAGTTAAGTAAAAATGTCCTTTCTTGAAAACATAAGGAACAAACGTTTTAGACGACATTTTTACTGACTCATTGGCGTCATGATATTATATTCAGTATCCCATTAGTTTTCACTCATTTCACATTTAGGCTAAACCACAGATTTGTACTTTATGTCCTGTTTGTTAGTACTGAGCATTTTTTCTCTAATCACTAGAATACGGGCTTAGATTTACCGAGAACCGTTTTCGCAAACTATTAGCGAAATGAACACTTGGCAATTGAAAAGTTCATTTTCATTACCAATATTAGGCTCTTGCTCACCTGGTGTCTTACCTCACAGATAATCCGCAAGTTAATGCAGATGAAACGATTATAGCGGCAAAAGAAAGGCAAAATATATCTTTGCGTAATGATTTGACCTTGAAAACACCCTTACTAATGAAAAGAAATATTGATAGTTTTTAGCAATGCCTCAAAGCCTCCACAGTGTTTAAAGTAAGAGGCCTTAAGTGTAATGTACTTGCAACAGCGCACAGTAAGCTTTGGCTTTGTGCTGAGCGCTCACTATGCAGGGAGTAAAGGCAGCGAAAATACGCTGTCTTTGCGTAGTAATTTTACCTCAAAACAAACAAAATAAAAGTGATAAACAATTCTATTAATATGTTGAAAAGAAAAGACATATTAGTCTGAAACAATACAAACAAATTTAATGTTTGGCTGAACATAAACAAGGTGATGCGATTTGAGCCAGATAAACCCTGAAAAGTCGTTGTTATGTGAAACGTAATAATTTAGGGTGACTATGCCATACCCGAAGTAGTATATTTTAAAAATCAACTCTTTTCCATGGTTTATCTATAAAGGAATTGACGTGGCATTAAATTCTGAATGCTTCAGCCCAACAAATGTTTTATCACAGCTAATCTTATTCAGTCGTAATTTAATCTTATTTAATTAACTAATTAAATTAAATCTATTTAATTTAATTAATGTTATTTAATGTTATCTTTATTATCAAAAGTTGCAGTACAACTTAAGAAAATAATTTACTTAAAAATAGAAATATGAAAGTCGCATTACCAGTGTAGGTTGTGGATATTTTATTTAATTAAGCAGCAAGGAAAGGTCTTTTATCCCACTTTATTAAACGCCTACACAAGAAACTATAGCGGAATTTAATTTGATTATTTTTATAGTTTACAGTACATGGTGACACCTTAGTCTTAAGTTTTTGTGGGTAGCCGATGCGCTGGCTTAGTCTGCATTTAGAATAAACAGGTCTTGCAACAATATTAGTGGTGCTGATCTTTAATTTATCTCAAATATTAAAAAATCAAAAGATATTTTAACAGACTGTCGTTCGCCCTGTTTTCATAAGCACAATCGATAATTAATAAAATAGGAGGCTTTGTTTCTTACACAATCAACAATTAACCATTCATCCGACAATCAAACAAACAATATCTTACTGCTGTGCTACTCTTTGCATTGCACACTTTCCTAAAGCACTGTCAAAATAATAGCTGAAATATATATTTTTATTTATGATATTTGTTTATCCATCATTTTGTCAAAAGCAGTGATTGAATATCTTTCGCCATATAAATAGATAAATTATCTAAGTAGGAAATTTTCCTCGATCTGGAGAATGTCAGGCCTGATCTAAACGCATCGGTGCTTTGAATGATTGATGTCTACGAGAAGCCTTGAAATGTGACCAAGCACCCACGAGAATTCTTGAGGTGTGATTAGGCACCCAAGAGAAGCCTTCAGGTGTAATAAGACACCCACGAGAAGCCTTGAGGTGCGGTTAGGCACCCAAGAGAAGCCTTCAGGTGTAATAAGACACCCACGAGAAGCCTTGAGGTGTGATTTTGCACCCAGGAAAAGCATTAAGGTGTAATAAGACACCCATGAGAAGTCTTGAGGTATGATTATGGACCCATGAAAAGCATTAAGGTGTTATTAGGCTCCCACAAGAAGCCTTAAGGTGTGATAAGACACCCTCGAGAAGCTTTGAGGTGTGATAAGGCACCCACGAGGAGCCGTGAGGTGTGATTAGGCACCCAGGAGAAGTCTTCAGGTGTAATTAAACACCCACGAGAAGCCTTGGGGTGTGATTAGGCACCCAGTAGAAGCCTTAAGGTGTGATTAGGCACTCACGAGGAGCCGTGAGGTGTAATAAGACATCCACGAGAAGCCTTGAGGTGTGATTTTGCACCCAGGAAAAGCATTAAGGTGTAATAAGACCCACATGAGAAGTCTTGAGGTATGATTATGGACCCATGAAAAGCATTAGGCTCCCACAAGAAGCCTTGAGGTGTGATTAGGCACCCAGTAGAAGCCTGAAGGTGTGATTAGGCACCCACGAGGAGTCGTGAGGTGTCATTAGGCACCCACGAGGAGCCTTGGGGTGTGATTAGGCACCCAGGAGAAGTCCTCAGGTGTAATTAGACACCCACGAGAAGCCTTGGGGTGTGATTAGGCACCCAGTAGAAGCCTTAAGGTGTGATTAGGCACCCGCGAGAAGCCTTGGGGTGTGATTAGGCACCCAGTAGAAACCTTAAGGTGTGATTAGGCACCCACGAGGAGCCGTGAGGTGTGATTAGGCACCCGCGAGAAGCCTTGGGGTGTGATTAGGCACCCACGAGGAGCCGTGAGGTGTGATTAGGCACCCACGAGGAGCCGTGAGGTGTGATTAGGCACCCACGAGAAGCCTTGGGTGTGATTAGGAACCCAGTAGAAGCCTTAAGGTATGATTAGGCACCCACGAGAAGCCTTGGGTGTGATTAGGCACCCAAGAGAAGTCTTAAGCTGTGATTAGGCACCCACGAGGAGCCGTGAGGTGTGATTAGGCACCCAGTAGAAGCCTTAAGGTATGATTAGGCACCCATGAGAAGCCTTGGGGTGTGATTAGGCACCCAGTAGAAGCCTTAAGGTATGATTAGGCACCCACGAGGAGATGTGAGGTGTGATTAGGCACCCACGAGGAGCCGTGAGGTGTGATTAGGCACCCAGTAGAAGCCTTAAGGTATGATTAGGCACCCACGAGAAGCCTTGGGGTGTGACTAGGCACCCAGTAGAAGCCTTAAGGTATGATTAGGCACCCACGAGGAGCCGTGAGGTGTGATTAGGCACCCACGAGGAGCCCTGAGGTGTGATTAGGCACCCACGAGGAGCCGTGAGGTGTGATTAGGCACCCACGAGGAGCCGTGAGGTGTGATTAGGCACCCACGAGAAGCCTTGGGTGTGATTAGGCACCCAGTAGAAGCCTTAAGGTGTGATTAGGCACCCACGAGGAGCCGTGAGGTGTGATTAGGCACCCACGAGGAGCCGTGAGGTGTGATTAGGCACCCAGTAGAAGCCTTAAGGTATGATTAGGCACCCACGAGAAGCCTTGGGGTGTGATTAGGCACCCACGAGAAGCCTTGGGGTGTGATTAGGCACCCAGTAGAAGCCTTGAGGTATGATTAGGCACCCACGAGGAGCCGTGATGTGTGATTAGGCACCCACGAGGAGCCCTGAGGTGTGATTAGGCACCCACGAGGAGCCGTGAGGTGTGATTAGGCACCCACGAGGAGCCGTGAGGTGTGATTAGGCACCCACGATTAGCCCTGAGGTGTGATTAGGCACCCACGAGGAGCCGTGAGGTGTGATTAGGCACCCACGAGGAGCCGTGAGGTGTGATTAGGCACCCAGTAGAAGCCTTAAGGTATGATTAGGCACCCACGAGAAGCCTTGGGGTGTGATTAGGCACCCAGTAGAAGCCTTAAGGTATGATTAGGCACCCACGAGGAGCCGTGAGGTGTGATTAGGCACCCACGAGGAGCCGTGAGGTGTGATTAGGCACCCACGAGGAGCCGTGAGGTGTGATTAGGCACCCACGAGGAGCCGTGAGGTGTGATTAGGCACCCAGTAGAAGCCTTAAGGTATGATTAGGCACCCACGAGAAGCCTTGGGGTGTGATTAGGCACCCAGTAGAAGCCTTAAGGTATGATTAGGCACCCACGAGGAACCGTGATGTGTGATTAGGCACCCACGAGGAGCCGTGAGGTGTGATTAGGCACCCACGAGGAGCCGTGAGGTGTGATTAGGCACCCACGAGGAGCCGTGAGGTGTGATTAGGCACCCACGATTAGCCCTGAGGTGTGATTAGGCACCCAGTAGAAGCCTGAAGGGGTGATTAGGCACCCACGAGGAGCCGTGAGGTGTGATTAGGCACCCACGAGGAGCCCTGAGGTGTGATTAGGCACCCACGAGGAGCCGTGAGGTGTGATTAGGCACCCACGAGGAGCCGTGAGGTGTGATTAGGCACACACGATTAGCCCTGAGGTGTGATTAGGCACCCAGTAGAAGCCTTAAGGTGTGATTAGGCACCCACGAGGAGCCGTGAGGTGTGATTAGGCACCCACGAGGAGCCTTTGGGTGTCATTAGGCTGGTATATTTTCGCATGTGCTTCTGGATACTGACGAATGAAATAAAACATTTCAGCGACTTTGTTGCAAATGTAATTTATTTCTTGGAATGACTAGAACGTATTCACATACTGAAGAAATAGAAAACGTACAATATGTGAGAACTGTGCTTTTGTAAGCATTATCCTGTCAGATCTCACCATTTTGTCCACTAGACAGATTCAGGCAGCACCAGTAACCTGGCTGAGCAATTCTAGTTATTATAATTAAATATACATGGCAGTCCGGCGTGTATTTTTTCAATTTGCGCCCAACCTGAAATCCAGTTAAGCTGTTGATGAGATCTAGTCTCTTCTCTAAACCAGTTCTATTTGCATTTTTGCAACCTCTGCACGTAGTTTCATATATTGCTTTCGTTAATTCCAGTGATGTACTCAGCGTTTTGTTTAGAAAAATTGTAACCTTGTCATTTTATAATAAATAAATAATAAATTAATTAAAATCCTTTAAAAAGAGTTTCCATTAATTTAGAAATACTAAACTAAAGCCTAAAAATTCAATGACTACATTTCTCTGAGATGCGTAACTTTTCTATTGTTACTAAACTTGCCATTATTTAGCATGCAATAAAATATAAGTAAGTTGTCTGTCTGGATCTATTCAGGAATGATTTTTGGTATGTATATACTTATCAAATCTAAATATTCTGTCCGTTTTAGAATCTATTATCAACTATGGGATTCTGTTTATTCTTTCTGAATCAGAATCTATTAACAGCTATCAGATTCTATCTATTCTATCTGTATTAGAATCTATTAATAACAATCAGATTCTATCTATTCTAGCTGTATCAGAACCTGTCTAAAACTATCAGATTCTATCTGTTCTATATGTATCACAATCTATAATCAACTATCAGATTCTGTCTGTTCTGTCCATCAGAATCTATCCACGACTATCAAATTCTAGCTATTCTATCCATATCAGAGCCTATTAACAACTTCATTTTACATTATTTTCGCACGCACAAACCAAATGATGTTTCACGTAATTTACATAGATGTATTGCATATTTACATAATTTACGTAATTGCATAATTTGCATTATTTACATAGATGTATAATATACAGTGCACATTCTAATGCTGTGCAGGCTCGTAGCCATCAAATTATATACGATACTTCTGAGAAAATTTTCACATTTTTAAATCGTGTAACTCTTAGTTGTTAGATTCTGTCTTACTCGCTTAGTTCAATACGAGTCTTTATTCGAAACGATGCGTACTGACTTTTAATGAGCGTAAAGTGGTATTATTTTACAAGCGGGTCTGATGCCTGAGGTTCATTTATTGTGCAAGCAACGGAAAACAGGATAGCGTAAAGGTCTTTCATTAATTTCTAGAATTGGTCTTTTCAATAGAGCCTACTGTTTTTATACAAAGAATTTGATTTAAACCTATAAAACTTAACTACTAAAGTATGACCCACAAAAGTGATATGGGAGTGATTTCACAGTTCACAGCATAACGAACGTATATTGAAACAAGGCTAAGTTAATAAACGCATACTTGTCTGTGGTGTACTCGTGTTTGCGTAAGCAGGAAGTCAAAAACATAGTTCCATTGCGATGCTCTCTAATGAATTGAGTGCCTATAAATAACACAATTCTTATATTTAGATGAAGGCTTTCGTTGTGAAATCATTGTGACAACTGTGTTGTTTAGTTGCTGTAGATTATTATAAGATATTAATCAGGAGTTTTTCAAACAGTCTGAAAAGAAATGATGGATGACCATGTGTTTTGACAGTATATCTGGGCCAGTCAGATATTCCCATTTGGGATTTTCATTTCGAAATGGTAGTACTGTTGCAGCTTTTTCGATTTTTTCTGTTTTTTTTTAATTCTTTGGGACGGTTTCCAGAAAATTCCATCTCCAGTATAGGAGAATGATTTTCGGGGCATGCAAGCACGGGGATATGATTTCTCTGATGCGGTAACAGTTTCTCTTGATTCTCATCTTCAAGGTCAAGGTCAGATTGAGGCCAGCGTTATTTTTACCTGAAATGTGTTTTTAAAAACTGCTCCCAGACCAGTTTCCATTGAAATGTTCAAGTATAAATTGGATTAGACATTCTAAGGTTCCTCCAGCGTCTATTTGAGGTTGTGACGTGTTCGGACTAAACCACAACATTAACTCTGGTAGTAATTTTGTGACCAACGCCTGACTAACGTCTAACCAACCTCTTTAATGCATTGTTTTTTGTTTTTTTTTTTGGTCGCAACAACCAAAACTAAACTGTCTCCGATATCTACTCTACGTTGAATAGACGTCGAAAAATTAAAGCTGAAAAGATGCATAGAATGTGAGAATTGCCATGAAATTAGGCGGAATTCCGTCTAGTTACTGATGTATGGACAGGATTATAATCTGACGCACCGAATTGCTTAGCTCATTGAAATACTTTATTGGTAAATTTTATGTGTGT
Source organism: Protula sp. h YS-2021 (assembly GCA_949752745.1). Classification (NCBI taxonomy): domain Eukaryota; kingdom Metazoa; phylum Annelida; class Polychaeta; order Sabellida; family Serpulidae; genus Protula; species Protula sp. h YS-2021. The sequence continues at coordinate 94,597,776 of OX457025.1, read as the reverse complement.
GTTTTTCACTGAATGGACACTTTCGTTACTTTTTAAGTCCAACTTGTGCGTGTTTTAGTCGGGATATCTATTACACTTAAGGAAGGTCTTGAGGGTGGGATGCGGTATGAGGAGTCGCTGACAAGCGGAAGAATTCTCTTTTTAAGATAGACAGCTTGAGTACAGAGTTGACGTCTGATTTTTCGCCAGTGCCCGCTTTGATTTTTTGAAGAAAGAGAAACATTTCGTGGTTTCTCAAACCCTCTGACGTCAGACAAAGAAAGCGTATGTTCCCCCGCAATGAAAGCTCTAAAATGTCCCGAAATAGTTACCCCCCCCCCCTAAAAATAGTTACCCCCCCCCCCCACCCCTTTTTAAGCAAATGGGTGCCTTCAAGAGTTTCATTTTCAAGGATAGGAAAGGCGAGAATGAGGCAGCGTAATTTTGCTCTGCTCTGGCATTTGGAGAAGCCTCTGCACTCGTAGGGGCTTTTTTGGCGTCGAGACTTGCCATGTCTACGTTTCCTCACAGAAGGACATTTTTTTTTGCTGAGTGTCATTTACGTCATAAGCTTCATAATTGGAGGAATACTGTTTGAATGTATCGCTAGATATCTTTAAGATATGTGTGATTGAATTTGCGATATCTAAAAAGACTTCGTGATATCTATGACGCGTACAAACTGCCCGATGCCGCGGAGAAACAACTATAAAGGAGGAGGTGGTGAGGGAGGGAAAGCGAGAGATAGAGAGTGAGAGAGAAAGACAGAGGAGCGAGAGGATGGAAGATGGGGAAACCGAGAGAGAGAGAGAGAGAGAGAGAGAGAGAGAGAGAGAGAGAGAGAGGGGGGAGAGAGAGAGAGAGAGAGAGTGAGTGAGGAGGAGGAGAAGGAGGAAGAGGAGAGAGGGCAGAGCAAAAGAGGAATTGTTGTATTCTTTCTACAGCAAAGTGGCGGCTTTTAGGGAAAGCGAGAGATAGAGAGTGAGAGAGAAAGACAGAGGAGCGAGAGGATGGAAGATGGGGAAACCGAGAGAGAGAGAGAGAGAGAGAGAGAGAGAGAGAGAGAGAGAGAGTGAGGAGGAGGAGAAGGAGGAAGAGGAGAGAGGGCAGAGCAAAAGAGGAATTGTTGTATTCTTTCTACAGCAAAGTGGCGGCTTTTAGGGAAAGCGAGAGAGAGAGAGGGAGGCGAGAGAACAGGCAAGATAGGGAAAGCGAGAGACATAGAGCGAGAGAGAGAGAGAGAGAGAGAGAGAGAGAGAGAGAGAGAGAGAGAGAGAGAGAGAGAGAGAGAGAGGAGGAGTAAGATGAGGAGCAGGAGAAGGAGCAGGAGGAGGGGCAGAAGGAAAGATGAGAAAGGCGAGAGACAGAGAGAGAGGAGGAGGAGGAGAAACAGGAGGAGCAGGAGGAGGAGCAGAAGGAGAGATGAAAAAGGCGAGAGAGAGAGAGAGAGAGAGAGAAAAACGTGGATAAAAAACGTGTCGTTGGGTTGGGTGGGACGCAAACCGGCACCCGTTGAAGCACCTGTTTACGGGGAAGAGGGTAGAGGGGATGAGCTGGTAAGCTGATTGTATGCCAAGCTTAGCCAATCAATTTGCACACCTCTCGCGACGATGCGCATTAGTGGTGCAAACAATTCAGGCATCAACGGTTCTCGCCTTATATATACTCTAACGTGCTGAAAGTGAATCACACATTTCTACACGGAACAGTCAGCATAATGCAAGCCAGTGTTAAACATTTTTAACCAATTTTTTTTTTCATTTCAGATAGTGAGGAAGACAGCACTCATAAAGAGCACGTGACCAGCCTTCTTCTCTCTTCCTCCACAGACCACTTAAGATCTGTCACTTCACGACAGCACTGGGATAAAATGTCCTTCAATTATATGAAAATATATATTTCATGAATTTCTCAAAGCTTCTTAAAATAAGACGCAGACATCAGCTTTGCAACAAGTTACAGCCACAGTAGGATAGATCTATAAAAAGATACAGATAAAAAAAGGGAAATAGAGTTGGCATATACAAAATGAAGTGGGGTGTCAACCTGGGATATATGACAGTGATATTGGTGCTGAGAAACATTCCCAAGATTCAGCTTGCAAGCGCCTCAGGAGTGGCTCTGTCTGAGTGAGTAGCTAACATTTCGTCACTCTAGGCTTATATGTCCTGCTGAAGTAATCATGTGAATTAATCAAACAAACCTAAATTCTACGCTGTAAGATTCAATCTAACACTGTAATATTTTTATTTTATTATTTTTTTTTTTGCTATCGGTATATCTGTTGTTTTGAAATCTTTATTGAAAATTAAAAAGGTCAAATTATATGTCTCTATTTTTTTTATTTATCAGTATCCAGACAAAGTCATTTGTCAATTTTTTAATACAAGTTCTTCCAAAAGTCTCATTTTTGCATCAAAAACACTGAAAATTTATTGGAAACTTTGAGAGCTTGTTATAGCTAAAATATTAATTTTTGACGTGAGTGTGGTGTATTTCGGTTGCTTCTTAAAAAAAAATCTGCGTAAAAGCTCATTGGCGTAGACACGTTTTTGCAACTGGGGGCAAACTTTCGTAACGGAGGAGGGGCCGAAGGATACTATAGCCCCCACTCTGAAAAGTAAATGGGCTGAGGCCCCCCGTCTCCCTTCCCCCCGGTGGCTACGCCTATGAAGCTTGTTAAAGATGGGGAACATTTTGATATCTACTGGTCGAGCAGTGAAGTAATTATGAAAGTGGTCTGGCCATAGAGCTGTTTGATTGTCCACGGGTGGAGGGGGGGGGGTCAAAACGGTGGTATTGTTTATTGCCTTGCTAGGTTACCAATTTGATAACAGTGTTTCTGATCAATTGAGAAGTATTATTATTATTTTATTTCTCATTGATGGTGAATTCTCCAAGTCCAAGTAAAAAAATGTGACTGATTAATTCAACTCGAAGAGATTAATCAGTGCTAATTTTACTTAATATTTATGAATGCAAAAACAAAAACAAAAAAAAAAACAGTTTGAAAATATTGACTTTGTATGTCTGAATGAAATGATCATATGAACATATCTGCTAGTTTCTGTCCAGGGCTTTCGCTTGTATTTAGTAAATAAAAGACCCCGTCCTCTGATCGCTTACAACAAACCAACAACTCAGCCTAAATTGAACAGCAGAAAAAAAAAACATCAGCGACAAGTTGCCACAATAAAAACCCATTTATTTCTTTTTTCCTCACTCTGCGCATTGCTATTTTATTCCCTTAATGACGTAACCTTAAAGAAAAAAGAGCAAAGTGTCCCGAATGACCGCAGAAAAGTGACATATTATCCAGACATCACAGCAACTCCAGACTAGTGACGACACCAGCGAGAGAAGGAAAGACCGCACACGGAGAATACTAGACAAGCAAAGGGTGGAACAGTGTTTTTTTATCCGAAAAGTTTAATCTGCTGGATTTAGTGACCAGGTCTATTAGCAATGAGTGATATTCGTGAATTTTATGGCAGAAATAAAAAGAAATCTCCTTCTACACGCGGCGCAGGATTCCAGCGTTTTTCTACATGAAACACAACAGATGGGGCAGAGTTTCTGAAAGCAGTCCAGTAACCAGATGAGACATTTTTATGTTAAAAAATGATTCCATGTGTTCACTATTTTGGTGTTACTGTTTTTCAAAGTCTTTGTGAATTTTAATCTAAATCGTAGCTACTAGAACTAATGAATTAAATCAACCTAAACTGGGATCCAGCGGAATTATATGCCATTTGCGTTTGTAATACACAGTAAGCTGTCCAAATCAGTTACGCTTCCGGTAACTGGGGGTTTCTTTGGGGGTAGGGAGAGCATTGAGATGTGGGGTTTTTTTATGAGAGAATTACTTAGTTATGCAGCTGTTGAATATATTTCAGTTTTTTTATTTGTATTTTTTTTTTTTTTGGTTTTTAAATATCTTTGTCTCATATGGATAAATACAAATTAAAATGTGCAATGGCAAATTCGATTTATTTTTTATTTGAAATAACCACAAAGTGACACCTAACTGATTTCGCAAATTTGACATAAATTTCCTTATCGAGATAAAAAAATGAACTAAGCTTTTAATACTGTAGTGATATGAGAGTAGTGCACGGGCAGAGATACGATATTATTCGAGAAATAGAGCCTCCATGCAAAAAAAAAAAAAAAGAAAAGAATTGAAAAAAATTGCTCTTTGTTTCTGTATTTTGTTTCCTGGACATCAGGGCATGCAGAATTTTAACACTGACTTTACGATTTTCAAGCAGTTCAGAGTAATTGATGTGGAAAAATATTTGAAAAAAAATATTAAAATATGCAAAAAGTTGTCTCTATTTCATTGACTTTGTTTTCCTGGACTAAGCCATTGCTATTCTGTTCGTGCAGTTTAGAGTAAGTGATGTGGAAAAATCTTTTTAAAAAATGTGTATATCTTATTAAAGGCACGTAGATTCAAATGCAAATAAGAGAGTGAGAGATAGATAGATAGATAGACATATATAAACAGATAGATAGAAAGATAGATAGATAGATGGATAGATAGATAGATAGATAGATAGATAGATAGACATATATAAACAGATAGATAGAAAGATAGATAGATAGATAGATAGATAGATAGATAGATAGATGGATGGATAGATAGATAGATAGATAGATAGATAGATAGATAGATAGATAGAAAGATAGACATATATAAATAGATAGATATGTAGTGAGATAGAGAGAAAGAGAGACAGACAGAGACAGAGAGAGAAAAGAGAGAGAGAGACAGATAGGACAGGAGAGAGAGAGAGATAGTAAGAGGCAGAGAGTGAGAGAATAAATGAGGGAGAGAGAGAGTGAGAGAGAGAGAGAGAGACAGACAGACAGACAGACAGACAGACAGAGGGGGATATTGGTATTTACACATGCTACACTTTCAGCGCGAATCATTTTTAAGTCGGATAGAAAAACGATTGTGCATCGGTTTAGCTAAGCCTAAGGTCTCAGATAAATTAGGCTGAACCTCTACATTTTTTTAAATTTTTATTTTTATTGAAACTTTTTATTATTTTTTACAATGAGAACATAGAAAAACTGAAAAAGAACAAAAAAATAAGAGAGAAAGACAAAAAATGTAAAAAAAATACTCTTCCGCTGTGAATCCTTAGCCAACACTTAAAACTCCAAAAGGAAGAGAAATTTACTCCATTTTGCTTTTTAGACTGTACATTGAAAAAATATAGCTAAACACAGTATGCAATAAACAATATTTTTTTTAAAAAAACCTCTACGACATAGTATGCAATAAAATAGTCTTCTGAAAAACAGCTAATATTTCCAAGTCTTAGTAAGCGAAAATACTAAGGTTTCCATGAAATTTGGAGAAAATGCCGGTATTTTATCAAACCACATCCCAAAAAACTGGACTTTTATTCTGGGACACCTACGCGTGTCGCTTACCTGGTGTGTCTGCCTGAAGGGATTGAAAGAGGATTCCCTACCACTACACCCTACCACTACACCCTACCACTACACTCTACCACTACACCCTACCACTACAGCTGGACACCGGTGAGTCGCCTCTCCTGTCCCTGTATTGGTCAGCCAACGCAACGCGAAGACCAGGAACGGGACCCCGTGAACACGGGGATTTGGGCATGGTAACCCTGTAGAGAACCGTGGTGTGGGGGTACACCCTGCTCCAGGAAAACCAACTACAGTATGTTGAAGCGGGGAACATTAAGCGCCAATCCAATTTCGGGTCTACTTGGACAAAAATGTTGGACGTGAACTGGGTTCCGCGATCGCTGTGGATTATACGGAGAGTCCCGTTTATCATGGGAATTTAAGAAAGATACGTGAAGATAGCTGCGGAAATAACATTAAGCGCGCGCATTACACATAGTATAATTAAGATATATAAATTCCAAAGACTTTGACTTCCACAATTATTAACACATTTTATGTGCTCTTATAAATCTTAACTTGCACAAGTTTCCCTTTAATTACACCTTTGTAATTAAGAGCCTTGACGCAGATGCGTACCAAATATCATATCATATGCTGCAGAACAGCGATGTGCGGCTATTTATGGGAAATCGAACGGACATAAGAATCATAAGAATTTACCAATAAAGTGGGAGGTCGGAAATCAAGCCGGTTTGAATTTTGAAGTCGCTGTGTAAAATTGACACTGTTTTCAGAAACGCTTTTTTCTCGGATTTTTTAGTTATATTTTTCACTTAGCTGAAAGACAAATTGCTGCGACAAAATATTCAACAACTTTTAAGCGTTCGTAATGTGAACTTATTCAAAGCTGTTAGCTTTTTACGAACAGGAGAAATTTCGAAGTTTAAAATGAATATTCTTCTGAAGATAATTATATTTCTAGGGCAAGTTTCTCAAAGATGACACTATTGAAAAAAACGTGCTTGAAAGTATCACTTGTACCCCAAACCCACGACACATTAAAATCTCTGTTACAAGACATTCACTTCCATTTTGCAATTTTTAATCTATCTCCAGGTACCAAAACACAAGTGAATAGCACATTGTTGAAAATAGCCCAATTCTGCGTTAAGAACCAAACTGGACATTTTCTTTGCTTTATCTTTAGTGTAGACATGGATCCTCCTCCCCTCGCCTCACCTCCTACACCCCAACCCCCCCTCCAAATGAATGTCGGGATTTGGTCTGTGCCTATGATCCCTCTTCACAGCCAGTCTTGTCATTCAGGGTTTTTGTTTATAACCTGTTAATGCGAAAATAGTGACCCTGACATTCAAGAGTCCAAATATTTCCTCTTCAGAGGACTTCATGGTCCTAGTGAACTAGAGTTAATGGGTCTTCAACCAGCGCTATGGGATACCTTCCTTTATTTCACCCTCAGGGCCCACCACACCGCGAATGATGCCGGGTGGTGTTTCCATGGTAACAGTAACATGGGCTTTCCGTTTTATACACGCACCACACCGTAAAAGCAAGGATTAATGGTGCCTGAAGACCTCGTTTGAAGAATCGTTTAGAAGGCATTTAACAGACCTCAGTTAATGTAAGACGCACTGATGCCATCCCTTAATATCGCTCATAACGACTGGGGAAATTAGTTGAGAAAATGGGCATGTTTCAGCTGTTCAGTGAAGCTATGTATATTATAGTCACCACTAAAACACCATTCTTCCCCCCATTCATGTCACAGAATAGATTATTTGAATTGCTTGTCTATTTGAAAGTTGAATGTTAAATATCAAAAGCGAGATGAATTCAAACTACATTCCAACGGGGAGGGGTTCGTAACTTAGCTATCGAACACTTTAATATAACTTCTATAGCACTGAAATTTGGTTAAAACAAAGACGAATCACAATGCTTGAGTAGGGGAAAGGGAGAGTAATGGGGGGGGGGGGGGGAGATAATGGTAAAATATGATACAGTAAATTAGTAGCGTAGCGCACAATATACCAAGAAAATCCCTACAATCATGTACCAGTATTCTCTTAACTCACGTGCCAGATTTCTCACAAATCATGCACCAGTATTCTCTTAACTCACGTGCCAGATTTCTCACAAATCATGTACCAGTATTCTCACAAATCACGTACCAGTATTCTCACAAATCACGTACCAGTGTTCTGGTTAATCATGTACCAGTATTCTCACAAATCACGTACCAGTATTCTCACAAATCACGTACCAGTGTTCTGGTTAATCATGTACCAATGTTCTCACAAATCATGTACCAGTATTCTCTTAAGTCACGTTCCAGTATTCTCATAAATCAAGTGGCAGTTGTGCGTTTTTTTGTTTTTTTTTTTTGTTTTTGTTTTTTGTTTTTGTTTTTTTGTTTTGTTTTTTTTGTCTTTTACTCCTTAATTAAGTGAAATGTGAAATGGATAACTGTTCTTTTTGAGGGTTTGACTTGTTTATATTTTGGAGTGTTATAGTAAAGCCTGCCCTAAGGACACCCCGTATATTAGGGACACCTGAGAATTAGGGACAGTCCACACCTGACTGTTTTGAAATCCCATTGACTTCCATACTAAAAAAAAACCTGTATAACAAGGATACTTGGCTGGTAAGGACTAGGGACAGCATTTTCGCAAGCGATCTTTCCCACTTTGGATCTGTATGTAAACTGATCCTTTTTGTTGTTTTGCTTGTGTTTTTGTTTATTTTCTTTTTTTGTTTTAGTCTTTTTGAGAAATACGGTCAACATTAAATTTAAATCCGAGTTTAGATCCATATGATTTCACTCTAACATCATCTTTGTTTTCTTTGTGGTCTCTCGGCTGTGATGTAAAAGTTTGCCCGGGTACCATTTACCCTGACATCAGCGTCCTGCGCCACCCCCCTCCCCTCCCCCTTCCTTAACTCGTCATGTATGCAAGCATCACGGATGACGACCCCGCCACAACAGCCCACTCCTATATCTTTTACTGATTGACTTGTCGCCTGCCTTCAACAACGCTTTGTGATTAACACAAACTAAGACGTAAAGACAAAGACGTCGAATCACAGTCTTTATCGAAAATAAATCACTTCGTGGGGAAAGTATGAACCTCTACGCTTCATGCTTCATTTATGATATATAGAAATAATTTCAGATATCTCAAAAATGAATTTTAGATATTGCTTTAATTCCTCTATAAATTATTATAGATAACTTTATGCATGCGGAGATATGCCTAAAGATTGTGCCCTTGTCTTTACATTTATATTCGATATGTTTGAAACTGTTTGGAAATAGATTTACCGTAATTACAAACATTACGCTTCATATATAGAACCAAAAGTCTAATAATAATAATAATAATAATAATAATAATAATAATAATAATAAAAATTTCTATTGAATTTTAATGGTCATTAATGTTATTATCATACACATTAATATATAATTATCATCATTATTATGCTTTTCTTTCTGTTACTTTTTTGTGTATTTTCAATGTATTTGGCTTCCAGTGACAGAACGTGTGCGTTAATTTTTTATATCAATTTATTTTTTATCAGTCCTTGCAATGCCATTGTGTATTATAAAGAGCAAAAAGCTTATATTCATTTCTGTAACAGTTACATTCAGTGTGGAATTCAACGGTTTAGCTTTATAGTTGCCACACTTTGTCACGGTCATATTTACTACTCTTCCCCTTGAAAAAAAAACAACAAACAACCTGAGGTCTGTTTTATATGAGCCTTGCTTGAGATGACATGCAATTTTTATAACGTGAAATAAGTATGAACTATTGCCCCGTTGGCTATTTACCGGGGCGGTTTGGAAATGGACGTCTCATTTGTATTGCTATTACTGTAGCCAAAAGATGGCATCACAAGGGTTATCCTTACTACTTCTCACAATTACCGCCGTGACAGTTTACCGATAACTGCCTTGTTGGTAACATCCTGGAATAATTTGTTAGCCCATGTTTATACATTCTCAATTGCGTGCTGTCATAACTTTGTCTTGTACCATTCCCTAGAAAGGGGGCATAAAAATAAAAATTAAAAAATGTAGAGCCTAATCCATCGGAGACCTTAGACTTAGCTAAACCGATGTGCAATCGTTCTTCTATCCGTGCTGAAATCGTAGCCTGTGTAAATAACAACATCCTCTCTCTCTCTCTCTCTCTCTCTCTCTCTCTCTCTCTCTCTCTCTCTCTCTCTCTCTCTCTCTCTCTCTCTCTCTCTCTCTCTCTCTCACTCTCTCTATCTCTATCTCTCTCTCATTGCATACAGCCATGAAAGATACAAATTAAAATCTTTGATGAAAATCGCAAACTGACTGTGGCTATACATTGCGAGAGTAGCATTTGTTTTCTACACATGTACTTTTGTTGCCCTATTTATCTTAACTCTTTTCAATTATTTTTAACTGTTTACTGCTCTGTTTCTCGACCAAAGAGGATTTCGTTTCTTTAGCAAATGCCAATGTGTATTTTCACTGCACACTGATTTAAGTTTTGATAAAATGACAAGCTGAAAAAAAACAGACAGCTTATATAGACGTGTAAACGCATAGACAGTCAAAATAATAAAAACGTCACGGATATAATGAAAAAGGTTCGCAGAAAATGCAGGTACCATTTACGAAACATCCATATTTTGAAAGTAATTATCCTTATTTTACAAATTAACTTAACCCCGTAACCGGAGTTCGATTCTAGGTTATGTTTGCCAATCTTAATTTCCCCGTGCTCTCGGGCATGGGCAATAACAAATACCACGCAGGCCTTGCACTTCAGAACTGTCAGGGAACGGTTCAAGTTTCATTGCTCTTTCTTTCCGTGTAATTGAAATTTAGAGCACTCTGGGGTGATACGCTACAGACCCGTCCCCACCCCTCCTCCCTCCCCCCCCCCCCCCCCCGACACACACATCCTACAAAAATATTGCTTCTCTCACTTTGCAAATTAAATTACTTCAAAGCGGAATGTTTATTTTTTTCTGCGATGAATATCCGCAAGACAAAATAGCCACCGTTGACAATATTGTTATTTACGTTTGACGGGAGGGGCATTGCTCTTGCTTCGCTATTTGTGGAGTGCTCTGCTCGGCGTGCTGTTGCATTGAGACGTGAAATACTGTTTCTCGATCTGTCAAACTGCTCCAAATTCTTCTTTTCATTACAGCTAATCCGGTAATAAAGGACAACATTTTGCCGTGGCGCTACTCAAGCTGTGGGAAATGGACCTTATTTCAGTGATATCTGATCACATGTTTTGCAAATAAACCGCGGAAATGAATGATGGTGGGGAGGGGATCGCGGGGTGTTGGGGGGGGGGGGGTGGGGTGTAGGGGCTTGTGGATCCATTGATGCATAGAAGCTTGTTCCGTCAGACGTGACAGTCCCACAGCCACTGTGTATTTGTTTATCGCAAGGTGACATTTACCAAGAGTGGGAAATGGAGTTCTCACTTGGAAACTTCCGTGTCGAAATGGGCATGGGTGAGTTAGTCGCTGTCAAAGATCATTTCTTTTTTTTTTCACTTAAACTGAGATCTCTCTCAAGGCTGCTTACGTCACAAAGGCGAAATCTGGCGCAGTTGTTGATTTGTGGGCACGACTTTCGATTTCAAGTATCCAGGATGAGACAAGATAAAAATTAAAAAAATAAATAAATAAATAAATACGAAACAACAAATATTCCACAAAAACTTTTTTCTCGAAAGTTTAAAAAAGCACCTCAAAACTATTTTGAGATAGACAGGTTTTTGACATCCACCATTTTGCAATTAAGCAATACAAATAAGGGGTGGAGAAAAGGGGGGGGGGTAAATTCGTCACTTTATCTTTACCATAGTGTTGTAAGATGTGGGATCATGTGGTATACATACCGTGAAAGAGAAAAAAATTTCAAAATGGACTTTAATATACGCAAGCTTTGGAAAAAGAAACTTGATGGGCGTCATCGTGACCTTGAATTTCAAGGTTAAAATCAAGTTATTCTTTGCATATCTCTAAAACCAGCGTAGCATAAAAAAACTGGCAAACTGACCATCGGACCTTTTGCCACCAAAACGACAAAATATTGGCAAACTGGTCGCCAGAGAAAACACAGCTCGAAATCCTCCAAAAATGATAAGATTTCCTAGCCCTTTTCTGTGTTACTCTTTTGCGGCTCAACAATTGGTAGAGCTCGGAATATATATATATATATATGGGGGGAAGGTTGTTTTAGTGGTGACTATAATATACATAGCTTCACTGAACAGCTGAAACATGCCCATTTTCTCAACTAATTTCCCCCAGTCGTTATGAGCGATATTAAGGGATGGCATCAGTGCGTCTTACATTAACTGAGGTCTGTTAAATGCCTTCTAAACGATTCTTCAAACGAGGTCTTCAGGCACCATTAATCCTTGCTTTTACGGTGTGGTGCGTGTATAAAACGGAAAGCCCATGTTACTGTTACCATGGAAACACCACCCGGCATCATTCGCGGTGTGGCGGGCCCTGAGGGTGAAATAAAGGAAGGTATCCCATAGCGCTGGTTGAAGACCCATTAACTCGAGTTCACTAGGACCATGAAATCCTCTGAAGAGGAAATATTTGGACTCTTGAATGTCAGGGTCACTATTGTCGCATTAACAGGTTATAAACAAAAACTCTGAAGGACAAGACTGGCTGTGAAGAGGGATCATAGGCACAGACCAAATCCCGACATTCATATTTTGGGGGGCTTGGGGTGGAGGGAGTGGGGCGGGGGAGGGGGCATGTCTACACTAAAGATAAAGCAAAGAAAATGTCCAGCTTGGTTCTTAACGCAGAATTGGGCAAACTGACCATCGGACCTTTTGCCACCAAAACGACAAAATATTGGCAAACTGGTCGCCAGAGAAAACACAGCTCGAAATCCTCCAAAAATGATAAGATTTCCTAGCCCTTTTCTGTGTTACTCTTTTGCGGCTCAACAATTGGTAGAGCTCGGAATATATATATATATATATATATATATATATATATATATATATATATATATATATATATATATATATATATATATATATATATATATATATATATATTCTGTTAAAATGTGGGTGTTATACGTTTGAATTTAACGTTCAATTGATCGCTAAAACTGCCTAAAGCGACAACAAGGTGTTAAGCATTGCACCCAAATTCTTATGCCTGTGGGTTGTGGTTAAATTTCGCGTTGTAGTTGTCATCAGATCAACATTAAAGCGGATTTTTTTTAATCCAGATAAGTGCTGGAGAGAAGCTAGGACTGTGCTGTGGCCACTAGTTTTGCACGCCAGGCGATTTGATACTTTGAAATTACCACCAGACTTGAAATGAAATGGCAGTATTGTATGCCAATCCCTAATTATCGAATTATATGTCAATTATCTGTCTATCTATATCAAGCATTGTATAAATCAATGTGAACGATAGTCCACTTACCCTTTAAGGTGTATAAAAATTGTTCCTGCCGCTTGGCGTTACTTCTCTCTCTCTCTCTCTCTCTCTCTCTCTCTCTCTCTCTCTCTCTCTCTCTCTCTCTCTCTCCCTCTTTCTCTCTCTCTCTCTCTCTCTCTCTCTCTCTCTCTCTCTCTCTCTCCCTCTTTGTATGTCTCCCTCTCTCTCCACTCTCTCTCTCTCCGTCGCTCGTAATTTGCTGTAGTTTGAAAACTGAAATTAGCTGAGACTGACCAACCGTTTCGTTATTTTTTCTCCATCGCAATGATAAATGTTGTAAATGATGTGACTATATACTCTTCAGTCATTTTTTTTCATTTTGCAATTTTTAAGTTTGTATTTAAAAACGAAAAAAGGGCCTCTTCCAGCCTTTCGATCAAACATTGTTTACTCATTTTTAGCGTCCATAGTTCCTTTTTTCTAGCACGCTGGGGCACCTCTTTTATTTGATTTGATTTCTCCACCAAACTCGTTTCCGTGGAAACATGACTCCAGAAAAAAGATGAAAGTTTTAAAAATATGGTGCATCGAACATTTTTCATATTACTTCTTTGATAGTTTGCGGACAAGTTTCCAGCCGGCAACGTACTACGCCGGGCCAAGCGCAAACGTCTCGGTTCTCCTCGACTCGCTCCTGTTCGGCTACGACAAGCGACTCCGGCCGGAATATAAGAGAACGGACGACAGAACGGTCAAAGGTGAGTATAAAATCAAGCCCCTACCCTTCCACCTCCAACCCCTAACAGTTTAGCTATCCTCTACCCCCGTATAGCTTCCCCCGGTCAAAGGTCAGAATGAGAATAAACCCCTACCCTTCCACCACCCCACCCCGAACGGTGTAGCTCACTTCTACCCCCGTACAGCTCCCTCCGGTCAAAGGTCAGAATGAGAATAAACCCCTACCCTTCCACCACCCCACCCCGAACGGTCTAGCTCACTTCTACCCCCGTACAGCTCCCTCCGGTCAAAGGTCAGAATGAGAATAAACCCCTAGCTTTCCACCACCCAACCCCGAACGGTCTAGCTTTCCTCTACCCCCGATAACAGACTATGCTAACTTCCACCCTCTGACGTACCCCCTTCCCCGCAAAAAAGAATCTGTTGTCTAGCGAGAACAAAATTACTGTTACACAGTTGTGATCCTAGTTAATAAATCCAAAAATTAACAAGAAAATATTTTCAGCATCACCGATTCTGTACCGATTTTCTCCGTGAATTTGGATCTGTGGGTAAATGCATAATTAGAGGGAGGGGACAGCTAGCCCGTAAGGGCGAAAATAGAATGATCTAACTTCCCGTGTGTGGGGGCGGGAGGGGGAGCTGCACAGGGAACAAGATAAACTCTTACACCCCATCCTATCCCACCAAAAAGTGACATTTACAAAATATAAAGTTACTGTTCTGTAATTATTTTACATAAAATATTTCGGTGACTATTTAATATCTTTATACTTTCAATTTTAATTGCACAGGGATATTATTATTATTATTACAACTTGACACGTTTTAACAAATATTATGCACTTTTCATAAAAGCACTATTTTACAGTATTATTTATTTGAAATCTTATATGTGATTATTTATGCCTTAGAATCTTTCTACACAAACTTTATTGGGCGCTGTTAACTTTGTGATAATTCTGTTACCATGGTAACGTTTCAGCACCTCACGGGCGAGGTAATTTCATCCTTTAATGGCTGCACATATAAGTACCATGTAGCTATTCACCAATCAGCACAATATATACAAAGTGCAATCTTTATTTACATGGGTGAAATTGCTTTATTATTTGTTAATTAATAGTTAATTTATTATTATTGCTTACAGATACATCATCTTTGATTTTTTTATAAATCACTAGACTTGATTTGACATTTAATCAGTACCGGAAACACGTGTCTGATTTGTTTATTTATAAATTATCAGCTTCATTGTGATATTTAATCAGTACAGGAAGCACGTGTCTGCATTGTTTATCTATGAATCTTCAGCCTCGTTCTTACATAGCTGTCACGTGACAGCTTTTTTCACATTTTTTTTCTGTTGATAGCTCTGATCTGTATTTATTTGTTTTGTTGCTCAGTTAAAATGTTGGTTTGCATCGTCTAGCTTGAAAGCTTTCAATATTAACACTTGCCAAACCCTTCCAAATCTGCTCTTGAAAGCAAAAAAAAAAAAAAAAAAAAAAAAAAAAGGAAAAAAGGTGCATTACAAAATCAATCCATTGAATAAGTACACTAGGATGTACCTGCCCAGTAAACAAGAAGCGTTTTATACACATTGCATAGGCGTCGTAACCAGATGTTGAATCAAACGTCGGGCTTTGGTTGTATGTGAGAGTCACAGTAGTCTTTTGGCGGGGATGGGTGGGCGGTGATACTTGACGGAACGTTATATAGATGCCGGATAAGGTTGTCGTATAGACATTGGCATTGACATTCTTCAGATAACATGGCTGCTCTTTCATCATAGCAATCACATTCCGCCCGCCGCCGCCCTCGTTGGGCCATCACCTGTATTAGAATGCGTACGAAGTCACGTTTCATGTTTATTTTCCAAAAGGTACCCGGACGAAAAATATCTTGCACGTCCCTCCGATTCTTATGTTTGAAGTGACATTTTCAAACCTATTTTCTGAAAGACCTATCATAGTATTTGCGGTGAGCGATAATATGATATCATTGTTTTTGTTTGTGTCCCCGTCAGTGGAAAGACGTGGTTTTGACTTTCCTCTACAACCAAATCGCGACATACATCTAACGTTGTAACAAAGACGTTGGATAGACTTCACGATTTGTTCGACACGTTAAAGAAACAGCTGTAACTTTAGTAAGCTTAGAAATTGGTCGACAGATATCACAACCTCAAACAGGCGTTGACTAGACATCGGTATGTTTACTGGGCACCTTGAATAATTTTTCCGTAGAATTTTGCTATTAATAATATGAGTAGCTTTGCAAAAAAGTTCATAGTTCAACATTATTTTAAAGTGAGTTTTTCAGCTGGACGTAGGAACTGCATTTTATCATTAGGTTTTTTTTTGGTTCGATTAATGGTGATTTTGTAACAGAATAACCTAACCCCCTGCCATCCCGCCCCCACCACCCTCACCGATGTGACGCTGATAAAAAAAAATCAACCATATAAATACATCACATGATGGGGCAGACTTGAATTGAGACTCATGTGGATTTTAAACCAATCCGGCCCAATTTTATCCAGTCTAACCGTGATAAATGTTCAATCTAGAATCATTGCTACGGCAAATGATGTATGACTCTTCTCGTCTGAAGCCCTGATAACTGGGATAAATGTGATAGCAACGTAATTACGCATTAAACAGTTATTTCCAGCAAAGCGTGATCTAGGGTTTTAACACATTTATACCAAACACTTTTTCCTCATTAATGTTCTAAGTCAAACTGTATCTGTTCTCGAATTGAGGTGACTGGCTTATGTGAGGCAAACTTCACATCTTCCAGAAGAATGGGTCAGCAATAAGCGTAGGAACTGTGAGGGTAGACAGTAAGCCCCCTCCCCTCCCCCGCCCCCTCCTACCCCCTCTGAAAACGTTCCTACACCAATGGTGGTATAGCTTACGTCTCTTGTAAGAAAAGATTTTTTTACGGTAAAAGGTTTTGTTCAGTGATTTTCTCTGCGCATTTGTACAAAGTTTTCGTTGCTTTTTTCTTTCGTTGCTTTTATTTTTGGGACGGGTAGGTGTGTCATTTTATCATTGCTATTTAAGGTTTCATTTCAATGACAACAAAACGATTTGCTGTGGAATAAAGGCCCGCAACCATTATCTGTATTGTCGTATGCTTTTGTGCTAAAATGCACTAACAGCTTATAGTTCTAACAATAATTACATATGTTAATAGCATCGATTTAAATTTGGGCATAACACGTCGGTGCTATTAAAATGTAACTTCTCGTTTTGTTCACGCCAGGAGTCTCCTTCATTTTATCATGTCAGTTCATAAGGTTTTATTATACGGGGGGGGGGGGGGGGGTGGTAAGTGGAGCAGGGGTGGGAGCTCTCACGCACCAACTGGTTGCCATGCGTGTCCATGATTTTAACGACCCTTAAACGCGGAGCGCCAGGTTTGATATAATGCCCCCTTTTTTTAACTAAACGAGGAGTCCATTTCTGAAAGAACCCCTTTTTGTGCGAAACGCGGAGTACTGAATAAAAATTACCCCCTTTTTAATGAAACTGACACTCCACGCGGACCCCTCAATTGTCCCCTTTCTTCACGCTTTTTTTTTTTCTTTTTTTTTTTTTTTTGGGGGGGGGGCATGCATGGCGACACGTATGATACCAAGTGGCCTCAAGGGGTTTTATATTGTATATCATTAGAAGTTTTACATTTTTAGGACCACCGATTGAAGTCGGCATCAGCATGCATGTCTCCAGTATCAGCTCAATATCAGAAGTTGACATGGTAAACACTTCTGCTGATTATAGTATCAGATATTGACATGGTAACGAGTTTCACTGGTAATAAAATCAGATGTTGACATGGCTCTGCAAACGCGTCTACTGATTAAAGGGGACCATTTCAGAGAGGAGACCCCTTCAAGATAGTCCCCTGCTTTACTATCCTGCAAAGCGGGAAACTGCAAAATAAATAATAATAATAACCAGTTCTTAATGTAGCTGATAAGGAAATCTGATAAAAAAATAAACAAAATATAATCCTCTGTTTCTGGGTTACATCTCCGTGAAAGATAAAAAATGTTAATTACGGGAATTTGTACCGAGCGCATCATTATGGCTACAGAGCCTATCGCTTACATGTCAGTTTACCAATTTTGAGAGCATCACCATACGTCATCTATATCGTTTTTTTTTCTCTGTTTTATAGGACTTTACTCTTGATATGTATTTTCGGCAATATTGGCGGGATAAACGGTTGCAGTTTCTTAACTCCAGTGTGGAAACAGAGGAGCTGATTATCAGCCAGGAGATGCTGAGTAAGATTTGGTGGCCGGATACGTTCTTCGCCAACGCCAAAGAAGCCAAATTCCACGTCGCTACGACCAAAAACGCATTCCTTAGAATCAAGCCGACGGGAGAAATGACGCAAAGTCTTCGGTGAGAATAAAGTATTTTAAAAGGGGGTTTTACAACAAGGGCGTAAGCAAAGAGGGAGAACAGAGCTCGGGGGCCACTTGGGTATCATATAGGTACTACCACCCGAACAAAAAGAAACGGAGAAAGGGGGTGGGGATGGGTAATATAAGCCTAGGCGCTGTCCGCGCCAAGTGCTAGTTTTGTTAACAAAGGGGGCGGGGATCATTCAGGTTTAGTAAAAAGGAGTTATTATTTCAAATTGGCACTATGAGCACGAAAAGTAACCAGCTGCTACGTAATTGCCCCCCCCCCACCTCCGGGGGGAGGGGGAATAGAGATGTAATGTTTTGTCTGCGCTGAGGGGCCAACCATAAAGTGTACGCCATGTGTACGCTAGATGTCCTTCCATAAAGTACACAGTGAGTGGGGCTGGAGTCTGAAGTCTTTGCAGACACTAATGCTACAGTGAAGTGTGGGCATCAGAAATCTTGTGTCAAGCGATGAGAGCTGTGGTAAGCTCTAAAAATTTCACACACAATGGAGTACTTGTAATACCTGGTATAGATCAGGCTATTTACCACCGAAGGGGTTGAAAAATGAAAGGACAATTTGAAAAGCCTACAATATAGGATCGAACAGAAAATTTGTCCACAGAGCGATATTAGAACATTACAACGGAGACATGGCATTTGGCGGAAAATACAGTCGTCTGCCCCTAGAACATTCCATCCAGACACGTTCGATCCAGACACATTCTTCGGCCATTCGGTTCTATGAACACAGTGAGGGATATCTGCACGTGTTATCTGGATCGAACACTACATTGATTCTTACCGATGGCAATCTACCACACAGTGAATCACGCCGCAGTCTCTACTCCCAGGGCATCTCTAATACTTTCTGTAATTGCCCATTACGTTGGCCCAGTGGACTCCAATCCACTGATGTTACACAGATAACTGCTCTCAGTGTCGCCTTTTCTTCCTATTTGCAATTAAAACACAATTTTTTACTGTCTTTTCAAATCTCATCTTGCAATCAGGTCCCTCTGTTGAAAAGAATTAGAGATGACCTTGAGAAGTGTCGACGGCTAAGAGGCGACTCACTTACGTCCTCCCCAAAACATTTGACCAATGTTTAAGTATGCATATACAAATGGCGAATTTGTTATTTTTTATTATGCGTAAAGGGCCATCGATAAAATAGGTATATATTGGAAGGAATGCGGAGGGGGGGGGGGTGGCGAGGCGGGAGAGGGGACGGAGACGGGAGTGGAGGAGAGGGGAGAGAAGGGGACGGGAGGGAAAGGGAGGGTAGCGGAGAGGACGGAAAGAGAGGGGACAAAAAGGAAGGGGGAGGGGAGTGGCGGAAAGGGAGGGGACGGAAAGGGAGGGGGAGTTGGGGAGCAGAGGAGATGGGAGAGGACGGGGCGGGAATGGAGGGGAGGGGACGGAAAGGGAGGGGGAGGGGAGTGGAGGAGAGGGGAGAGAAGGGGACGCGAGGGGAGGGGAGAATACCATGGTTGGATGTACGTTAATGCTACCGACAGTGGGTGGCGTAATTGGTTTTGCGTACAGCTCGTTGGGGTGTCAAAAATTGTGTGAGGTTTTCTGCGTATATACTTTATGGTTGGAAGTCAACAATTAAAATTTGATTGATAAAAATAACAGCGCCGATGAGACTGTCTTTATTTGCGCCCAGCACGTGAATTATAATGCCTCAGTCTCAGCTCAGGAAGTCAATACGCATGCAATGGGCCTCAGGTTTCTTTGAGTATAACACCCTGTGAACGCGCACAGTCTCTATCACCAGGGTAGCCATCATCAAGCAGTACCAGAAACGATTCTGTTCAAGTAAAAAAACCCGACAGACTTCGCAGACAATGATCAGGTGTCGCCAAGACATGTCGTCCTAACTCCTGATGGACGTTACGTCACGCTTTTACAGTCGCTGCTGTCAGCTGGTGTAGAAATTGCATCCAGCTTTATGAATAACTGATGCGTGTTTCTACGCCACAGAAGCGCACACCTATTAAAAAGGGCGACACAGCATCCCTGAGGTTGCTGCCGCTTTTTTTCGGGGGGGGGGGGGGATGGTGAAGGTTGGAGGGGGGCTGTGGCTGTAAGTGGGTCTCGAGCACCAAGCACTGGCCTATTGCATTATACATCAGCTCAAACAGCGTATCAGACGGAAAGCAAGATATCAGTGTCCACCCACATGAGTGCAGTACCGGACGTAAACTAGAGCAGCAGGGTGTACAGTTACATCAGTGCAGCAACACCAAACGGAAAGCAAGACATCAGTGTCCACCTACATGAGTGCCGTACCGGACGTAAACTAGAACAGCAGGGTGTACAGTGACATCAGTGCAGCAACAGCAAACGGAAACTAGAACATCAGTGTGCACCCGTTCGAACGGAAACTAGAACACCACTGTACACCCACATCAGTGCAGCCATATCAGACGGAAACTAGAACATCAGTGTGCACCCACATCAGTGCAGCCGTCCCGAACGGAAACTAGAACATCAGTGTAGACCTACATCAGTGCACCAGACCAGACATAAACTAGAACATCAGCGTCCACCTACATGAGCGCAGCCTTACCGGATGCAAACTAGAACATCGGTGTATACCTATATCACTACAGTCGTTTTTACTGCAGTGTTGAATAGAAGTTTTAAAATCGACGTTCTGTAGACGAAGGGGGGGGGGGGGGGGATTTCGGAAAAATGTAGGAAAAGCATTGGATCTGAAGTAACAAAGAGACAAGGAATATGTACAAAAGAAACACAGAGATGTTGTTTTAAAGACGTAAGAGCAACTGTGTAGGACATACGGAGACCGATGGTTATGGGCATCTCACCATGACAGATTTAGTTCAATCTCTAAAAATAAATAAATGATAAATAAAACTGCAAATTTTTTCCGTTAAATTTCATAAAAAAAATCCGGACGTGATAGTCCAGGGCATTGTAAGCGCCACAGCATTGCTCCCCTGCATCAAGTCATGTATCCACACCTGCCCTTGTCAGTCTGGGGACCATTCTCTAAATCAATCATATTTCCATTTGAAAACGAAATAAAAATATACAAACTAGGGTGTGACATTGATAAATGGGCAACATTGCAAATATATTCATAAGGTGGCAGTTTATTTTTATTTTTTATTTATTTTTTGGTACCCCGAAGGCGGCAGGTAATTGGCTTGTTAATCTCGAAGGTCTTTGCACTAGTCTCGGCTAATTTTAGTGCGAACACAGAACCAAAAGTCACGGAAAGCTCTTAAGGAAGGGAATGTCTCATGCCCAGAAAAAGAGGGAAATTCCTCAGGCGAGCTAGCAGCAAGAAAGAAAAGCACTGATTCCAAATTCTAATAAAAGTAACGGGAAATCGAGACACTGGATAATGCAATTATTTGCTACATAAAACTTGCTGTCAATACCCATCGCATTTGATGCTTCGGGACTTCCATTTTTTTTATTTCTCCTTCCGCTGTGTAGCCTGATACCAAGGCAATAAGCGAATTATATAAAAAGCCGTTTCAAGGCAACGTCTTACAGCCAATCAAAGCAATGGAATTAGCCGAGGCAGATCGGGACTGCTTTATTTTTTCTATTGCAGCAATTTTCCAGCGCTGTTGTCTCAAATTGGATTTGGTTATTTTTACTAGAAACATAAATTGATGCATAAACGCCGAATCTGACAAATAGGTATGAGGCTGTTAGCGACTTGTAAACTATTACATCGCCTTGAGGAAGATTTATAACTGTGTAAAACTCGGTATAAACACTCACGGAATGTTTGCTTGTGTCATTGAGATGTATCCCCGTTAGCAGCTGTTCTCATTTTTAGCCTGAGCTGATGACTGATCACGTGATGTCGCCGAAGTTTATTGGCGAGTCCGAGCTCATAAAAGATACGGGTTGCGGTGACATTATTGCTATATGTCTTGCGTGAATTCTTGCACAGTTCGCTGGCAAAACACAAATAGATGAATAGGTCCTGGGAGACCTGTTTTGCAATGGTTTACACGCACAAATGTTCACATGCTTTGCATCAGAGCTCATTACGTTTTTTAAATGATCATGGATTTCAACGGGTTCACACGAAAGTATTGCAGATCAGTTGACATTGTGATGTCTATTCAAAATCTATTTGAGACTGCGGTACTTGTCAACCAACCAATTTCCAGCAAGTTGCAATTGGTTGTTTTGTCGTCGCAACCAAATGGCAACATTCTATAGACGTCGATGGCTGGTTGCCACCAAATTACCATGTTCTCTGACCTCTCCCTAACGTTTTTGTCACTACGTTCTACAGGGGGTACGGACAAAATGGCAACGGACATAATGGCAGCGGACGTTATGGCAACGGACATAATGGCAAGCGGATAGAATGGTAACGGACATAATGGCAAGCGGGCACAATGGCAAGCGGACATAATGGCAAAGTGGCAAAGCGGACAAAATGGCAACTTAAGAAAAATGAAATAAAAATGAATGAAAAAATGTTCGATTAACCGCATTATAAGACAACTAGTTTACAGTGCATCCACCTCATGTCTAGGTGGGGGGCAGCTCGAATCTTGCCGACCTTCTGACTGTGTGGTTACTTGGAATAAAACGAAGGGGGGGGGGGGGCAAAATTGATGAACGGATGACTGCCCCATCGGATGACTGCCCCACCAATAGCCTTCCTAATTATTTTTCATCTGTCTGGATAGCCTTACTTTTCTTGGCTAAAGCTTCCCTTTCGAACTCCCATGCTTTTTACCCCCACCCCGCCCCATTTTTGTATTCAATCGACAAGTTGATTGATCAGAGGACTGATTGATAACTTAATGGGTTTGTTTCAAGTCTCATAAAAGTAAAACTATCCAGATAGATGAAAAATAATAGTGAAGTTCCCGGTGGGGCAGTGCGCCGGTGGGGCAGTCATCCTAGGCTGCACAAACAGTGGGGCTGTCATCCGGCTGGGCAGTCATCCTGTGTTCCCTACGTTTCTACTTGAGCAGGCTACAACATTCGGGGAAAACCTCGGGGAAATGTTCCACAGCAGTAAATGAGAACTGTGAACTGATTGGATAAGTGACTATCTAAATAGATGCATTACACATCAATTCAATTATGTTTATTTATGAAGTCATTAAATGCCATTGCGTTGAATAAAAGTTCAGTTGAAATATCGTCTTTTTTATTTCAGTTGCCATTTTGTCCGCCCTGGCACTTTGCCATTATGTCCGCTTGCCATTATGCCCGCTTGCTATTATGTCCGTTGCCATTATATCCGCTTGCCATTATTTCCGTTGCCATTATGTCCCTTGCCATTTTGTCCGTTGCCATTTTGTCCTACAACCGCTCTACAGATGTCGCTGGTTGGTTGCCACCAAACTACCCTTTTCTCAGACCTCCATCTAATGTCGTTGTCACAACGTTCTTTAGACGTCGCTGGTTGGTTGCAATCAAACTATCTTTTTCGCAGACCTCTATCTAGCGTTGTTGTCACAACTTTGTCGGGAAATCGTAATTAGAACAGATCAGCCCAATAAGTCGTGTTTATTAACAGATATGTCGACCTCATTTCAGCCTACAATTAATCTGCTTTTACATTTGCCGACGTTTACCATCAGCTTTTTATCCTTCGATCTTTTTTCAGTGGCGTTTTGAGCATGAACAATTTTACCATAGACATTTTATCCGGCATTCCGTGTAAAGATGAGGTACAAGATAAGTAAACTCTTTTTCTGGAAAGTGACGAATAAAATTCTGCAAAAGCTAACATCTCAGCTGCTGATGCTTTCATATGAAAATATATGGCAAAATTTCAAAGTTAATTTCAAATGGAAGTTTGTCAGTACCCCTTCCACACCCCTTGATTTACTTGAAATAATTAAAAAAAACAAAGAAATGATGACCTATTGAAGCTTAAAGAAATGCTACAAAATCATGTGGGTGCTAAATTGTTCAAGTTTGTTTTAACTAAACGGATGTTTTCTCGTTGCCAAACACAGTGCAGTCTGTCTTTTACAAAAAAAAAATAAACGCAACGCATTAAATGGATAAGACCGACTTATAATAAGAAATTTTTAATTAAGTACCAAGAAAATGAGAACTCTTTTCAGACTGCACAGGCTTCGTTTCCGAGAAAGCTTTCCAACACGATATTTCA
The DNA here is from genome assembly GCA_949752745.1 of Protula sp. h YS-2021. Classification (NCBI taxonomy): domain Eukaryota; kingdom Metazoa; phylum Annelida; class Polychaeta; order Sabellida; family Serpulidae; genus Protula; species Protula sp. h YS-2021. Next base: position 94,573,642 of record OX457025.1, on the reverse strand, counting down.
ACGCTCTCAGATTAATTTCTTTAAACTACGCAGATAAAAGCAGTCATCGTGTTTAATAGAGGATTTAGAAATAATTGGTTTTGATATCAAAAGGAAGAATTCAAGGCTGTCCTTTCTCCTGCTCATTGTTTGTCCTAGAATCAAAAGCTGTTTAGAGCCCTGCTTGCTGCAATGTTTGCGTTAGAAGACAATACACTTCTGTCTTTACGTATATCAGCTGCATAGATGGTAATACCAGACAGTGCGATAGAAGTCTCTATTTAGTTTCGTTGAACATTGTGCTAGCAAGATGTTTAAAATATCCAAAAGTGACCCTTAACGCTATTAACGATTTATTTCTGCATTTGAACAAAATGTGGGAGCCTATTGGAAAAAAATGAAGGAAAATTTGAAAAAAAAATTGCTACATAAAGAAGAAATAAAAATTAAACAAAGATTCAGAAATAAATATAGAATCTTTTAACTTAAACAATTAAATCATATTTACAAAAATATTTATAGTCGAGCAGACTAATTTTGCAAAAATTTATCAAAATAAATGCTGTAATTAACAAGACAAAATGATGGACACCATGAAAGAGTGAAAGTGTTGCCTTTTTCATGAACTAATGTATAAATCCATAGATAAAATTCTCATAACAGGACTTAGGTAATTTTATTGTAATGATCATTAAGCTCTCAATATTTGGAAGAATATATGTTTTATGCATGGCATTGATTTTTTTTCCAAAGATAGCCTTCAACCTTACGGTCGAAGTTTTCTTTTTATGCTATGTTTCAGGCTAACAGTAACAGCAATGTGTAACATGGATCTCACCTACTTTCCCATGGACAGCCAAGTGTGTTCACTTGAGATTGAAAGTTGTAAGTGTATTAACTACATGAAGTTGAATGAACCGTAGTATTTGTTCTTCAGTTTTGGGGAAAAAGGGCTCCTTTAAAAAGTTGTATTTGATCAAATCGCCGACTTAAAACGTCTTATACACAGTACACTGCTTTAGGACGTCTTCACCATAAGTCACCTTAAAATACTGCTTCAGACTATTTCACAAAATAAGAGACCATTTACATAAGCATATTAAGCATAACCAAAGGAGAATATCTAAGGGCATACTATACCATAATTTATCGTAGGAAACCGCGTTTGAACGCTCATAATATGATTTACGTCATTTAAGAACGTAGTCACTCTAACTGAGAAAACACTCTATGGTAGTGGTCTAAAGATGTAAAGTTTCTCTACCCGCAATACACAACCTGAGACTATTTTTAGACTTGTACGCTTTACTTCATTTAGACAGAAAAAACAGACAGCTAAATTCTAGCTTCAGGCATTCATCATTATAGTATTCTTATTTTGTTCTATTACTTATTTTATGTATATTTTAGTATATTGTATTTTATTATTACTAATAGCAGCAATCTTATTTGTTTGTGAAGCACTTAGAGCTCATTGTTAGAACAGGTGCTGCACAAATTGACATAATAAATAACATATATTTACTGTAGTTAAACCCTCACAAGAGCTTCTGGTATTTGCTTGTGAGACTACTTTATACATTGAAGCCTTAGCACGATTGAGCGGATTCTTCGTTTGGGAAGGTTGAAGGGGCGCTCACATAAAAATCGGAATAATAATTACCCCATTATTAACGAAATTGATATTCAGCGCGGACCGCGTCTGGCCTCCAAATCTCCCCTTACTTCCTTAGAAACGCGTGAAGACGCACACGTTACAAAGTAGCTCCCGGAACGGATGAATACGAATATATGGCAAAAATACCAGTAGGTTTTAGTAGAAATGATCTGAAGCCTAATAGTAACAATTTTCTACATTTGCCAATGTTATTACATTAATTTCAAATTTGTCGTTTTTAATAAAATTTCGTTTAAGCTATGACCAAACCCTATTTTACTTATGCAGTACAGGATTAGGCAGGCCAACGATTGCAATATTACAATGCATTTGGAGCAACGCAGACTTTAAAATGGAACGGGATCTACATAGCGATACACTATTTTACTACGTCAGACAGTGTCTCTAAAACGAAACGTGATACAAGCACCTGCAAATTATGCATATATTGATGTCGAAAATTTCAAAATTTCAATAGCCTCAAATGCAAAATTGAACGCATGCAACTCTTCACTTTTGCAGACGGCTATTCCACGGCAGATATCAGCTACATTTGGCAGGATGGACCGGACAAATCTGTTACCATAGCAAAAGGAGTGCAGCTTCCTCAGTTCAACGTGGCAGGCTATAAAACTGCTGTCAAGCTGGCTAATACATCGACAGGTGAAACCTACACTTACCGTCATTTTATGCGCCTAATTGATGGTTTTACTATTTGGAAGGGATTTTAAATCAGGTCCTGTATGCAGAACCAAAATTGCCCTAAAATGCTGTACTTAAGGTAATGGCAGTAACATTAAATGTGCTGTATATAGTTGTGCGGCATTGTTAAATTACAGATATATGCGAGTAAATAAAACATTTCATTAAGTCTGTACGATTTTTCTGTACTTTTGTTGTAATAACGGGTGTAGTATGTCCCCAGGAAACAACGATCTATTTGTGAACCTTTAGGTTTATTTTATTGTTTTATTGTTTTATTTTTCCCCAGCAAACCATTGTATATGGCGAACTGATTAATTACACAATTAAATCAATTAAGTTCGACAAGCTGCTTGCGTTTAACATTTCTCATAAATATTTCTCTCACGTTTTCTGCATGGAGGGTGATAAAAGAGGTTGAACGGTACAACATCAATTCGCGGTATTTGCATACAGATGCGCTCAATTTTCTTCAAGGAATTAATTCTGCAAAAAACTTTCCAATTTCCAACACCGAAGTTCTAAATTATACAACATCCGTTTGTGTTATTTTGCCAGCGTCTCAGCGCATCCTTTGAAGGTTTATGTAAAGAATGTCAAAATAAGTGTTCGAATTGTTCTAGACAGCACCGGAAAAGGTCGCAGGTGACAAGTACGGTTAATCAAATAACACACTGGTCTGCTTCGTTCATTACCAATGCTCCAGAGATTGTATTTAGACAGAGTTCTATTATTATTAGCATTGACCTAGTTTTAAAAGACCTTGAATATTAGGTTTTTGGGCATTTGAGAATAGTGTTGAAGCTTTATTGAAGTTGAAAGCTAAATGATGAATGATCTTGAGTGTTCAGTTTCATGATAAAGATATGTTTTTGAGTGCAGTCAGACCAGTTTAAATCTTCCTGGTATTCTTTATTTTTAGTTAAACGATGCGGAAATGTGTTAGCTGTTGTTCACTGTGCGCTGCAATTCCCCAAAAGTTACTTGAAAAAATACGACTTCTGATGTGCCCTCCGCGCATCAAAATACATACGCAAGAAAATAGAGCATGCATGGGTCGTATTTGCCTTGTATAAATGTGCTACACTAGTTCTAGACTTTCTGCTGGCTGTCTTCACTACTGTGAAATAATTATTTCTGTCCAGTACACTTTTATGCAGAATGGTAATCAGCTAGAATGTGTGACTGTCCTTCATTACCTTGCCATCGGGAAGGTATAATTTACCATGTTGAGGGGGCATGATACGGTGCTAAAGGGAAGAGACACAGTACTATGGGAAACGAACACGTTAACATTGGGTGCCACAAGATCAAAAAGAACTATCCCATCTAAATTCACTTTCAAATGCTGAGGACACGAAAACTCAACACTGTTTCTCAACTCTGATTTCATTAATCAGAAAGAGTATGTAATTGTCAGTAGCAATATGTAATCAGCACAATGTGGATGAGAAACAACATCATGCCACTTACTAGCCTTTAACCATTATGCTACTTACTAGCCCTTAACCATTATGCCACTAACTAGCCTTTAACCATTATGTTACTTACTAGCCCTTAGCCATTATGCCACTTACTAGCCTTCAATCATTATGTTATTTACTAGCCTTTAACCATTATGTTACTAAGTAGCCTTTAACAATTATGCCACTTACTAGCCTTTAACCATTATACCACTTGCTGGTCTTTAACCATTATGTAGCAATTACTAACCTTTAATCTTTATGTTACTTACTTGCCTTTAACCTTTATGTTAGTTACTGGCCTTTAACCATTATGCAACTTACTTTTAACCATGCAGTGATGTCAAGTTTGTCCGTATTCAGGGAACTATTCTCGTCTAGCGGCCAAGTTCTTCTTCAAGCGTAGCCTCGGTTACTACGTCATCCAGATCTACGTGCCGTCGTGTCTCATCGTCGTCCTGTCTTGGGTGTCCTTCTGGCTCAGCAAAGAGGCGGTACCAGCCAGAGTAGCACTAGGTAACACGTCATGACGTCACTTCCAGTGTTGTGTTTGTATTGACATTGACATTGTTATGAATTTCGGCTCCCCCACAAATGGCAAATGGCATCACTTTTTTCAATTGTGGCATTCATTCCAGTATTCTTTCATTACTGAGAAATAAAATATGACCATTCTTAAATATGAAATCAGACCAATTCAGTTAGTACCCATTGTAGGGTTCCAGTATATATGTATACACTGTGTTATATACAAAAAGAGGTAGCACATATGTCTTTGAATAAATACAAGGTGCTGTTGAACTCATATATTTATTGATTCTTTGGTTTGGCAGCGGTTTGTTAAAAGAAATCCATTTTTTAATATTTTAGGCGTAGTTATGCGTATTACGCCAAGGTACGAATGAACAATTAGAGTATAGAACAAACTGAACTAAAGAGCAAAAACACCAAGCATTGCGTTAACGGAATTTTTTACACATTGACTTTAATTAACGGACAACAGCAAAATAAAGAAGCTTTTATTGCCAATACAGCTCTTGTTGATTCAGGGAATCTCATTGCATTGTAGAGGTTTATATTGCATATTTATGTCTGTTTTTTCATGTGTTACAGGTATTACCACTGTATTGACGATGACCACATTTGTCTCAAGCACCAATGCATCATTACCAAAGTTGTCGTACTTAAAAAGCATCGACATTTTCCTTATATTTTGTTTCTTTATGGTGTTTATGAGTCTCATGGAGTATGCAGCAGTCAGTTACATGGCAAACAGGTACGTCACCTCACCGGGATATAATACGATAAGTGTTATCATAAGTGTCCAAACGAGGGGGTAATCTTGAGGTAAGACGTCCATTCCCACAGAGTGCAAATTTTGTTAAAAGGGGTAAGGGTAATTTTCATTTTATATTCCTTGTTTATCACAAAGAAGGGTTCATTCATAGCTGCACTGCGCGTTTTATTTAAAAAGGGGGATAGAATTTCAAAATTAGAACTCAGCGTTTAGTGGTCATTTTAAAAAGTCATAGAGACGCATGGTAACCAATTGGTATGTGAGTGCTCCTCACCCCGGGGTGGCCTAAGCCTGACAATGCTATTAAAACCACACCGCCTGTGCCCAGCAATGCAACTGCTTATAAGCAAGCCGCCTCAGCGAAGCAATGCCACTCCTTATAACCACATATTCTGATCCAAGCAGTGCTACTCCTTATAACTACAGCCTCTTAGCCAAGCAATTCCGTACCTTATAACCACGCTGCCTTAGCCGAGAAATGCTTCTACTCATAAGCACTTCGTTTCAACTAAGAAATACTACTCTTAAAGGCCAGTACAGACACAGATTATTTGAAGTGCTTCACAGTAGGGCGCCTTCAAAAGCCCAAGTGTGAATGGGACAAGATTCTTCCTTGAGTACCAAATTCTTACAATTTCACATAGAATGTTGCTCTATCTCCAAGATTCTCATCTTGAGTGATTAGGTTATTCAAAGGGATCACAATACAAGATCCACTAATTACATCATTTAAGGGCGTATTTCAGGGCATATTTGCGTACATGTGGACATTTTTAACAGTTGCTTGCAAATATTTTGCGGTTTTCATTGCATTTAACAGTCAAATATGGCATTATTGGTTTTATTTCATGTGTCAGATGAACAAGTGAGAGAACTTATACACACCCGGATAGCGAGTAGATATTTCAAAACATTGAAACAATCCTGTTTTTATATTTTGCTCAATTCTGTTCTAAAAGGGGATAACCCTGGCTTCAGGAATCCCATTGTAAACTATCAAACATCTTGCCTCATTAGCAGCAGATGCACATTAGTTTTTGATGCACATTTAACTCATAATGGAACCGGACCACAATTAAATTATTTCATGATTGCCCATAAACAGGAAGTGTATTTGAAAACATAGGGCTATCGGAATTTTATTGTGAAGGTAAGTTCCTATAGCACGAGAGACTTGTGCAAAATGTGCAAAAGAATGGAAAGAGGTTAGATTATGACTTAAAATTTCTTTTATTCATCACATGTTTCTAGTTTGTGAAATATAAGTTTCAAGTTCAGGTTTAAAATCGTAGAATTTTAGGGCCAAGGGTTACCATATTTGTAGAGGGTCAAATTCTGTGAAACAATTGTTGCTTTTGTTCAACGGAATGTATAGAAGGAGCCAGAATACCGGAAGCTATGCAGAAAGTCATTGTTAAATAATTGTGGTTGCCGTAGCCTAATGTGTGCGCCGCTTTATAACCACGTTGTCTCCGCAAAGAACTGCTTCTCCACATAACCACGCTGTCTCTGCCCAACACTGCTTCTCCTCACAGCCACGTTGTCTCCGCCCCGCAGTACACTATACTTTATGCCATGTCGTCCATGCAAAACAATATACTCCTCATACCCAGATTAACTATCTCTGCTTAAAATACCATATCCTTTACAAGCTGGTGTAATAGACACCCTGTGTAGACAATTAACTTCTGCAGTTCTCGCAAACATTAAGTGCTTATTTTGTTTAAAAGGTAAAACTGATCAATTGAACTTCAAAAGTTCTGTTAGCTAATGAAGAGAGTTAACCAGCCATGCAGTTTATTTTCGTAAATACCTAAACTGGTTCAACCAACGAAAGTTTACAGTTCATGAAAGGCCATGCCAAGCATTTTATTAAAAGACAAAATAGAATGTGAAGTGATCTTTCTACGCAATGTAACAGTTAGTTTTGTTAACTATGTGACAGTCAGATTTTTTAAACACAGTGAAAGACAGGGGGTGCGTTTGTCAGTTAAGCTTTTAAGAGAGACGCTGTTGGATGATGTTGAACAAGGTGGTCAAGAGGAATAAAACAGCCGATTGAATCTTGAGTTACAATATTCTTTTCAATCAAGAATCGACGTTGGAGTGACGTCGGAACTCGAAGTCATTCTGAGGTTGAAAATCCGACGTCGGTTCGATTTCATATACATTAAAAACCGGCACATCAGTCCGACCTCAAAAACGTCGAGTTACGACGTCAATCCTACGTCATTCTGACGTAAAAACATTCGCTGGGCAGTGCTAGAATTTCTCAGCCAGTTTACAATTCCATTTTTGCCTGTCTTGTAAAAACAAAACAAACTCCCAAACTCGATAACTTTTTTCTTTTCTTTCTTTTTTCTCTTTCAGTTCTACTTTGTATGCAGTGCCCTTGACTACAATTCATTAAAACTTTACATTTCTTTATATTTCTGTGACTCGTTTACAAACCAAGTCATTAATGGCAACCGCACAGTTGCACCACGGCCTTTATTGCTTGGCATTTTATTCTAAACAGTTCTTGAAATTATTTGGTACATTTCGGAAGAAAGTCAGGAATATTTTTAATTGTAATTATGTGCTATAAAAATGTGTTTAGATTTAAAATTGCTGAAGTTGCACGCAAACAAAGAAAGGAAAGAGGAGTTACAGTCTCTGGCAATCTGGATCTGAACGGCGAGCACGTGTCCAGTAAACAGTGTGAAAAACTGGCCAACCATCAGTGTCAGCCCACACAAACGGTGAGTCAGCTGAGGCGAGCAAGAAAAATAGTCTGGTGATTCACCCCCCCCCCCCACCTCCCTTTTTTTACTTTTTCTTTAATTTATATAACCGGCCAACGATATTTTCCTGGAAAAAAATTGACCCTGTTTTCGGTGTTAGTTTCTTTTCTTCTTCTTTTTTTATTATCTCGTGTTTATTTTTAAACTGAAAGGTGTTTACTTGCGAATTTTGTGATCTGGTTTTGGGATGAGGAGGTCCGTGTACATTTCTTCCTTTCAGTATTTCATTTCAAATGCAAAATATAAAATGGGAAATCGACTCGATTTTTAATTTAAAACTCATATTAATTTAAAATGGAAATTAAAAAAAAGAAGAAATATAGCAATTTCAATATTTCGATCGTCCAAAATGAAAAATTGGGTGGCTCTGCAGTCACTGGTATAAGACACAGCCACAAATAAATTTAAACATAGAAAATATATTCTGGGGCTGTTCAGGGCAGTCTTAAATACGTAAAAAATTTTTGGATTGACACTGACCAAGTTTATACTAAATAGGGCTCGACTGCTGCATTGTTGCGTAATAGTTACATCAATCTCGTCGAAACGCATTAAAAGTCATGTTGAGTCTAGGACTTCACCCGGAGGTACTTTACCCATTACAGGACTTTTCACCCGTGAGAACTTCACCCGATCTAGATATTTTACCTAGAAATAAACGAAACAAAAAATATCTTCACTCCTCTTTATTCCAAATTGCGAATTTCTTTTGCAACTGGGTATAAATTTGTAGTTTTCCTGGAAGTTTTTGCGTTTTTTTTTTCTTCTCTTTTTTCCGTTTGGATGGTTACTAGAAAACTACAGATTTTGATAGAGGGAGGTTAAATTTGGCACATGTGTTAGAAGTGACGAGGTTTCAGCGAATCCGCATTTTTTTACCTCAAAGATCATGTTCAAGGTCAAATTGAGGCCAAAGTAATTTTTTCCATAAACAGGTTTCCAGAAAACTCCTCCAAGCGTTTGAGTCAGCGGAGCTTTATGTTTAGTATACTTACAGGCAATCAGCAGGTCTCGGTAAAACCTCAAAGTTCAAGATCAAAGTGAGGTCAAAATATTTTTCTAAACGCCTATTAATCACGAAAAGTGGCCCTAAAAAGTGCTCAAATCCTAGTTTGAACATACAAACGTACTCAGTAGGGGATAACCTTCTATCCTGAATCTCGACCTTGAGGATCAAGGTCAAAGATCACGTGACCTCACGTGCCGCTAATGATAGGCCGATTTACCTCGAAAAAGGTTAGAGATAGAGCCATTTTGAGCTCATTATCGACCTTCTGGGCCTAAACAATGTTATGTATCAGGTACCTCGGTGACCTTGACCTTCTCAGTCACGGTCAAGGTCAAAAGCCGGAAGTTGACTATTATCTCGAAAACGATTAGAGATAAAGCGATTTTGAGCTGATTTTTTTTTTACCCTTTAGACCTAAACAACTGCATTTAAAAGGTACCTCGGTGACCTTGACTTTCTCTTTCATGGTCAAGAACCGGAAGTTGACTGTTCTCTCGAAAAAGGTTAGAGATAGAGAAATTTTAGCTCATTTTTAAGCCTTGGGATCAAAACAATGACACAGAATTGGTACTGCGTGACTTTGATTTTTTTCTTGGTCATAATTTAATACAAATATTTTCATTAGTGGTTTCTGCAAGTCGATCTGTTCCGCTACCTAGCGGAATTCTGGGTAGTTTCATATGTGAAACTATATACTTCGTAACACATCACACACAGCAATTACATATTAATTGCAGTTGAATAGCGTAAATGTTGATACACCACGCTCCTCCACCGCTAAAGTCCTCGCGGATAAAGTCCCCACGGGTAATTGCGCCGTTTCCGTCATGTTATGTGTACCTTACAAGGAACGTGTAATCAAAACATATGATCTTGAAAAGGCTTCAGCCTAAAAATTCTTTGGCTAAAAAGGTTAAAACACAAAACAGATGATTTTTTTCTGGACTTAGAATGGAATAATAAGGAAAACTTTTACATTTTCATTTAAAAAGGAATGTCAGGTTTTGACAACAGTAATGTACAAATGCTGTTCAAATTGAGTTCGAAGGTTATTTTATTTTTTGTTATTATTTTATTTTATTTTTTATTTATTTATTTTTTCACAAAACGGAAAGAGCTAAACGGTAAGCTGCATCGTGATTTATATTTGATTTATAACTTTTTCAATTATGAAACAGCCAGTTACAGATGTGCGTTCATATATTGAGTCAGAACCGACAAGAACTTGCCTCACACCACATGTGTTTGTTTATGTTGCTTATCAGAGACTGCAGTTCCATCCGATTTTTTATTTTCATTTAAAATAGGAAAATGGATTTATGCAAACAGTTTCATTTTTCAATTTCCATTTTTTCGTCTGGAAGGAAAAAATTAGGTTGAAATCAATTTTCTAATTTGTGTTGATTTAAGAAAAATTAGAGGACGAAATGTACACGTAGCTGAGAAACAATTAAGGTTTTTTTTTCGGAAAACATAAACGGTAATGGCTGAGTTCGCGCTTACGATAAGACATATCATAACGGTTGGAGCGGCTGATTTTCTAGCACAAACTGCTTGAAGAACGAGGATTTCAATGATCTTGGAATATTCTGACCGAACATTTTTACTTTCAGGAAGTTAGAGTTACAATGCCTTTGATGGCAAATACAGGAGAACACTATGACGAGAAAAGGACGTCACGTGGAGATTACGTCACAATAACACCGTGTCATCCCCGCCTCTCATTGGATGATACAGACAATCATCAGAAGAGACCAGCTATCAATTGCTCGAAAGTTTCCTTCTGTTCACAACCAGATTCCATAGACACGTATTCCCGTGTGCTTTTTCCATTAATATTTGTTGTGTTTAACACTCTCTACTGGACTATTTACAAATATATATCTGATGACAGTAGCTTTGAACATAATAACGAGGACCTATAGCGCCGTGAACATTATTCGAAAACGGGATAACGTAAGTTTTTGACATGCACAGCGACGTCGCATTTTAACATATTTTGGCTCCACTTTGATGCATTGTTGTTATAAAGCTAACAGCTGGAGAGATCTGTTAATACAAATCCAAAACGGATGGAGTTTTCAAAAGTAATCCCATTTATTTAATGACTACTGTTTTCGTGGAATCTCCAATGGGCGTGCGGAACCAAACGGCGTAATACACTCCACACTATAAGCCACTCCACAGGATGACTGTTGGACAACGACAACAGACCGAACCGCCCTAGAGGTTTGCTGTCCGACAGCGACGACAACAGAATAAATCGCTGTAGAGGTTGGCCTTTGCACAGCAACGGCAACGGACCGAACCGCTATAGAGGTTGGTTGTCCGACAGCAACGACAACAGAATGAATCGCTGTAGAGGCTGGTCGTTGCACAGCAATGACAACAGACCGAGCCGCCGTAGAGGTTAGCTATCCGACTGCAACGAAAACAGAATAAATCGCTGTAGAGGTAGGCCGTTGCAGAGCAGCGACAACGGACCGAATCACTATAGAGGTGGGCTGTTGAGATCGCAGTTTCAGCAGAATGTTGCACAGACAGCTTGCGCAGACAGTTTGTTTCTGAGTGTTATCCAATGACTACACAGAAATTAAATAAATAAATAAATCAATAAATAAACAAATAAAATAAGCAGTAAGTAGGATGGGAAGTAAACTTTCTACACAAACTGATTGTTTGAGTTAAATGGTGTTTCAACAATTATTACTAAGTTATGAAGGAAGTACAGAAAGCGGAAGTTGGTATCGGCGCAGTACAGACGCGCGTATTGAAGTGATATAGCTGGGTCAAGGGAGGCAGTGAAGTTGGCGGTGGTTAACAGATGGAGCTGCGTTTTGCTCACAAATTGATATGCTATACATCATAACTCCCAAGACGCTATAAAGGCCGAAGCGTGAGGTGTCCCTGGACCCCGGGTGGTCTTGACTTTTTCTATTGCCTCGGTGGGCAGGGGAGTGGAGGGGAGAGAAGGGGAACGAGAGCAGGAAGCGGAGTCTCTCAAACTTTTGATATCATACATGTAAATAATTCCATATGTCTTTGTGTACTCAAGATCATCTCGACCAACCTGTTGAAAATATTTAATCTGGCAGTATTAAATGGGTCATTTGCGATCGATATTATCAGCCGGAAACCAGCCTAATCCCAAGACAAATCGGGAACCAACTCAGTAAATATATTTATGTACTAAACTCATAAGTTGCTGCTGGAGCCCCAATGCCCTGCATTGCAGAGCAGAATATTAAAAAGTGAACACGAAAGATATCAGGTTCGAACCCTGAGGTTCCACAATGAAGACAGCAAGCAAGCGATCCCCATCTCTCTCACAGTCGCACACGAACACGAAGTGAATGACCAAGACTGACTTTTTTGCTCCAACTATGAAACTCGCAATTTTGTTTCTGTTTTCTCTGACTGTCAGATCAAAAAGGCTCTCTACCCTCCTCTCTCTCTCTCTCGCTCTCTATCTCTCTCTCTCTCTCTCTCTCTCTCTCTCTCTCTCTCTCTCTCTCTCTCCCTTTGTACCAAATTGGGGTTTCGGTTTGCGACAGTAGTAGGGAAATGGGTGTTCTGTATCAATCAATCATCGTGACATCACTCAAGCTCCGCCCGTCAGTAGGGGGAAAAGGAGAGTTCTGGACCAGTCAATTATCGCGACGTTATCAATCAAGCCCCGCTCCTCAGCAGGGGAGAAACGAGAGTTCAACGGCTCTCAAGGTTTGATTGATGACGTCATGATGATTGACAGCCGTGGAACTGTCGCTTTCCACCTACTGAGGGGGGGGGGGGGGGCTTGATTGATGACATCACACGTTGATACAGAACACCCATTTTCCTACTACTTGCGGCCAAAAGCAACGTCTAAAACCGTTGCTCATCTAACGTCTAATCAGCGTCTTTGACAAACGTTGAAAAGACGTTGATCTGTGATCGTGATCAGTCACAACCAAACTATAACCAAATTGAATTTGTCGATTTTCAAACATCTATTCAAAATTCAAAATAACAATCCGTTTGTTGCTAAGCTGCACATTTATTAATATTTATTTACTAGCACTAATTTTTATTTATTTTATCTGACTCGAAACAAAAGAACCCCAGAGCTTGTTTTATAAAAGCCTGTTTCATGATCAGACGAGTGCGACTGTGTTCTATATTCAAGAATAATTGCTTATCAGTTTTCTGCATAATTTCTTATTATATTGAAAACGCAGTTTTGTCTTTGTTGGCGATGTGTGGCTTCTTGTGTCTGCTGATTTATTATCCCATCATCATTTCATATAATATAATTGCGCTTTAAAGTGGCGAATGGATGCTGTGACAAACGACCTTCTTTTCACTGATGATAAGGGGAAAAATCGACAATGGAAATAATGGCAACGGGCAAACGCCGAAAAATGGCACTGCAAAAAATACGAAGGGCAAAAGTGCACAAGCAGGAACAGCTGATATGTTCCATGTTTCGATCCCCCCTCCCCTCCACCGGGCCTCTCCCCCTCTCCCCACTTATCTTCATGGATTTTCTAATGCACCTTATTTATTTATTTATTTTCTTTTCAATAATTATAGGGTAGAAATTTACTATGAATTTGTAATGAAGTCACCCGCCTTCGGATAGTTATGTTACGTAAGTGGACTCCGGTAAAGATTTTTCTTTGGATGGCGTAAGATTTAAACCAAAATTGTCCCTGAAATACGGATGAGTTAAAACTGAAGTCACTGGTCTCAGATCTGACACTGTTAACTCGACCCCAAGATCGCTTCCTGTACCCCAAGATAAGTTTCTAAACTTACGATCTTGAGAATACGGACAGATATATAAGTCGAGCGATGGACAGAAACAAACAATTTTATGTGCAATCTCAGACATTTGTTTCAATATTGAAGTCATAAAACTGTTTTTTTTTTCTTTCATGAATTCCATGCTACACAACTTTATTGTTATATGTTCACTAGAGTCATGCATATTGCCACCGGGTAGCTATGAAGTAAACCTTCTGAGTAACCTCCCTATAATCTTACGAGTATTTCACTGGAGGGGGGGGGGGGGGGAGGTAGATGTTGACACTTCTATCTTTAAATCGCGAACTTTCATGTTTATTTCAACCCATCAGCTCAATTATATCGTGTCCACCAAGGGAAAGTAATTCAGCGATCGTCATCTTACAAAATTCATTTGACAGTTTCGTAGGAATTCTCTCTGCCGATCAGATGTGTGGGACTGGTGCCGTCATTAAGTGCACACACATGTAAGGAATCCATCTCTGTCTTAAACTAAGCCAGACATCATGAATCATTGCACAGCTACCATTTTTGTTTCCCACTTTACTAACGTTTTCTGGTCTCTCCCAGTAAGCACCTTTCCCTGGACATTTTTAATTTACATTAAGAAGTATGAGAAGCCCTTTTTTCAAATTTTATTGAGAATTATATATATTTCTAGCTGATTTTAAAATTTATTCAGTTTCACCTTAGATATCTTAAATTAAAGCTCCATTTTTTCATTATTTAGAGATATCTTAAATAATACTTAATATGTAAAGATCAATTCGAGATATCTAACTTTTCATTAAATATCTCTAAATCGGCTGTTGATATCTGTTGTTCACTTTTTATGTTGTTGTCTGTAAAAGCCTTATCATATTTTCACATGTAATACGATTTCAACTATTTAATTTCAGGTATTTCTGCACAAAATTTAAGAAGTTAAAAAGCTATATGTAAATCAATTAGCAAAAATATATATCAACCGATTCGCATAAGAAAACACAAATCCAAATATTTATTCGTTTCTTTTGGTCATATTTTACAGAAGCTGGAAAATTTAACCCACCAGTAGTAAAAGTATATGTAATTATTGGCCGATACACAATAACTACACAATAACTACACAATAACTACATCACATCCGTATGCAGCATTCGATACGGCCACTGAATTAATATTTTCTCGAGTATTTTGGTTTTTAAAGTTTTTTTTATTTGGGTAAATTGTTATTTTCCTTGCCTTTTTTGCCAATGCCTTTTTTTTTATTTTCACACGTACAGTTCAACAGCACGCCACACCATTCGTTCGTCCATGCAGTCCACCAAGAGAACCCCTCCCCCAAACACAGTCCACACACCCTTTACTTTCATATTGTTTGCTTCCCATGTGATCTGCGTCCCCTTGAAGTCTCATTCCAATGTCTTTAGTGAAAAGGGTTTTTTCTATAAAAGCGTTAGTTATACATAAACCCTTTCTGCGAAGATGTATCGCTGTGTGTCACAAATATAAAACCAGTGCAATCAAATGAAGTCCCTGTAACTATTTTCAACATGCTGCGTATTGGGCATGTCGTTTTGGGACAAGCGCAGATTATGCCAAAGGGAATCTTCTTTTTTGCATTCATCATATTTTGTACTAATTCCCCAGTTTTGCCTATTTTCATCGTGTCCAACTATGCCATTGATAATTTAACACTTGACATGCCTTTGGCTTGCAAGGGTTATATGAATTTGTGCGAGCAAAATTCGTCCTTTTTTTTCTTCTTGACAGTTTTTCCGATTTTTTGTGTCTTCTTCTTCTCTGACACTCTGGGCACTACGACCATGAAACTTGGGACTTATGAAGAGCTTGATCTGTGCATTTCATTTTTTATTTTCGTCTTTGATTTCGTTTTCTTTGATAAAACGCCATGTGAAAAGAGTGTATTTTTTTGCAAATAAATGCGTAGCATTTAACGACAGCACAGTATAAACATTTGCTCAGTGAGCTTTGCGCGAGCTCTCACTGCGTAAATAGATAACAAGGCGTATGCCTGATCAGTCAATAAAACTTGAAGTCAACAACAACCAAACACTACTCGGCTTATAAGACGTATTCAAGCTATGTTGTTTGCAATATATTATTCAAGAAATAACCCATTGAAGGAAGTATTTTTGCGTTTCAATTTTTGTCAAGTGTTTAACATTTCGCTAGCGGAATGAGCTCAGCTCCTAGTTTCATACTGGAATGCAACTGATTTTGTGTGTAAACATCCCTTTTTAACTTCATAAGACTGCTATTTCACGTTGGATATTAGACCCGATTCCCCCACATTTTGAAAACGGAAATCCAGTTCGCTGTAGTACTTTTTTCCTGACAACGCTTCTCAGTGAAGTATCCGCACATGTACATAAACGCCGAGAAGTATTGTGTTTCTTGGCCTGGTGGAATGGAAATCAAAAACAATGCAATAACTACTTTTTTTAAGTATCACATTTTCATACCCATCGTTATAAGGTATTTGCATGGTTATTGCAGTTCTTTTAACTAATAAAACACGTGAAATAGAACACTTTAATTGTAGTGAATCTTGGTTATTTATTTAATCAAATTAACACAGATGCAACTTGTACTTTTAAAAACGGTTTTTATCTTTGTTTAATTTTATGCCCGAATTTAAGTGATGAAATAAACTGTATAAAATGATACTCCGAAAAATATTGCGACATAAATTGGTTGATTATGACTATCAGATTGAAATAAATGACACATTTTATAAAATAATGTTCATAAAAAAATAGTTTCCATTTCCAAAATTGATTGCTTAAAAATCGAATGTCGGTGCTACAGTGAAATATATAATTTTGTTGTTTACTTTTTGCGGATGCGTTGTTTTGATATTGGTTCCAGCTAAAAATATGTTGTGACAAGGTTTGTTTTACAATTAAGGGGGGATATAAGCTGGGATAACCTGGGATAAAAATTGACATGCTTAAATTTCAAGCCAGGGTTCGGGAGAAGCCAGCAGACTCTCTTCATAAAAATGCCAATAAATTTGATTAGCATAAAAAATGTCGCCTGTGCAATGCCCCTTTCAACATACGTTGCTTATTTTTAAATACATTCAAATATTTTTGTGTCCTAAATTCATAATAAATGTCAATAATTAACTTCTGATATCTAAAATAATTCTTTATATTTACTGTTACCATTTTAGACACATAAAATTTATTGTAATATGTCCACCATTCTGTTAAAGATACCTAAATTCTTTATGATATTTCAGTTATACTCTTGTGACCTTTTTCATATCTTAAATTTAATTCAGATATCTAAAATTTTATTTATACGGTTTAGTTATTATAACAAATGTTAAATTCTAGGAGTGATAGCAAACATGTCTTTGGTATCAATAATTTAACAACTTTTTTTCCCTAACACTCTCGTTTTTCTTTGTATAACAATATATTTTTAATATTTATATATTGAATATTTATTTCTCAGTTTGTACTTATTTTTAGGTCACTCGCACAAAAGGACTTCATTGCATTTCTTTTTACTCATAACTCTCTGGTTTGTCCAAAAAAAAATCATAATAAAATAAAAAGAAATGAAAAATTAGTCATACTTTAATTTACTAAATTCTTTCGAGAAAGTTATGTTTATTCTCTATAAGAAGGCTATGTACGAACGAGAATATATGTTTATTATTTATTTGAATTTTGCATTTTTTGTATTGGGTACTGCTGAATACGATGCGTTTTGACTAAAGACATTGTTGAAATATTTCATAAAATTGCACAGCAGATTATGTAAAAGTCTGCGAGGAGCAAAGCAAGCCACACTAAAGAAAGGAAAGAGGTTTGTTGTTATCAGTCATTTAAATACCCACATAAAACCAAACAAATCATCAAAAATAACTCAGATTTTGAACCCCAGGTTTCTTTTAAATTTAACATTCCAATTCTAATTTAAAAATGTAAGAATTAAAGTAATTTTATCCCGCCCCCCCCAAAAAAAAAGTGTAACACAAATAATTCAGGAGGGACCCAGAAACACAGAAGGGGTGGGTAGGGGTGAGGGTAAGGATGCGGGGGGGGGGGGGGGTGATATCCAACGGCATTCTCTGAAATGACGTAGGGCATCTTATATATCTGCGCGATATTCCGGCAAAGCGATATATTTGTAAGAAGAAAAAACAAGTCATAAAAAGGAATGAGCAATATGTCTTCTAAAATAGAGCGGAAATTTCACCAAAAAAAACCCTACTTGCAAAAAAAAAAAAAAAAAAAAAGATATACACCAACCGAAATGACTGGCCTTTGCCTGATAAAGCTAAACTTTCCACCAAGTGATATAATTTTCATATAAAAATAGGGACTTTTGTATTTTGATCCAAAAATAAGAAAAAAAAATAAGCGAGAAGCAGCGGTAGCACATTCGATGCGATAACATTTGACGGAGAAGGTTGAAGGGTCAATTTATAAAAGCCTTCCATGCAACATCAGCTGACACTTCTCAGAATCCACCTAGAGTCTAGACGATCGGGGCGATGGCGGAAACGGCCTCAGTGAGGGACTTATAGATGGGGCAGGGGGTGGGTGGGGTGCATGGTGAGGGGCCACAAAGAGTCTCTGCCCCTCCTGCCTCCTGCCATGCCCCGGTGCGGGGTGCGACCTTTGTGGGGACGGTACTCTTGCGTGCCCACGCTCATTGGATCGAGACCTGTCGTTACGTTTTCGTTTTTTCTTCTTTTTCTTCGCCCTATTCCTGGGAGAGAATGATGGCCGTCTGTGATGTGACTCATCCCGAGCATGCGCAGTAGCGCCATCAGCAGCTATTGGTAAAGCCAAATCTATGTCACCAAAATGAAAACTCGGCAGAGGCTCTTGATGATATCTCGACGATCCAGTCACATCGTTGCTCTCTTCGAACCCATTGTTGACATTACCAGCAACATGAAGGGAACCAGTGTCCGGGGAACCGCCACCATTTGGACATTCATCAGGTATTTGCATGTGTCTTACGTTCACATCAGTCCCATCAAAACCAACACCACCCTCGTCGTTCACAGGGTGACCGCTGGGGTGCACTGTGAATGCAGGACTCCCGCTGCCTTCCCTAACAACCTCGTTGGCTTGGTCGCCCGCGAGGACATAGGGCGGGGGTTGATCGATGTAGGGAGGGGGAGGTATGGAGGGTCCCTCCCCGGGAGAGGGCATGCAACCCTCTGTGCCAGGCTCTCCCAGGAGTTCGATTGGGATTGGGGTGATGTGTGGCGGCAGCCGTTGCCTTCTTAATTGACGCTGAAAAGGAAGTAAAAAAACTCGTTTGAACATTGTTTTACGAAGCCTCGATTGATTCAGAAGGTAAGCTCCTAAGCACACCCGATCAGTTACTGCGATATGATTGATTGATTTATTTGTAAACGTAATATTACACAAAGATACTCAAATGCATAAACAACTCAAAGCTTCTGTTTGCTTCTTAATAAATTAATGTTTAATAGATATTTATTTGTTTATTGTTTATTTTTCATTCACGCAAAAGGACTCGACACTAATACGCATTTTTGACTGAACTGAAGGACCGAACGACGGCGACCCCAAAATTTCGGTCACCCACCTCTCACCCCCCCCCCCACCCCCCAGCATGCACCAATTGTGACGTCATCTATAGCATTAAAGTACGAAAAACATAGATTCCCCCCTCCCGCGCCAACACCACCACCCCTTGACTCGTGCGCATCTATTTTATGGGGACGGTATAAAAAAGTCGACGAAGCACTTTGTGACTTGCACGAGCGCATATCTTACCCTCCTTCTGTAATAACGCGACGTCCCCTTACCAGCCATGAGATCTTGTAGTTGAGATATCACACAAACAACACAGTAAAGCTAAAATTACAAACACAAAGCATGAATGCACAGTATTCCAAAGCGTATAAGATATGTTGTAATTGTTTTTGAATATATTGTAATATTTATTTTTGAACTCATCACGGTAATTCGTGTAAACACCGCTCCAAGGTATGAGACACATTGTCCTCACTCATTCTTTTTTTTCCCTTTTTTTCTGCAAATTTAATTAATTTACATTATTAATCATGCCATGTCTTTGAATGGTCCTGTATGCCAGCTCATTTAAAACGGTGCTTATACAGAACATTTTTAAACCTTTTATAAAGATTAAATAATAAAAATAAAATTTGAGAGAATATTATCACTAAAACCTTCAGATTTTAGTAAGAGTTCTGCATAAACGGGGAAATATTCCCATAATCTCCTACCAAATCAAGCATATAGTAGATGTGTCTGTATTCCCACTCCTTACTATGGAAAATACAAGTGATTGCAAGACTGCGTTTTCGTTTATATTTATATATTTATTTTACATCTGGTTAAGTGTTCTTTTGCAATTCTGTTTTAAAGAACTAAGGTGAAAATAACCGTACTACTTACCAAAATTATGCTATTTATTACATGGAATGAGGTTATAGCAATTTCCCATATTGGTACAGCCTGAAAAAATAACAGCTGGTTTATTGGTATTGCAAAACTCAGATGTCTAAATTTATGGAATGCCGTTTTCACATTTATTAGGGAATTATTGATATCAAAAATTAATTTTTGATCTCAAAAATTCAATTTTTGATATCAAAAATTAATTTTTGATCTCAAAAAATCCATATTTTGATATCAAGAATTAATTTTTGCTATCTGTAATTGTATTTTTGATATCTCTAAATGTATTCTTGATCTCAAAAAATAATTTTTGATATCAATAAATATTTACAGATATCAAGAATCATTTATTGATATCAAAAATGATTTAATGATATCTAAAATTGATATTTTGAGATCAAAAATTCAATTCTTGATAGCAAAAATGAAATATTTGATAGCAAGATATCAATTTTGAGCTCAATAATTGATTTTCTATATATTGATATCAAGAATTTATTTCAGATATCATTATTTCAGACTAATACTTTTTTAATTTGTATTTTGAAATCTGTAAACGGTTTTTTGATATCAAAAACTGATTCTTGATGTCAAAATACCAGTTTATTTTTTTTAATAAAAATTTTAGAAACACGCATCTGTAAATAAATAATGGCTGTCCTTGTATACAGAATCTTTATTTTAATTTTTTCTGTACAAAAAAGAAGCAATTCTTGAGATCAAAAATTGTGTTGTTATTATTGATCTCAATAATTCAAATTTTCATCTCCAAAATTTAATTGACGATTCGTTATATTTTATGTGAATGTGTGTCTCCCTTAAGATTTTTTAGGTTTGTAAATTTGATTTTTTGATCTCAAAAATAAATTTTTGCCATCTAAAATTCAATTAATGATAGCAAAATATAAATTAATGAGATCTACATTGATTTATTGATATCTGTAAATATATTTTGATATCAAAAATAAGCATTAAATGTTAAAACGGCATTCCATATAAATTATGCTACATGCTAAAGAGTTCAAAAGTATATTTCATCGATCATTACTAAGGGCTACCATTAAAGTCACATTACGAATTTCCAAACACTTTGAATTGACGTATTCATCAGAACATTAAATAAACAGATAATTTTCCACAACAACGAATGCACGCCACGATTTTCAGACAGGTTTACTTAGATGCATAGTCGAATTGTTGCTGTCATAACCAGCGAATGATTTTTATAAGTTTTCAGTATGCGTCTTCAAAAGTTTGAAAAAAAAAGGCTTGATAAGGTTTCAATGCCAGCCAGGTTGCCACACCAACATGTGTGATTGCCATCAGCTAACAACGACTGGTGTTCTCAAACCATCATGGGTGGTTACCATCAGCTAGAAACGACTGGTATTGTCACACCATCATGGGTGGTTACCATCAGCTAGAAACGACAGGTGTTGTCACACCAACATGGGTGGTTACCATCAGCTAGCAACGACTGGTGTTGTCACACCATCATGGGTGGTTACCATCAGCTAGCAACGACTGGTGTTGTCACACCATCATGGGTGGTTACCATCAGCTAGCAACGACTGGTGTTGTCACAGCATCATGGGTGGTTACCATCAGCTAGCAACGACTGGTGTTGTCACACCATCATGGGTGGTTACCATCAGCTAGCAACGACTGGTGTTGTCACAGCATCATGGGTGGTTACCATCAGCTAGCAACGACTGGTGTTGTCACACCATCATGGGTGGTTACCATCAGCTAGCAACGACTGGTGTTGTCACACCATCATGGGTGGTTACCATCAGCTAGCAACGACTGGTGTTGTCACACCATCATGGGTGGTTACCATCAGCTAGCAACGACTGGTGTTGTCACACCATCATGGGTGGTTACCATCAGCTAGAAACGACTGGTATTGTCACACCATCATGGGTGGTTACCATCAGCTAGAAACGACAGGTGTTGTCACACCAACATGGGTGGTTACCATCAGCTAGCAACGACTGGTGTTGTCACACCATCATGGGTGGTTACCATCAGCTAGCAACGACTGGTGTTGTCACAGCATCATGGGTGGTTACCATCAGCTAGCAACGACTGGTGTTGTCACAGCATCATGGGTGGTTACCATCAGCTAGCAACGACTGGTGTTGTCACACCATCATGGGTGGTTACCATCAGCTAGCAACGACTGGTGTTGTCACACCATCATGGGTGGTTACCATCAGCTAGCAACGACTGGTGTTGTCACACCATCATGGGTGGTTACCATCAGCTAGCAACGACTGGTGTTGTCACAGCATCATGGGTGGTTACCATCAGCTAGCAACGACTGGTGTTATCACACCATCATGGGTGGTTACCATCAGCTAGCAACGACTGGTGTTGTCACACCATCATGGGTGGTTACCATCAGCTAGCAACGACTGGTGTTGTCACACCATCATGGGTGGTTACCATCAGCTAGCAACGACTGGTGTTGTAACACCATCATGGGTGGTTACCATCAGCTAGCAACGACTGGTGTTGTCACGCCATCATGTGTGGCTACTATCAGCTAGAAACGACAGGTGTTTTTACTGGTTTGGAAAGGCTGTAGAGTGCCTAATGGCATGTCGCTACTGTTGTAGTAGAAATTTTCATTCGTATTTATTTTTGCTCCTGGTATGAGTCAGGTACATTTGCGAAAATTAATTCCCTCACAACGCAAGGGGGACACTCAAGGACCAACTGGTTGCCATGTGTGTCAATGACTTTTTAAAATGACCCCTAAACATAGAGTGCTAATTTTGAAACAATACTCCCTATTTTATCCAGGCGCGGAGTAAAGTTCCGCATTACCCCCCCCCCCCCCAACCTTCTGAGTGTAACGCGGAGTACTTAAAGAAAATTATACCCTTTTTAATGAAACTGGCACTACGCGCAGAGCTCCCCTCTCCCCCGGCACCGCATTTTTTTTATATTTTCGCCTTCTGTCCGATAAAAAATATATTTCTCTTAGTTTGAAGAATTTTCCTGATTACATAGATATAAAAAATCTTAGGCTTAACTTTGTATGATTGCCCACAATCCAGAAGATAAGAGGGAAGATTTCCAATTCCTCCAAAAGGCTGTGTGGATCTTTTCAATTAATTAAGTACATATTAAAATGCACCATTGTCGAGCGTGCAAACCCCCAAATTTTACCACTCTGCCACAAGTTAGCTCTGCTCAGCGTGTTATGCAGGGGTGGCCTCCCGGTTTACCTACGACCAAGCTGGCATGCGATTTCAAATTCTGCATTCCCTAGTTGGCACATGGCCCACTTGTGCCACAATTTGACATCTCCCCCGCCCTTTTTTCCTTAGATTTGACTTTTCCAATTGCGACAGCTTAACAGGTCTACGTCAAAACTTAAAAAAAAGCTTCTGAAGTTAATTATATTTTCTTTAGTCAACAATTTCAAACTTTTTTTTTTTTGGCTGCTGTATAATTTTGCCACTGTTTTCAATCAATACTCTCGTTGTAAGGAAGCAGCCTGGTTCTTTTTTCCAACTCCGTTGATAACAAAAGCCATTTAATTGTTCATCTGTTTGGTTAAACATGTCAAAATTTCGAAAATCTGCTGTAAAACCCGAAGACGGGTTTTACAGCAGATTTTATGTTCTCCGGAGTAAAAATGGCAGAAAACAATGCACCATCCGTCTTCGGTAAAAAAACGTGTTATCCACTAGTGCTCTCAGGGCTCTGGGTGCCTGTGGGCATCAGTCCGATGGGCAGCAGTCCGATGGGCAGCAGTCCGATGGGCAGCAGTCCGGTGGCGAGTGGTCCCGATGTGGTCTAGGATAATACCCCCAGATGATACTCCCCGGATGATACCCCCGACAATGCCCCCAGACCCTATCCCCTAGGACCATACCCCCCGTGCCAATACACCCCCCCCCCCCAATCATTTTTTGCAATTTTCATTTTAAAGATTTTCATTAACGAACAACAAACTAATACAGTTCTGTGATCTGCAGTTAAAAGCTAAAAGATTTCGCTATGGTCTAGTTGAAAGGTGTATAATTGCAGTTCTGTGATCTGTAGTTAAAATCTAAGCCATTTCGCTATGATCTAGTTGAAAGGCGTATAATTGCAGTTCCACAACGCTTACAACTCATGTCATGTGATCCATTGTTAAAAGCTATTGTACATAAAAAATCCTCTCTATGATCTGGTTGAAAGGTTTATAAATGGAATTTAATGCATACGTTTAATAATTGCAATTATCAATTCGCGCCCCAGTTTATTGCAATTAATTCTGCTGCCCAACGGAGTTGTTGCAGATTGTGCTAAGCCTGTCTGGAGTCACAAAATTTATTGGTTGCTGTACTTTTCTGTTAATTTTGTTGTAACGTTGAAAATTGTAAATATTCTAGGGGGGGGGTATTGCAATTTTCATTTTAAAGATTTTCATTAACGAACAACAAACTAATACAGTTCTGTGATCTGTAGTTAAAATCTAAGCCATTTCGCTATGATCTAGTTGAAAGGCGTATAATTGCAGTTCCACAACGCTTACAACTCATGTCATGTGATCCATTGTTAAAAGCTATTGTACATAAAAAATCCTCTCCATGATCTAGTTGAAAGGTTTATAAATGGAATTTAATGCATACGTTTTAATAATTGCAATTATCAATTCGCACCCCAGTTTATTGCAATTAATTCTGCTGCCCAACGGAGTTGTTGCAGATTGTGCTAAGCCTGTCTGGAGTCACAAAATTTATTGGTTGCTGTACTTTCTGTTAATTTTGTTGTAACGTTGAAAATTGTAAATATTCTGAGGGGTGGGGGTATTGGCACGGGGGAGTATGGTCCTGGGGGGTATGGTTTTGGGGGGGGGGGGTATTGTCGGGGGATATCATCCGGGGGTGTATGGTTCGGAACCCGACCCGATGGGCAGCAGTCCACTGGCTAGTTTGCCTTAACCTGCTGGCGACGTAGCACACCAAGGCGCTCACTGCTTCTGGTATACCTCCACAAGATCCCTACCCTCCCACAAATTAACCATTAATCAGCTCGGCACGTGTATGCGGAAGAGGCTACTTGCCTCGTCACTCCTGAGCCTGCTAATGATGTACCAAACCAAGGCACCTGCCGCTTCCAGAATACACAAGACCACGATGACTAGCCACGGCACGAACAACACCTGTATGTCCTGAAACGTCACAGAAAAACGCAAATGAACAAGGGAGAATTCATCCCTCTTACTCGCTATGCGCAGGATTCCTGCTGGACATCGTACCGGGAGTTTCCGAAAAGAGCTCCCCCCATATAAAAGCCCCGGGGCTCTTATTAGGAAACTGTTTCCCAAATAGAAGCCCCGGGGCTTCCCAAATAGAAGACCTGAAAAAATCGTTTCCTAATAAAAGCCCCCCTCCTTCCATGTAAGTTTGTTTAAAACTCGTGTTTACTCGCAAAGCAGACACGTGCACAAATTCTCTTTTTTCCAATAAAAACTTATCGACAACCCCACCCCCCCCCCCCATCTAAAAAATAGAAGCCCCGGGGCTCTAATTAGGAAACTGTTTCCTGATAGAAGCCCCGGGGCTTCTATTTGGTTTCTAAATGAGCGCCTGAAATTGGCCAGTTTCTAAATATAAGCCCTGGGCTTTTTTCGGAAACCCCCGGTACATCGGTTTTGACAATGACACAAAAATATGACTTGGCGAATAGCTGATTCTAGACCAACGTGTCTCAAGTCAAGTTTATATATAGTCCTAATCAGGTTCAAATTGCTCAAGCACTGACTGCTACAATTTGAGATGTTGAAATATAGGAATTATAATCATACCATGTAAACGCCGATAACAAGTGTGACGGACGTGGCCAGCAGGAGCATGAACAGCGCCACCGTGGCGTAGGCGGCGATCGCGTACGCTGTAAACACAAACAGAACGACAGGTCGCGTACGCTGTAAACACAGAGAGAAAAAGCGATCGCGTGCCCTGTAAACACAGAGAGAAAAAGCGATCGCGTGCCCTGTAAACACAGAGAGAAAAAGCGATCGCGTGCCCTGTAAACACAGAGAGAAAAAGCGACCGCGTGCCCTGTAAACACAGAGAGAAAAAGCGACCGCGTGCCCTGTAAACACAAACAGAACGACAGGTCGCGGACGCTGTAAACACAGAGAGAAAAAGCGATCGCGTGCACTGTAGACGCAAACAGAAAAAGCGGTCGCGTGCACTGTTATACAAACAGAAAAAGCGGTCACGTGCGCTGTTAACACCAACAGAAAAAGCGGTCACGTACACTGTTAACACAAACAAAACAAGCTCTCGAGTACGCTGTAAACACAAACAGGGAAAAGTGGTCGCGATAACTAAAACGCAAACAGAACAAGCTATGGCGTATACTGTAAACATAAACAGAACGAGAGATCGTACAAGCTGTAAACTGTTAATATTCAACAGCCGTCCTCTATGGCCGTTCGCTCTGTTGTGTATAACACCGTTTTACTTCGCAAACAAACTGCGGATTCACCAAAAAGCGTAAAAAGAGGAACTACTTTTTAAAATATCCATCCACTCTTTGTTTATCCATCAGGAAAAGGAGAAAGGGAAGGAAAGAAGAAAAAAAGAAAAAAATATTTAATGTAATAGTCGTCTTTAAATGCTGCAGTGAGAGGCAGCACTATAAATCTGGCCTGTGAAACCTGTGAAGGGAAACAATGAAAACAGAGTGGGACTTGAACTCACAACTCACAACTCTTAAAAATGACAGCCGACTGATCACAGGATTAACTGGGTACGTCCAATAGTGTTGTGGGATTGTCATTGTGTGCAGTGGGCCAGGTGGGTGCTGTAGTGATTGGAATGCCGCGTACCGGGTGGTGGTTGGAATGCAGTGGACGAGGTGGTGATCGGACGCAGTGGATGTGGTGGTGATAGGATGCAGTGGACGGGGTGGTGATAGGATGCAGTGGACGAGGTGGTGATAGGATTCAGTGGACGGGGTGGTTATAGGATACAGTGGACGGGGTGGAGATAGGATGCAGTGGACGGGGTGGTGATAGGATGCAGTGGACGGGGTGGAGATAGGATGCAGTGGACGGGGTGGTGATAGGATGCAGTGGATGTGGTGGTGATAGGGTGCAGTGGACGGGGTGGTGATAGGATGCAGTGGACGGGGTGGTGATAGGATGCAGTGGACGGGGTGGTGATAGGATGCAGTGGACGGGGTGGTGATAGGATGCAGTGGACGTGGTGGTGATAGGATGCAGTGGACGGGGTGGTGATAGGATGCAGTGTACGGGGTGGTGATAGGATGCAGTGTACGGGGTGGTGATAGGATGCAGTGGACGGGGTGGTGATAGGATGCAGTGGACGGGGTGGTGATAGGATGCAGTGGACGGGATGGAGATAGGATGCAGTGGACGGGGTGGTGATAGGATGCAGTGGATGTGGTGGTGATAGGGTGCAGTGGACGGGGTGGTGATAGGATGCAGTGTACGGGGTGGTGACAGGATGCAGTGGACGTGGTTGTGATACGATGCAGTGGACATGGTGGTGATAGGATGCAGTGGACGGGGTGGTTATAGGATACAGTGGACGGGATGGTGACAGGATGCAGTGGACGTGGTGGTGATAGGATGCAGTGGACGGGGTGGTGATAGGATGCAGTGGACGGGGTGGTGATAGGATGCAGTGGACGGGGTGGTGATAGGATGCAGTGGACGGGGTGGTGATAGGATGCAGTGGATGGGGTGGTGACAGGATGCAGTGGACGTGGTTGTGATACGATGCAGTGGACATGGTGGTGATAGGATGCAGTGGACGGGGTGGTTATAGGATACAGTGGACGGGATGGTGACAGGATGCAGTGGACGTGGTGGTGATAGGATGCAGTGGACGGGGTGGTGATAGGATGCAGTGGACGGGGTGGTGATAGGATGCAGTGGACGGGGTGGTGATAGGATGCAGTGGACGGGGTGGTGATAGGATGCAGTGGATGGGGTGGCGATAGGACACGGCGGACGGGGAGGTGATAGAATACATAACCGGAGTGGTAGCAGCATAAAACGTCGCGGAAGCTTATGGTCAACAAATAAGAAACTTTCTAGAAGTTCTGCCTTTTTAACCGCCGCCGCTGTACTCAAATTTTGTGGCGTTGCCGATGGACTATAATATTCCACAAAACAAAATCGTGTTTCTCAGAAAGTTGGTCTGCTCAATAAATACTTGTTTTTAAGAGCGGTTATTCACAGAATTCTGAAAATATCAGAATAAGATTGATGAATTTGACCCCATACACCTAACCCAAACTATGCCAAGTCGGAAAGAAAAATACTTTCGTACATAAATATCGGAAACAAACTGCGAAGCTTGTACCTAAGCCTTAACACACATGCGCACTGTTTATTTCAAGACATTTGGGTGCCAACGCTACGATCAGACAAGCAGTGCTGCTTCTTTATGCTGCTATGACGTTGGGAGGGAGGGGTGGGGCGGATTGCTATATAATGAATATCGTCTTACTTTCGGATGAATCAACCAGTCTGTAACCCACATAGCGAACGCACAGCAGCCCGACAAACAGCCCTGACGATACCTGAAAACAACAACACATAAGCCTTTATTCAGCATTGAAAACTGCTACACATAAAACTGTCGTCTGGCACTAAAAGTACACACCTTTTTCCTTTTTTTTATGTTTTTTTTTTCATATATTAACACACATATGGTAACACATATGCTGCCGAGTGCCCTTCCCCCCTCCCATATAGAAGCCCCGGGGACACTCTTCGGAAACTGTTTCTGAATTTTGCCCCTCCGGGGGGGGGGGGGGTGGGGCTCTGTTTCGTTTGATAATGACTGCACCCGAGGGCTGTTTCCTAAGAAAACCCCGGAAACAACCCACTTTTTATTAATTCCGGTTCAATTCATGCCTATTATAGCTAACACCGGAAATAAGACCACCTCGAAATTGAGACAACTTTGACTGGTCCGAAAGGCTATTGATCAGGCGTCGGGTAATCGTTGTCTGATGTCGTAAGTCAACGTTGTTTTGACTTCTATAATCAACTAGAACCAGTTCCTCATTTTTGGTCTCTTTTTTTCTACTTTTTCTACTTGGTGAACAGCAGGCGTTCAACTGACGCTGGGTGGAGCTCGGATAACTATATGTTGTTGGTATAAAATAAAGCCTCGCTTGTTTGCAACGTCAACTAAACTTTTAAAATGTTTAATAGACGTTGAAAAAAATGTTCGATAAACGTATAAATTTCGAAGGTACGAAAAAAAGAAAAGAAATGGAACGGAACCCCAAACAGACCGGAAGTTTGGTCCGGCAATACTTACTGGAAACCTGTTGGAGTGGATTCTTTTGCTTTGGTGATTAAGCAACCCATTAATTAATTAATTAATTAATTAATTAATTAATTAATTAATTAATTAATTAATAACCAAACCTCTCCCGTTCCCCACTCCTGAATTATCCCTGATTTCAATCTCATGGTAGAATTCTAGATAAAAGCCGAAAACACTTTTAATTTATAAAAAAATAAACATTTTAACTTACCAAAGAATAGAATCCAGAGAATATTGAACCACTCCTCACATTGCAGCCACAACAAAACCTTTTGATCAGCGCCATAATTGATTGAAAATAATATGCGATTTATATAATTTGTCCTTCGATGCCATTATTCAATCACCTCGGCAATACTTTTTACAAGTCCCAAAAGGCTTTAATTACGCATCTACACGAATTCTCGATTCACAAACAATTCAATAGATTTCGTGCAAAGCACATATGATCAGCTACACATCTCGCTATCTGCCGTCATGTTTTCATACAACAACACAGTAAACAACAGGTTTTATACGTAGACATTCCCATTTCTAGTTGGAAAATCTATTTGAATATTTGCCTGATCAAATTTAAATTTCAAGCCCCGTGTTCCTTATACGGTCATTGATAGTTTTTATTTATGTGTTTATCTGAACAACAAAACAGCTTACACAGGTTGCATCTTTTAGTTCAAAATGTTCCTTGGAAACTCTTCATCAACTTGACAATGCGGTCTACTGTCAACAAAACCAACAAACTTCTTAACCCAGTAAATTATGTGTTTTAAATGTCGTGCACAAATCACTGTTTATGTTTTAAAGGTTGTGTTCACATTTCGTGCGATAAGTATCACCCGTGTTTGCCATGAATGGACTGTATTATACGTACGGTCCTCTGACAGGCCCTAGATTGTGTAACAATAAGCGAAAATAAATCAATAATTCTGTTTAAAGGAGTGCAAAAAAAAATCGAAAAGTTAAACTGTGACATTTTCTACAAGACGAGTGAACACGCGAAGTTTCAAGACCGGCCCAACAGCCTATCATTTAAACACGCCTGCAAAAACACTGGAATCTGATTGGTATTATTAAAGTCGCTGATTTAAGTTTATTTTTACTTGGTGAGCTTCCACATACAGGACACCTTTACACAGTAACCCAAAGTGCCCCCTCGTTCATGGTCGCTGGAGAGGTTTGAACTGTTTATGACACGAAATGAGGGGGGGGGGGCGGGGGGGGCAGAACAGAAGAAGCAAGTGGGTTTGAGATGTGTATAAAGGGTGATCACACTGTACCGTT
The DNA here is from genome assembly GCA_949752745.1 of Protula sp. h YS-2021. NCBI lineage: Eukaryota > Metazoa > Annelida > Polychaeta > Sabellida > Serpulidae > Protula > Protula sp. h YS-2021. The sequence continues at coordinate 94,542,935 of OX457025.1, read as the reverse complement.
CCGCTCTTTGAATGCGTGTGAATTGCTATTCGAAGCTTGTTGATGAAGGTCTACATAAAAGCATTTGGTGACAGGGGCCAACAGAAGCCCTGATCGGTTGTGAGTTGTTATTGTTTGGCAATGTTATGGCAAAACAACACGGTGACAGGATGGCTCAGAACAGAATGCCCTTCTCATATCTTTTTCAACATTAAAATATTTTTCCCACATATGTTGTAATATACATGGGTTTTTAGTACGACTCTGTTGTCTCATATTGTTTAAAAAAGATTTCAAAACAAATTACAGACATCTGTAATTTTCTTCACAAAGTGAGACATTTCTTATCACAGTAAAACCTGATTATGGACAAGCCGATACATTGTGGACAACTCTTTAATTCGGACAAAATATTCCAGTCGCTCTTAATTTTTCCACTGGATTCCGTATAATACCGGGCACCGGACACCTGACACGGGACACATTTGTTTCAGACCCAGTTGTAGGTTTCACTGTATAAATAACCCGTGTAATTCGGACATAGCAGTTGTGCCATAATGAGTGTTGTTTGCGTTTGCCTGCTACGTCATGCCAACAAGAATGGGTCTCAACAAATAGCAAGGCCTGTCTTGTGGAAGTCACAAAAAGTGGGTTGTATGTATAAATATCTGATATGGCTTATTTAATTGTCCATCAAATTAACTGAATAATAATATTAATCGGAATTGAAAATGGAGGCAAAAAGAGGAGCATAACTGTAGAAATATTGTCGAAGGACGACTCAGGAAATTAAGTGACTTAGAGCTCTTACCCCTTTACGTTTTAACTACCCGGTACTTGTCTTTGGTGGGATCGAGGGGATGAGGGGATAAGTGATAAATCAAATTTACTCCTGTTTTTCACAGAGTCTGATGAACACCCATTTGATACAAACGTAACAGGCAGCAATGTCCGGAGAACTGGACAATTCTATGGACTAACTGGTAGCACGGAGACTCTGAGGGATCACGACTCGGCGACCTGTAGGAATATAAGGGTCAGGACACCGGGATATTACGGAAGGGGACTATGTTGCCTACAGCATCGATAACGGTTCATTTAGTGAACCAATGAAGCCTTTATTGAATAACCTGAGTAACACTGGCATCCTTGCTGCCTGGACAAAATTTGTTTGTTCCAACGATGTCCGAATTAACCAGCCTTTACTGTATTTGTTTTCATATCTCTGATCACTTGTTATATAGGGACGTATACCCAGCCATGCTTCCGGTCAAAGACGAAATTTAGCTAGGCCGAAGTTTGCTACCCTACCGAAACATCCGTACTAGCAATAAGGCAGTCGCAGTCAAAAACTCCAGATAAAAAAGTTGAAGTGTTGTACAGTAAAATCTGGATCATTCGGACAGCTTTGGCACCGACAAAATTTGTCCGGAATCGCATTAACGGTGTTTAAAAAGAAACAGGAAGAAAATATATAAATATATAAACACCTTCACCCTCTCTAATTAAACAAAACGACCCAAACATCCCACACCCGAAAGTGATCATTATTTTTGTGGGGGAGGGGAGTTAGTGGGGGTGGAAGATAAGTATTATTAGAAACGTATGTGGCGGGGAGGGGGCGGGGGCTATGTACCATATAATCTTAAGATTTAAACAATTATGTTTCCCTTTTTGTTTTCTAGTATTAATACTCAGACGACACTTGACAAGCATTACAGATTAAACAGATTGCAAACAGGCGTAGTCATAATTGTTACAGCACTTGTTACGATTGTTTGGAGACACACGCAAACAGGACTCAAAGGTCACACCATTATCTTGTCCGAACTAAATCATACAGTAAAACCTGTATGTCTGTGTGTCTGTAAAGCCGTGCCCGATGTTGTGTGAATTAGCCATGTTTACATGACAACAGGATAGTGAACAGAACTATTAAAGGTCGGGTTTTTATTCTATGGAAACCAACTGAAAGGAGCTATTTTGTCAAAAATAAGGAAGTGTCGCCATTATACATTATAGGCCTTTGACCTAAAATATATGGATAAAATTCAGATTATGATGTGCTGGAATCCACAAATTAGATCCAAATTTTGTTATTTTTGAGGTTTTTGAGGTAACACAAGTCACGGGACCTTTCCATGACAACAGGCCAGTAAACAGAGCTTTAAAAAGTCTTTAAAATGAACATGGAATTATTCATTTACCGTTTTAGAGTAGTGTAAAAGTGGGGGTTTGAAAACAGGAAGTGACGTCATAATGACGTCACGTGGTGTTTTGAAAGCCCCATGGGGTTTTTAAAACAGTGACGTCATAATGACGTCACTGTGGGGAAAACCCGATCGATAAATTTCAGAGTGCACTCGTACAGAGTGTGGGGGAAAACCCGATCGATAAATTTCAGAGTGCACTCGTACAGAGTGTGGGGGGAAAACCCGATCGATAAATTTTAGAGTGCACTCTTTCAGAGCGTGGGAACGATCAATAAATTTGAGAAGGAATGGGATTTTCAGCAGGATAAAAGTGTGGCTCCGAAAACAGGAAGTGACGTCATAATGACGTCACGAGGTGTTTTCGGAGCCCCATGGGGCTCCGAAAACAGTGACGTGATTGTTTTCGAATTCGCATGGGTATTTTGAAACAGGTAATCGAAAGAGCGCGCGCCCGTTCAATGACGTCATGATGACGTCATGATGACGTTATAATGACGTCATCATGATGACGTTATAATGACGTCATGATGACGTCATCATGACGTTATAATGACGTCATCATGATGATTTTGTATTGACGTCATCATGACGTTATCATGACGTTATCATGACGTCATTATCATGACGTTATAATGACGTCACCATGACGTTATCATGACGTTATCATGACGTCATCATGATGTTATGGCATATTAAGACAGTCCTAAGCAGGATAACCCCTAAGTGGCCTGTCAATCATCATGACGTCATTAGTCACGTGACCTGTCAATCATCATTGGTCACATGACCTGTCAATCATGTGTGATGTGATTCCAACCGCATATGAGGAATATTTTCCTGCTCATCAACCTTCTGGCCTGAATGGCTCAGTTGGTAGAGCAGAGGACCCGTAAGCGGACCCATGATCTGAAGGTCGGTGGATCGAACCCGCCCTCGGGCATCACTTTCATATCATAGGTCCTCAATCTTAGAAGACCCCCCCCTGGGTCCTCAAACTTGGAAGACCCCCCACCTGGGTCCTCAAACTTGGAAGACCCCCCCCGGGTCCTAAGACTTGGAAGACCCCCCCCCTGGGTCCTCAAACTTGGAAGACCCCCCCCCCCCAGGATGTGACTATGTAACATCATATAGCTATATGACTATTTAATTGCTATGTGAACATAATTAGTTTCAAGTATGTATGTCATTATCAGATCGTTCAACAGTCAAGCCGCGATAGCTCACCTGGCAGAGCAAACGGCTAGCAACCTGAGAGTCCCGGGATCGATGCCACATCGGGGCAAACTTTTTTTTTGGTTTTTTGTTCACTTTTATGACACTGTGACATTATGTGACAACATGTGACTGTGACATCATGTGACTCTGTGACATTATGTGACTGTGACTGTTTTTTTGTTTTTTTTAACATAATGGCTATATTTCTATGTCTATTTTCACTATTATTATGATAATATTTAATTAGTTCAATGGTTCTAACCACACAGCATAGGAATAAGTACATGTGTACAGAGTGTGGGGAAACCGATCAATAAATTTTAGAGTGCACTCGTTCAGAGTGTGGAGGAAACCGATCGATAAAATTTCAGAGTGCACTCGTTCAGACCGTGGGAACGATCGATAAATTTGAAAACATCAAAGGCCTAGACCGTGGGAACGATCGATAAATTTGAAAACATCAAAGGCCTAGACCGTGGGAACGATCAATAAATTTCAGAGTGCACTAATTCAGAGCGTGGGAACGATCAATAAATTTGAGAAGGAATGGGATTTTTCACAACTCTATGTTTTATGTTATAGTAGTTGGAAAATGACACTTCTAAAGCACATTTAACAAATGTAGGTTTTTATAACATATAATATATAAAATAAGTTTGAACATTTTAGCATGCTACTTATTTAAATGTTCTAAAGTTATAGTAGTGGAAAAATGGTGGTTCTAGACCAACTTTAACAAATTTAGTTATTAACACCATATGATATATAAAATAAGTTTGAACATTTTACCATGGTGTAGTAGGGTAAAAATAAGGGTTCTAGACCAACTTTAACAAATTTAGTTTTTAACACCATATGATATATAAAATAAGCTTGAACATTTTAGCATGCTACTTATTTGAATGTTCTAAAGTCATAGTAGTGGAAAAATGGTGGTTCTAGACCAATTTTAACAAATTTTGTTTTTTGACAAAATATGATGTATAAAATAAGTTGGAACATTTTACCATGGTGTAGTAGGGTAAAAATAAGGGTTCTAGACCAACTTTAACAAATTTTTGTTTTTTTGACAACATATGATGTATAAAATAAGTTTGAACATTTTACCATGGTGTAGTAAGGTCAAAATCAGGGTTCTAAACCAACTTTAACAAATTTAGTTTTTACACGTTTCAGACGATTCTACCACTTGGTTGGTTGGTTGATTGTTGGAAAATGGGAAGTGAAAATGTGGATAGTTATGTAGGAAAACTGCGCCCATTCAAAAGACATGTTCGAATGGCAAGCCCATTTTAAAGACGTGTTCGAATGGCAAGCCCATTTTAAAGACGTGTTCGAATGGCAAGCCCATTCAAAACACGTGTTCGAATAATTTTTGAAAGATATTACGTCGTGGTATTGTTCAACAAATTGTTCAACATGTTCAACACGTTCAACATGTTCAACATGTTCAACATGTTCAACAAGTTCAACATGTTCAACATGTTCAACAAGTTGTTCAACATGTTCAACATGTTGTTGTTCAACATGTTGTTCAACATGTTCAACATGTTGTATATAAAGCTATGTTTAAAGACTTTCTCATCATTTGAATAGTGTAGGTTGAACCGAAAGGATGTATACATGCAACATTTGTTCGAAATCTTACAATTGGCCGCAAAGTCGCATATGGTAAAATTATTTCTAAACATTTTAGGACATAGTGTGTCCAACCTCGAGTGTGGCAGCTCCCTATAGAGCATAAAAGGTACCTACCCTCAGACATAACGCACATTCTGTATCAAGATACTGAAGAGTGAACATGTCTGCAGTGAGTGAACAACAACTACCATCTATGGCAATGCCTGCAGAAAATTTTATAGCAAAGCCTGAGACAATACCTACAGCAAAGTCTAAGGCAATGCCCATGGTAAAGTCTAAGGCGAAGTCACGTCAGCAGCGTCAAAAGCGACCACATCTTAGAAAGATAAAAAGAGATGAGTTACCAGCTATGACGCCGCCGTGTAAAATGCGAAAAAATACGACAGAGCCTAATGTGAAGCGAGAACCGGAGCGTAAAGCTGATACCACTATGAAGAAGATGCGTGTAGACGATTCACCGGTTATGATACCCATTAATGGAGAAACATATATTAAATTGGTGAATTATCAACAGAAAGTGATGGTTAACATTCGTAAATATATTACGAATCATGCATCTGGGAGATTATATCCTACCAAGAAGGGAATTTTGTTGTCATTGAAAGACTGGCACATGTTGAAGAAGCAAATGACGTCAGTGGATCTCATGCTTCAGAAAATGGATCTGTATAAATGCAGTGACTGTCAGAAGATGGTTGAGTAGACAGCGAGATGACTGTATACAGTTTTAACAGCATGACGAGCTTAGTGGATGCTGTGATTTCATCACAGTGCAGAAGATTGGACCGACGGTTTTGAAGCTTGACAAGAACTTAGCTTTGACTCATATGGACATGTACATTTGATATGTAGTTCAAATTAAATTGTCTTCATATGTAGACTATGAAATTAACTTTATCTATGTTCATGTGAAGTCAGTTGTTATAAAATTTTAAGTTAAGTTCTTCTGCACATGTATTAACATAATATGTATTTGAAATAGTTTTGTTTTTATCATAACTGTACATATTTGTAATGTTCAATAAAAAACACATATGATGCTTTTCAACTTTTTATTTTTCTCATACAATACTTGGATATAATACATAATAAAACAATACTTGGATATAATACATAATAAAACAATACTTGAATATAATACGTAATAATACAATTCTTGAATATAATACATAATAATACAAAATTAACTATAATGCCCAATATATGATATATGGTTTACGGGTCAATTAAAACCGTGTCAGGAACCTTACGACTTTATATGTTGCAAAGCAAGACATATATTACACAACGCTTAAGTTAATAAAATATTACAACATTTATAAAGTCTTTATTATAAAGTTTAGTCTTATAAGTCTATTTTTCTGCATCTGTTTCACTCTGTTCACTGTCCATGCCACTTTTGTTGTCACTGCTACCATCCTCCTCCTCCTCCATATCTAGTAGCTCTTCAAAGAATGCATTGTTTTTCCTTATAGTCGCCTTTAATGCCTTTGAATACTTATAATGTTTTTCATCAACAAAGTAATTGAAGTCCTCTAAAATCTTTTGATAATGTTTGCTTTGTTGTAGACGCTGGGTATAGTTGAACAGTCTCATAAACAGTTGTTTTAGTCCATGCTTATAAATGGGTCGAAGGTCATAACTTGCTATTTCACGCGCATCTTCAAGTCCTTGTTCTTCATATTCTGAAACCTTTTCTTGAAATATGTTATCATAGTCATCGTAGACGTCTTGAACCATATCATGCCAAACAGCGTCTATTTCTGACTCACTTTCAGAGTCTGTTTCTGACTCACTTTCAGAACTCCTGTCATCAGCATCCTCACCACACTGCTCCATATGTTTGAGCAAAGCTTCTTCGCTGTTGTACAATGCACCACATTCTGTACAAGCATGTGCATTCTTTTCAGCTATGTTGACGCTTTGACTTTCCATAGAAGACTCATCTAAAGTTTCCGTGAAAGGTAGTTTTACAGGGTTTTCCATATCCGATTCTTCATCCACTTCTGAAGCGTGAGCAACCTTTAAGTGTCTTTTAAGACTTTGCGGCCAATTGTAAGATTTCGAACAAATGTTGCATGTATACATCCTTTCGGTTCAACCTACACTATTCAAATGATGAGAAAGTCTTTAAACATAGCTTTATATACAACATGTTGAACATGTTGAACAACATGTTGAACAACAACATGTTGAACATGTTGAACAACTTGTTGAACATGTTGAACATGTTGAACTTGTTGAACATGTTGAACATGTTGAACATGTTGAACGTGTTGAACATGTTGAACAATTTGTTGAACAATACCACGACGTAATATCTTTCAAAAATTATTCGAACACGTGTTTTGAATGGGCTTGCCATTCGAACACGTCTTTAAAATGGGCTTGCCATTCGAACACGTCTTTAAAATGGGCTTGCCATTCGAACATGTCTTTTGAATGGGCGCAGTTTTCCTACATAACTATCCACATTTTCACTTCCCATTTTCCAACAATCAACCAACCAACCAAGTGGTAGAATCGTCTGAAACGTGTAAAAAACTAAATTTGTTAAAGTTGGTTTAGAACCCTGATTTTGACCTTACTACACCATGGTAAAATGTTCAAACTTATTTTATATATCATATGGTGTTAATAACTAAATTTGTTAAAGTTGGTCTAGAACCACCATTTTTCCACTACTACAACTTTAGAACATTTAAATAAGTAGCATGCTAAAATGTTCAAACTTATTTTATATATTATATGTTATAAAAACCTACATTTGTTAAATGTGCTTTAGAAGTGTCATTTTCCAACTACTATAACATAAAACATAGAGTTGTGAAAAATCCCATTCCTTCTCAAATTTATTGATCGTTCCCACGCTCTGAATTAGTGCACTCTGAAATTTATTGATCGTTCCCACGGTCTAGGCCTTTGATGTTTTCAAATTTATCGATCGTTCCCACGGTCTAGGCCTTTGATGTTTTCAAATTTATCGATCGTTCCCACGGTCTGAACGAGTGCACTCTGAAATTTTATCGATCGGTTTCCTCCACACTCTGAACGAGTGCACTCTAAAATTTATTGATCGGTTTCCCCACACTCTGTACACATGTACTTATTCCTATGCTGTGTGGTTAGAACCATTGAACTAATTAAATATTATCATAATAATAGTGAAAATAGACATAGAAATATAGCCATTATGTTAAAAAAAAAAAAACAGTCACAGTCACATAATGTCACAGAGTCACATGATGTCACAGTCACATGTTGTCACATAATGTCACAGAGTCATAAAAGTGAACAAAAAACCAAAAAAAAAAAAGTTTGCCCCGATGTGGCATCGATCCCGGGACTCTCAGGTTGCTAGCCGTTTGCTCTGCCAGGTGAGCTATCGCGGCTTGACTGTTGAACGATCTGATAATGACATACATACTTGAAACTAATTATGTTCACATAGCAATTAAATAGTCACATAGATATATGATGTTACATAGTCACATCCTCGGGGGGGGGGGGTCTTCCAAGTTTGAGGACCCAGGGGGGGGTCTTCCAAGTCTGAGGACCCGGGGGGGGGGTCTTCCAAGTTTGAGGATCCAGGGGGGGGGTCTTCCAAGTTTGAGGACCCAGGGGGGTCCTCTAAGATTGAGGACCTATGATATGAAAGTGATGCCCGAGGGCGGGTTCGATCCACCGACCTTCAGATCATGGGTCCGCTTACGGGTCCTCTGCTCTTCCAACTGAGCCATTCAGGCCAGAAGGTTGATGAGCAGGTTGGAATCACATCACACATGATTGACAGGTCATGTGACCAATGATGATTGACAGGTCACGTGACTAATGACGTCATGATGATTGACAGGCCACTTAGGGTTATCCTGCTTAGGACTGTCTTAATATGCCATAACATCATGATGACGTCATGATAAAGTCATGATAACGTCATGGTGACGTCATTATAACGTCATAATAATGACGTCATGATAACGTCATGATAACGTCATGATGACGTCATTACAACATCATCATGATGACGTCATTATAACGTCATGATGACGTCATCATGACGTCACTATAACGTCATCATGATGACGTCATTATAACGTCATCATGACGTCATCATGACGTCATTGAACGGGCGCGCGCTCTTTCGATTACCTGTTTCAAAATACCCATGCGAATTCGAAAACAATCACGTCATTATGACGTCACTTCCTGTTTTCGGAGCCACACTTTTATCCTGCTGAAAATCCCATTCTTTCTCAAATTTATTGATCGTTCCCACGCTCTGAAAGAGTGCACTCTAAAATTTATCGATCGGGTTTTCCCCCACACTCTGTACGAGTGCACTCTGAAATTTATCGATCGGGTTTTCCCCCACACTCTGTACGAGTGCACTCTGAAATTTATCGATCGGGTTTTCCCCACAGTGACGTCATTATGACGTCACTGTTTTAAAAACCCCATGGGGCTTTCAAAACACCACGTGACGTCATTATGACGTCACTTCCTGTTTTCAAACCCCCACTTTTACACTGCTTTTTAGAGATAAATCGATCGATTTTCTTAAAAATACAACTTTATGGCAAAGGTTTAGATCAACCATATTCTGGATGCTTCAAGTTCCATTAGACCTTCATGCGTTTCCCTAGCTAAAGCCATCAGAGAAGACAGTAGAAAACCGATTTTTGCAGATGTCCAAACAAAAAAGGCTTTAACTAATTCAAAGCTGTCATAAACACGTCAAGTTTGTGCGATTCTGCTTCAAGTTGCACATTTGAGCTGCAATGTTAAGTAATACCATTAAGAAATTTGTAGTTATAAGAAAAATGTATATGATTGCACCCGACTGTATAAAGGGTATGGTTGATAGATCCCAATATTAATTCCATAGCTAAAGAACATCAGTTGGTATATGTTTTTAACGCAACAGTTATACAGATCTTTTAAATCAACAGAATATTTTTCAAATTAGCACAATCATCCATTTCTTATCTTATGGTTGATAAACGGAGAGGACGTCCTTGCCATGGTTTATGACCATGAATGCCTCTGTACAATGAGCAAAACAATAAACCGAGCCGTTGAAGTTAATCATCCGGTTATCAACAACAGTGTACACGTTCAGTACAGCTGTGAATGTGAACCCATTTGTTATGTCATTCATATTACAGTAACCTTATGAAACCGGTGATGTAACAATTGCACGTGTTACAGTCTTTAAACTCCGAATCATACAAAACTATACTTATTCACGCGAAATAATCCCTTTCAATACTGATCGTCTGCTTCAAAGGTTACTGGAAAGAAAATGCATTCCCTAAACGTAAAGGTGCAGCCGTCACTTCTGTCCACTTGAAACATAAACAAACACGTGAAACAGCGAGAGGGTGAATTTAAAAACAGTGCTAATCAGTCATTTCCAATTTAAAATCCTATTTAGACGTTTACAAGTGACAAAACAAACAATATATCTGTGGCAAAGACTGACGCGAAAAAAATAAATTAAAAAATTAATTGTAAATACCATAGAAAAAATTGTTATTTCCTTCCTGTGGTTCATGACTAGTTCCATGCCAGCCTAGATAATGTAATTATATGCATGAGTTGAGGAATACAATTGTGTGTACATTCGCTCAAAAATGCTAATTATACATCGTTTCGTGATGATACCAAAGAGTAAATCAAGGAGACCGATTCTAAATGGTTCACAGTGGTGACTATGCTCTTGAGCTGGTCCTGCCTTTTGCATTAAATTCGAGAGAGTTCATTTAAATATCGTAGATTTTAGTACTGGATGAGTTTAATCGAGGTCGTATATTCAGGTAAGACGTTATTATGTACAAATACTACATTTTGCAAACAAAACATGTCAAAAAATTATCATTTCATTTCATCGACGGCGTCCTTTGTTATAAAATACTTCCACTGTATCCATCCCATTCTCGAAGCCGTGTGGGTGCCACTGGCTGCCTGATAAGTCGTGGTGAATTGACAGGCATTAAATAAATGCATCATTCAATTGAATTCAAGTGACCATAGTGTATTAATATAATCCAGTCAAAGCTTAGTGATTATCAGATATTTATCATATAGTTTCAAAGTCACAGACAGTGTTTAAAATATCCGATGAATTTGAAAACTGTGGTTTATGTACTGCCAAAAAATTACCCGATAATTTAATTATATTGTTACAATTCATTTTAAAATCGATGTCACGCAAAAGTCTGTTTTAATTCCCGCTTTGGGAACAACATGAAACAACCAAATTATTACGCTTTTTATAAGAGTAGTGTCTATTTGCGTTGAGTCATTTATTTGTATTTGAAAGAAAATTAAATTAAAAGATATTTTTGGGAGATGTGATTTATGTTATCAAAATACCGACTTGTTTGTCAAGCAATCTCAAGAAAACTTTTTCAGATGATCCTGACTTCTAAAATATTGACAAAATCTTTCAGAATCCTGCGCGGAGAAAGAAGATTGCATGAGAAAAAGTTAATATTTCAATGAAATTTAATAAGCTACAATTTCAAACTGGTCGCAAAGGAAATAATTGTACTTTAGTGTTAAGATTTGCTACTCAAGGTATATATTGTTTATTTAACTCAAGCCTGCAATACATTTTGAACATTTCCTCTGGTCATTATGTGCACATGCAGACTCGCGTTGATGGTTTACATGCCTACATGTTTACATCTTGCATCCAACATAAGATAATGGTTCATTATGATCGCTTAAACAACAGTAACATTTCTTGTGATTGTAAATGATTTAATACATATCTCTGTGAATAAGAGCAGATGTTAGACTCGAAACATGCAACTCTTGATTTAGAGAGGGTTTTTTTATTTTTATAATGAGCATGAGTTAGAACGGGACTGTAGAAAAGCCTTCATGGTGCGGTTTTAATTTTTAGGGTGGGTTTATCGCAGCTTTCTGGTGTGGTGTTAACCTTCTCTATTCAAACATATGTTATGCCTTAAATAAAATGAACACTAGAGGAAGAAGAATCAACAAGAGCAACATGCTTTAAAGTACAAAGAACAAAGAAAACGTTAAAAAGAAAAAATATGCCTTAGCATTTTGCAAAATCGAAAACTTCCAAGAAAAATTTTTCTTATCCTACATTAAAAACGCAAGCTGTTGTTCAGTATTCCTCAGAGAACTATGGCCCAAAATCAAGATAAATGAACGTGTTTTATAAGCAAAGAAAACTGACAACCGCAGCTGATTCATTTAAAACGGACAGTACATTTGCCAAATTTTTATCACGTTTCTTCCCATTATTGTAAGTTTTTGTCTGTTTAGAAAAGTTCTTTTTTCGCAGTGTGGTGATACAGAAACAAATCTTAGATCAGCAATGCGTGAATCGACTTAAGAACTATTATTTATCTAAGTATTTTGCACTTAGAGCTGTCATGCTCATTGTGCGTGATATGTTGTATTAAGTGTAAAAATAGCATTCACTGGACCAGTCATACCCAGTTCTGTCACTGCGCTGTTTCTGGGCCCAAAATGCGGCCTGAAAGTACTCTGGTCGGATTTCCTTACCATGCAATTATTTTTTCCATCCTTATTAGCAGCAGGATGTAGTTACTGCACGCACTGACTTCAATTAACCCATCTGGGCATTGCTTAATAAATCTTAAAAGCTAATAAACCTTTAATATGTCTGTTAATTAATGAAATATGTAATATATTTAGTATGCTTAAGTAATTAAATAAATGCTTAGGTGTTTTTTACTTAATGCACTGAACTTAGTGTAACACAGCTAATTTAGCATGAGATCACACGTAGTAGTAGATTTAAGTCGATCTCCAAACCACTGATGAAACGTTATAGTTTCTTAATACATCTATATTTAAATTAGTTTAAAATGATAATATTGCCATTACACATCCGATTGCTCAGTAAGTAATATTCTGCAATAGTTATTTGTAATCTCTTTACTTTATGTCACCTTTATGCAACCTTTAACTGTGTGAAGACTTAAGCCTTGACATAAGTACATAAATGCTGAAGTCAAGACATAAGTACACAAGTACTTAAACTAGACTTTATTTATTTTCAAAGCAATCATGGATAAAAATGTGTGTAACGCATTCCACAAAATTTACTTGACTAAGATAAATAATTACAAGATAATTAATGTCAAATATCTGACATTTTTTTACAGAATTCGCAACTGAGTATGACTTATGCTAGATAGAAATATTTAAATATATTGCCATTTAAAGAAAAACACCGCTATTGAATTGTATAGAATGATGGTTCCATGGTATGTGACTTTTCTTAAAGGTTAATTAAAGAAGGTAATTCTAACCACCATTCAATTAAAGCTATTTCGAAAATCGCGACATAAGCAAATCTTGCCAATTGATTGAATCCTGGTGTAACAGGTACTTAACAGAAAGATAATGGAAAGAATCTGAATTCGCACTGAAGGTATCAACTAATCAAGCTTTATGACGAATGTCCCAACAGTTCCTCAAGACTCACACGTGAGGAATATTTGCTCGCAAATAATCATGCAAATAAAAAGGACAATACTTATTGTGTGTCGCCAGTTACATGGGGTGAGATATATTCCTGCGGACAGAAGCTATATTAGCTTTGCAAAGTAAAGGGCAAGTTGATTTAATATTTTATCATTCCGAGTCTATTAAGCTAATGGGTATGTGACATCTATAGACCTAATTGATTATGCAACTTTAGTCTTAAAGGATGGCAGAAAAGAACCTGCTAAATGAATTTTGCTACAGGAGAATGTTGCTATTTATTGTGTTTAGGTTCAAAAAGGGATGTATATTTACATAAATGTCAAGTAAAGAAGTGATTGAATTACCTAATTTTTCCCTTGCGTTTAAACAGACTAAAGTTAAAACTGACAGTAACACAAAGTCAAATGTGATATAAACATAAAAAAGATGTAAAATATAAAGAAAACTAGACATTAGGTGTTTGGCCATGAAAGATGGGAACTTTTCTTTAAGGCTAACGAATAAGTGCGACATATTATATATTTATCCGTTCTGAAATGCTTCTCTTAGTTACTCGGTGAGTTTATCAAGGAATCGTATCTAAAATAGTTGGGAATATTAGGCTAAATTTGGCGGACACATACTCTAGAATGTCCAGCTGATTATTTGTATTTTAAATATACGTTGGCATTTTACTTCATATGTGACTATTACAAGATCATATTGATCATCATGTCGATCGCTACAGCATTATTTTGATATATCAACCACAACAGCATACACCACCTGAACATTACAGCATTTTATTGGTCGTTATATCGATCGTTACAGAATTATATGATCACCATACGATCGTTACAGCATCATATTGGTCACAAAAACATTGAATTGATCATTTTCTAGATCTCGACATCATATTGACCATCTCATCAATCATTAGAGCATTATACTGATCAACTCATCGATCATGATTGCATCATGACTACTGACCGATATAAAGATCGTTGTAGTATCGTGTTGCTCATCATGTCGATCGTTTCACCATGACATTGATTACCTTATCAAGCGTCACAGCATCATATTGATCATAATATCGATCATTCCTTTAAATGTGACAACTATTATTCACTCTCACATTTTGCATTCACAATAATCATTACATGGAGTACACTTATATGCTCTCACGTCACAAGAAAGTAAGTTAAATAGATTAGATCGTGGATTAAAATATCTGCAATAAGACACGCACTGAGTCCGTCCATTTGAAACCAGGGTATTTCGTTATTACGTCTGGGTGGTAACGCTCACAGGCAACATCAACACGATCTGTTTACTTTAAACAGGCCTACCAGAATGTCGTGTCTGCTTTGCTAAAAAGTGTTCTACTTCAGAATGGGGTGGGAGGGAGAAGTTATAGATAATGAGAGAAAAATCAAAGTTGTTTATAGACACTCGGCAAGAAATGACTTGCAAAGTATTTGTCAAGATAGTGAGACACTCTTTCCTGGATTTCTTAACAGTGGTTAACAGTGTTCGCTTTGAACGTGTTAGTTTTAGGAAAATTAACTGTACACATGTTTCGTGTCATAGGAAGTTGATGATTTTTCTGTGATCAGTGAAGTCCTTTTAGTTAACTCTAATGAAACACAGTGATTAATTACTGCATTTTAGACAATACATTATTAAAAGGGTCCATAAATTGAAACAGATTGCAAATCGAAAACCAAAGCACCACTTTTCAAAATCCCAAACCCACTTTTGAACCCCTTTAATATTCACAAAACAAAGTAAACCTGTGTAATGCAAATACCAACTGAGGCTCCACACCACAGAGATTACTCGTTTGCTTTTACTGATCACAGATGCGTCCATTCGTGTACGTGAACCTCGAATTAAAACAGGCCACCACCTTAAATACCCATAAATCTGTAACAACGATCCGTACTCTCCATTTAGATTGTTTGTTAAGCCCTGAACACAATTAAAATTGATCCATAAGTACAATTAGAATGCTGAATCGGAAAAACACTAAATTGTGACTTTTTGGTTTATTGTATTAAAAAAAACACTAATTAAAAATTAAAATTTTCATTTTGCAATCACAATTTTTGCAAATGTTTTCGTGTTGTTAAATGTCATGAGAAATGCTAGATTTTTGCAAGTAATTTTATGTGTTAGCATTTTGTCTTCTGTGATTATACATTTTTTCAGAATATTTAAAAATAGGTATTTGCTATATTCGTAAACAAAATAAAAAATGAAGAAATGTTTTTATTTTTAATCATAATAATCGGCAATTTTATAGCATGAAACTGGTAGAAACATGGAAATCAGACCAGCCCACAAAACGGGTCACTCTGACCTAGTCTCGAGGGTTGTTTGATTTCCAGGCTTGTGCATATGAAAATAGCCGCAATATGCGTAAGCTATTTCGTAAAAAGTCAACATTCTGTTATTCAATTTCAGGGAAACCGAAATTAGGCTAACATGACCTTCTTGGTACATGCCAAAAAGCTTTCACAATAAATTCGCATGAAAGGTTACTGTTATATTACATGAAGTATAAGAGTTATGGTGTTTTGATCCTTTGCCTTTGAACTGAGATGTTTCAAATCTTGTACTGGAACAACAAAAATTACAACAGGGTTCATTTTCGACAATACCAGCACTGTATTAAAGCAGAACTTATTTCTACACCTGTTTGAACAGAAAATAAAATATCCGTAAATTTGTTTGTGGCTTAAAATTCAATTGATAGCAACTTTGCAGTAACTTTTAAAAGTGGCGATTTCACTTCCCTCTGCACTTCAGTGTCAGGACACAATAGCAGGAATCACTGCATCCGGTCAGTGGCAGTTAAACATACAATAAAAACATCGAGGTCAGCTTTTTGTTCAACGACAAGAAATGGCATTGGTAATGGCTGGTGTTAGGACTAGTTACATCTTCGTTTTACGTGGTACTGTCCTCTAACAACTGAGCTGCCACCAATCTCATTGCAAATATATTGTATATATTATACATATATATTATATTGTATATATGTAACAATACATCATAAGTTTATTACGTGGACGAAATCGCTCTTCTAGCATCTTTCTGCATCTAAATTTAGAATCATCTTTCATTTTCTATACATAAAAGACATTTTTAATTCTTTCTCTATTTTTAAAGAGATAGTTGAAAATTCCTTTGGTGACGAGCATTTCGGTTATCGAGCATGTCTTAAATGATAAAGAATAATAAAAACAGCAACAACAACTATTCAACCCTAAGGACATTTTATTCTTTGGAAAACTGAATAATAAAAAAACTCACAACATAACCGCATCAGCTCAAGAATGCTTCAACTGAAGTGTTTCATTTTAAGAAAGACCAGACTGACACCTCAACTTCAGTAAGCATTAAAGCCAAAGATCATAAACCCCAAGCTACCCTAGTCCCCTTCATCCAAATGAACCATGCCTTTGGGTGCGACACTTCCAAGTTAGCAACACAGGATCGTTACATAAGGTGCTACCGATGACATACCCTTGACATTTGTTACCTTTTAGCAAAAAAATTAATCATGTTTTATTTTATTAGCAGTAGAGAATCAAACAGCTTGTTTATTTTATGTATCCTAACAAGAAAGATGATCCATTCACTACATAAAGCTCATAAATGTATTCTATTGTGTAATAACATGAATTCCTTCGTAAAGGCGCAGAGTTCAGTTACAAAAAACGTTAAGATACAAACCTTCCTTCGTACATTGACAAATATATTTTAGCAATGCTGAGCTGACCTCAGCCAAATTATTAGTCAGATTCAGGCTTTTCTTCAGCATACCTGTTTTGTATCGATTCCGAAGGGTAAAACTACAAAAATGATATAGTGTTATGCTCTAGGCAATAGTCCAATAACATGTGAAACAACATTTTTGATCGTTGACAATACAATGACGTTAACAACATCTAGATAAATAGAGAGTGTTGTGTTTCCCATTTATTTGCCTTCTTATTATACTCGTCACTTATAGCGAGATTATGATAACATCCTTATAGCTACTACTTTTATAATTAAATAATCAAAACCAGAAGTCTGTATATTGTGTACTGTATATATAGTATACTTTATAATGACAAAATAATCAACAGATGGAAATTTCAGTTGATCCCAATAAAATTCCAATACATACAGTATACCGTTGTTAATTACGTGTGATTTTTATAGCTAAAAATGAATATTGATTAATGTAATTATAAGGCATTCATTATCAAGTTGATTCGCTCGACCACTGCTTCGGATGTGGATACAGGTTTGAGCTGCTGTTAAATAAAACTAAGAATCACTTTGTATGCCAAGTTAAAACTAGACCGTTTTCGTTATTGATTAGCAATTGAATAATCACTATTCCAAGGTTTTAATAGTATCAGATTCCATATATAATTTTGATAAAAGTAGCATCACGATGGTAATTAAATCATAGCTCTAGGTTAAGCATATTTTTAGCCACGCATTAGAGAACTGTCAAATTTTGGAAGATAAAAAAACTAACAACGAACAGAAACTTTTTACCTCTGGAGTTATTATCCACATTCTAAATTTCATGACAATTTTTAGCAAGTATGAGAAATTTTTTTAAATTTTAGTAGATGTATGAAAATTATTCGAGAAAATTTTTTAGATGAGGTGATGGCGTCGTAGGTCAATAATTTTTGTATTGAGATTCTTTGGTCAACAAGCAACAAATTTCATCCTTACATCGAAAGTGTGCTATAAAATCAGCCCTCAAAACCGAAAAAAATTCTAAAGCAATGCCTCTGGTACAACAAATACATCCAGAATTGGAAGAAAGTAATATATCTTTTGTGAGTGACCTATTGAAGGAGTATGGCAATTTCATGTCCCCGCTCGATATGAAATATAAATATAAACTTAAGTTGAACATTATTGCTATAATGGGACTAATTAACGCTATCCCTAGGGAATGGAAAGCATTATTAGCAAAAGATAAAGCAGACTCTTTACGAATTGTGCAAGAAAATAGTGCTCGACCGTCAGTCATATTGCAAACAGAAAATTTAAATATAAATATAATGAAACTTACCTCTAAAAAATTATACCAGGGTTTTATGGAGCTTAAATAAGATTAGACCTAGTAGTATCAAAAGATGGCAAAATTCGCAAATCAAAATTAGTTATGAAGACTGGGAAGATATCTTTAGTAAAACCAAGTATCTGACAAGAAACACAAAAAAGTATGCTCTTGTTTAAAATTAATTATAAGAATTATGCCGCTGATAACATTGTTTCTAAATTTGATAATTCAATATAAGGAATGTGTTCTACTTGTAACGGATTAAGATATGTGGTTCATACCTTTGCCACCTGCAAGAAGCTAACAGTCTTCTAGTCTTTATTAGAACGCTAGCTTAACGCTAATTTCCTGTATGGGAAAAAGTTTTTGGCGTTAAGCCCGCGAATAAAATTGTTGCGAATATTTAAAAGAGAGACGCGGATAGAACTAAGTTTTATTGTTGACTTTATTATACTTGAAGCAAAAATATTTATACATAAGTGTAACAGAAAACAGGATGAAATTTATTTCTGTGCGCTTTTAAGATCCCTTAAATATGTTGTTGTAATTAAAAAACTGTTGTATAACAATTAACACAGAAATTTTCAAAGCCTAGATCAAATAGACAGCAGTATTTGAATGTAAAATATGGGTATTAAGAATAGATCATAGCTTGATAAATATAGTTGCATCGATTTCTGTAAAAGCAGGGAATAAAATAAAATAAACATAAAAAAGGCCTAGATCAAATAGACAGCAATATGTTGAAACTTATAGGAAAGGGCCTTAAAAAGGTAATAAAAAGGAAAAGGAAAATCTTGCAGAATTCTTGGATCAACAATTACACCTTAATTTCAAAGTGTAGAAAGAATTTTATTTAAGCATGTAGCAAAACCGTAACACATCCTCAGATGTAATTAGACTGAGAGAACTGGGAAAGAGTAACAAATTTTCATGTTATCTTTGTAAATTGCTACATACATTCTCCCAGATATATAACACAACTTACGTGAGAATAAAAAAATATTGCTTTTATCCACTTCATGATACCAGCAGCAACCTCTAGTCAGCGCACCTGTACAGGGTTGAGGCTTCTCTAAAGCTACTAAAGAGATGTCTGAAATAAAAACAAAATAAAATAGTCTCGATAGTTAGTTATTCCGAAATGTCAGTGTAATTGACCTTACGCTGATTTATTTTTGCTTCAAGGAGAGGCATATCCAAATAAATTATTCAGGAAAATACAACGACTGTATTTAGCTGCAGATATTCATGAATACTAACAAAAAACTTTAGCAGCTTTCTCTTATGTATTATTTAGCTCAAATAGCACGGCCCCCAGTAACATAGTCTACAGAGATTTATAATGAAAATTATAGGAACACTGCTGATGCATATAACAATAAACTGAAATCGATGAGACAGTGTTTATGATTCAGCCCCTGGCTCTGAGTAGTACCAAATTGCCTCACATCCAAACACCCCAGACCTATTTATAAATGTAAGAAAACTTGCCATTGAAGCACATAACTGTTGCATTTGATCAAGCTTACGTAATCTGGCACACTCTATTCTATGGTGAAAAAATATAAAAGACTATCATTGCTGTTAAAAGTTGAGGACGTGAAGAAGACTTTTATCAGACTTATTTGGATAAGTAGTTCTTCAAAGAATATTAAAGGACCTCGGGTACTGCTACTCATGTTAAAGTTGTATTAAATTGAAGGCAGTCCAGAGATTACTTGTCACAGTCATGCCATATCAAGGTTACAGCTCTCAAAACTCAGTAAAACTAACAAGAATTTTGAACTAATTTAGAAAATCAGCTAAATGCCATATTTCAGGCATATTTCATTTCTCTTGTACCGCAATACAGTTCGGAAAATTAAGTATACCACAGGTAGCCTAAAATAGACATTTTGACAATAATGAAGTCATCTAATGTAATGTACAACATAAATATGCGTTAGTAGAGCTATTGAGGTAAATGGAAGGAACAAGTGACTATTTTGAGCTCCTGTAAGCGATGAGCACACGAAGGTCGCTACTTAGCAAAACGTTTACAGAATAGCTGATAATATAATATTCTGTAATATTTGAGTGTGTGTGTGTGGGTGGGTGGTTAGATGGAATGTGATGTTGGCTTTCTCCCCAAACTTTTGCACGGTTTTTAAAAATTACTTCACTCTGCAAATACTAATGCCTCTAAATGTTTTAAACAATAAGTTTGGTATTCTATGTACAAGAATAAATTAAAGTTTGAATTTAAACCCTATTTTAAACCACTAATAACTCATCAAATACTCAGATTTCTTTTACCATACAAGTATTGGTTGTCTTCCTCTGAAATAGTCTAAAATATTGGCAAAATCTAAAAAGATATATATATTTCACAAAGTGCGCTTGTAGTCCATCGGAATAAAACAACACCCTTTGACCTGAAGACAAATGAAAATAAATTTAAGCAAACAAGGAAAAAACTTGCGTTGAAATAAAACTGGTCCTTTTCCTAGGAAACAAGGATTTATTTTATTGACATTATCTCTCTCTTCATCTCATGCACACAAACTTAAAACATAAAACACTACCTTGAATAGTAAATATTGTAATAAATACAAAAGCAATCCAAGAAGGCATCTATTTTATGCCAGATAATTAATCAAAGGTATGGTCACGAGCAGTTTTCCTGCTTTTCGCTTACGTTGAACAATGGGACATAATATTTAATGAAGATTCATCTGGAGCTTATTGTCATAGCGGAGTAAAGCTCATGCATTTCTCGGTATTTCTAGGTATATAATCGAATATGTCATCCATTTGCATCTTAGACAATAAGAAAGTGATTCTATAATATATTTTAAGCAAAGTTTTACATACTGGCATTAGTCAAAGAAATAAAATTTCCTGATTCAGTTGCCCACGAAAACAAAACAAATAGGGCTTATTACTAATACATGAACACACCAATCAAATCATCATCAGTAGTTTTTATTGTTTTGGCCCAGCTTTATGTTAGTATGTTCACCTTTAGAAAAATGCTTGCTGTCCTCATTCAATTTTAGCATATCAACAATACTTAATTAAAAAACGAATCGCTCGCAGATACGTTCAAAAACACAATTAAATCTTTCTTCATTCGGTCAATTCGTGCTGGACCTTCAGACCAATATACAATAGCACTTATTATTAATACCCAAGTGTTTGACAAATGTACATCAGGCTGTACATTACATTACAAGGGTAAATTACACTTTTGTGACATTTTATCAGGGAGAACCTTTTTAAAAACCATCAGATGAATTTTATAGCTTGCTTTTGTCTTTGTAAAAGTAAAAGCTATGTCTCTTTTAAAGTCTTTGTATAAAATGCATATGCATCACAATAAAAAATAGCAATAGGAAGAACATTTGACCCTTTAACAAATACAGCATTCAGTTTAATACTCAACGCACTGTACCAATTAGATCAGTAGGGCCACCTAGGACAATTTATAATTATGTTTTCTAATTAACCGTGTCCTTGAAATTCTATAATCCTCAGGCTTCCTGCAACCATGAGGCAATTTGCGACATACATCATAAATACTTGAGCCAGTATTCTGACAAAGCACTTTCAAGAACAAATGCATGTGGAAGATGGCATAAATTACCGCATTCATACGAGTCTTATCTTTACGAGTGTTTTCTTTTATACTTATCATCTGGTTGTTTTTACATATATATGAGTGCTAATGAAGATAATTAGGCCTAAACAAAAATAATCACATAAACAAGACAACGGTTTTTTGCCGTGTCCCATTAAGTAGTCAAGAGAGCTAATGTAACCTGGTTGTCTGATAATTTATCCTTATTTATAGCAAATATGATGCATTCATAGAATGCATAGATACTCAACTAGATATAATTAGCTTTGCATAATTTCTGAGTTGGCTTCAAATATTTGCAGAGCTCACAGGGAAAAAGACTAATGATTAATAATATTTTTCAGCAAAAATACATTCTGACTTTTGCACAAATCCTTTCGAATTTGCAGATATTTGCAGTTATTCGTATTTGGACGTTGCTCATATCACACCAGAACATCTGAGATGATTGACCCAAATAATAGCTCATAACAATTGAGTTGACGGTTAGCTCAGCCGATTACATCTTATTCTGGGTTCGAATCCGGCTCGGGGTTGTTAGCAGAGGATTAGCGTTGTTCGCTTCAATTGTTTTAATACAGTTTGCTAGATTACGTATCATAGAAATTATAATTAACACCCACTGAACGTCTTAGCCATCCCTTATGAAACAGTGAATGCTCTTTCAATAAGGTTAAAAACTGTTCAACTTATCCTCAACCATTCCGTTGTAGGATATTATTTGAAATAATTAAAATAATGAATTATTGGTCACATTCAACTCTGACATGGTGATGCAAAAAGTCGAATACGAGGATAATGCTGTAAAGACGTTCTGTTGTACTAACAGAATCCAGATTTCCTTTTTTAAAAAACTTCTAATATTCACTAAAACACTGTTCTAAAAGTTAGTGGCTTAGTCATGCCTTTGGTGCGTATCATAAACTCTAAGACATAAGTTAACGTGGCGTATGTGGTGTACGAGCGATTTTTGATTAGCCTAACTGATGGTGTAACGCTATTGAGATACGACAACAATGTAATGTACTTTCTAGACCAATGAGAATTATTATAAGAGGAGAGTTTTTTTACAAAGTCACATGAAGCAAGCCAGTCTCAGTCAAAATGTGTGCTCTGGGGCTCTCTCTGTCTCTTTAATCATACACAGACCTGTTACAACAGCCCACTCCATAATTTTATACTGTAAGTGCTCGGGCCAGATAGTACGTCAACATATTAACGCATACTAATATTTTTTCACTGATATATTCATAGCTACGGTTGTTATCGTAGTAACAAAATAGAAAACAACTAACAACATTACAAAAGAGTTTTCGATGTCAGCAGAACAGCTTACCATTACTTCTAAGGTTGTGTGAAAATTTTATAAACATTTCTTCTAGTCATTCCAAAATAGAAAATTTTTACGAAACATTCCCGCAAAGTACAAAAGGTTGAATAAAATAATACGAACTAAGTTTATTGATATCTTATTGGTTAACAAACTTACAGAAGAAAACAAATATTAGGGTTTAATGTGACATGACACTCATGATAAATTCAGATTTATGATGCCAGATTGTATGATGCTATGTGACATAAGAATAAAGCCAGATACACAACTCACATCACATGACCTGTAAGCATAACTCTCATTGGTGCAAATTAAAGTATTGAGCAGGCAGAAGATTATTTATCCATAATTAAATTACTTAAGATATGTTGTTTCTGGAAACTCTTTAAGTGGTGTATGAGCAACTAAGATATACTACACAGATGACCTAAGCATAATAAAAGTAAATATATTCTTTTCTTATTTTAGTGACACTCAAACATCCATTTAGAAAGGATTGTACGTAGATCCAAGTTAAATATGTCTGCGGTTAATATAAAAAATGCTGAAATAAGTAGGCAAATCTTACACAGCTATGAAATACAGGAATGAAATATTTGCCTTCATTTAATAGAACTGTAAGTAATCAAAGACCACTTCCGTTTTGGTATGGAATCCACTGCATCTTAAGAGAAAGAGGCTGTTAGTGAAACGACAGTCATTAGCCTGGGCGATAATAGCTCTTCCACGGCTTTGCTTATGTCTCGCCTCTGCTTACTTCCCCGACAGCTCGCCCGCCTTTGTTCTCTTTAATTATTATATGAGGGTATATCTTCTGCTATAAATAGCTCGCCTGTGTCTTTCAAGAACTGATGAAGATGTCTGCCGTATTTAGGAATAAACAAATGAGGAATCTTCCCTGAATGCGTGGTATGTTTTGAGGATCAGTTCACTATCTATTCACTTATTTCTATTTATGGCTTTGCACTTTAGATGCTCTTTGAATAGCAGAAATAATAGTCATCTGAGCTGGGGAAATATAAGGAATACAAGGCTTCAAAGAATAAGCTTGAAAACTGTTATTTGCATGCCAAGCAATAGCAACAGCAAAAGAAACTGCTCTTCTTAAAATGATTCTCTCAAATTAAACAAATAGCTAAACTTTCTTACTCATAGAATGATACGAACTGGTAGATGTGGACATATTAAAACTATTTCATTCAATCAATAACAAAGAAATATCTTGGACTTTTGCAACATGTTGGCTATGAGGTGTACTCATACATAATGCAAAGGACTATTTCGCTGTTTGAAGAATATGAGATTGAAAGATGATCAAATGAATCATGCTCCCCACCACACACTCGTTAAAGAGACATCAGAAAAATACCCCTGAATCTAATACCTATCTTCAGAGACAATAATTTCCGCGGCAGGCAAACGGAAATCTCTAGAAACGCTTTATGATAATTAACGGCGAAATTGTAGGCCTTTATCGTCACTTTTTGGCAAACAGTCTATTCGAGTCCTAGCTCAAATTGTCATTTCTTTGCTTGTTTTGTTTGTCTTTGTTTTGTACTTGTTGAAAACAACATAATGCAAAAAATCATACATAATTCATCTGATCTTTTCGCAAACAGCTTCCAGCTCTGTGCCCTGAAGTACAACATGAGACGTTTGTTTTTCACCCCATACACAGGCAGTATCAGTATAACAGTTTAGCTTGAAATGTGTGTGGACATGGTGGAAGTTTCGTTTTTCAATCAAACGGCTAAGATTGTATCGAAAGTAAAAATGCTTCAGCTCAATTTGATATCATCCGTGACGTCTTAATTACGTAACATTGAAGATATATAGATATAGATATGTATCGAATTTTGAAAAGATAATCTGTGCAATAAAGGGTCTTAACAAGAAACGTGTAATTACGGAAATTCTCTGTACAGAGTGGTTATGTCTCACAAGTATCCTCCCTCATGCATCTCATCACTGACAAGTCTAATATCTCACACGTTTCGTGCACCCAGTGCTCGTATATTACTTGTCTCGTGTATGTCGAACGTCTTACGCATGATTCTTCTCATGTATCATACTTCTAATGTTTCACACTTCTCTTATATGCATCACACGGCCCACGCATTACACTTCTCATGTCTAACACCTTTCCTGCACCACACTTCTCATGTATGATATGCTCCATATGTCCATGTCTCATGTAGCACACACGTCAAGATCACCCGTCTCATGCACCATCCGTTTTACCTAACACCTATTTCTTACGTCACATTTCCCTTGTGTCACATGTCACATGCATCGCATGTGTTACACGCGACATGTATCACACTTCTAATGCTTCACATTTGTCTTGTCACACTTTTCATGTCTGACATCTTTCACGCATCACACTTCTAATATATGGCGCGTACCGTATGTCCACCTCATGTTACATGTATCACAAGTCTCAGGTGTCACACTTCTCAAGCATCATACTTCTCATGTATCACTTGGATCATGTATCACGTATCTCATTAATCAAAATTTCCAGATATCACTGTCCCGAATGTCACACTTCCCATGCATCACACTTCTCATGCACCTCACTTTTCATGTATGGCAGATCTTCTGAATTTTATGTATCACTCTAATGATGTATAACTCTTCTCACATTTTTCTTGTATCACACTTCTCATATATCATATGTCTCGTGTATCACAGTCTTTTATTAATACAGCGTTTGTCTGTAGCATTGTTATTGCGACATTAGTATGGATCAGTAGACAGCCAAACACCCGAGATCACTGTGTAAAATGCCCCCAGTATAAGTTGTGATAAGACTTATTGATAATGTTTTGTCTTGTTTAAATAAGATTAATAAAGAAAATGTTGCAAAATGCAAAAAAACGAAGAAAAGTTCCAGAAAGAAACACTCTGAAAAAGACATGGAATATTAAATAAACACACATTAATTAGTGGGACCTCCACGACACTCAAATATACTACGACGTAGCGTTGTAAACTGGTATACAGAGGTCCATTTTGGTGCTACAGGTTGTCATTTTGTACATTCGTGTCATTCAATATAACAAGAAACCTAAGAAATTAAACAACAAAAACTGCAAACTATTAATGAACGTACTATTTCATGACTTTTTACTTCTTTTAAACCCGAATAACAGTCATCTCATAGAAATTTATCTCATAGAAAAAAATCGCTGTTATAAATACAACAAACTTTGGTTTCAAAAATGTGCCTCTGCTATGGAACCAGCGGCTTCGATTCGTAGTGTACACTGTGCATATTATAGGCTTTATTATGGCTGCTTGTGAGATGTGGTGTGCAAAATTGTGCGGACCACAACATGAGTATTTCGTTTTTGAACGTGTTTTAAACCATTACAATGCATTTATTTGGTGTCGTCTAGCTGTGCCGTGCAATACTTCATTTGAAAAATCTTTATTTTAAGTGTGCATACAGAGTACAAATTAAACAAACTACTGACCGGTAAAAGGTTAAAGTAAACTAAATATTTGAGTTTTTATGTTTTTGTTGTACTTTGTACGATAAAATGCTATAACCGTTTGACTTATTTGGAAGGTGTAGAGAAAATGAATAAACAAAACTGCAAATATGTTTCTTGGTCTTAAGGCATTCTGCGTTGCATCATTACCTCAAGTGTACTAAACTTACTCAAAATGTAAATAGCGAAGGTGTCCAGTGCAATGTAACTGGGTCGTATTGTATCAAAATACCGTGACAGAGCCATGTCTTTATACTTCTTAACATCTAATAAACTATAGCAAGGCATTTTTGCGCTCTCTGTAACTCAAATCACGAACGTACGGCAGAAAAGAACGAGAAAAGTATCTATGTAAATTGCGATTATAAATATAATGCAACAAAGCTACACATTTTGCCGCATCAACGGTGACAAAACGACGAACACTCGAAATAATCCTAAAACTGGTGTAACACAAACTATATGTTATGAAACCGTGTGATAATAATTATCACTTATCAATAATTACCCCTTATTTCTTTCTTAATTTTATTTATAAATTATTTTACAAAAATATAATCAAATCACCATGCCATAACCGGGTTTACAATAGCCGATATTATACCTCTATATTACAATATCCATTGCGACCGATACCGTAACCTAATGGTAACTTAACCGGTACACTTTCTGATTACGTAACGGATATGAAGACACGGCACGCCAGTCACGAAGTCACAGCACATACGATCACATAGTCACGACACATTATAATCACGGCTAATCATGGTTAATACGGAAGACACCAGCGCGGAAAACACTTGACCATGAGGTGGAGAAGCTCTCAATGCAGGTACGGCATTGATACCTGGCGAGTAAGACGGAATAATCCCGGTAACCCCAGCACGGAATACAGTACGATCACACTAATGCTGGCGCAGAATTCAGCACGACCGCTTTGCCACTGGCGAAACACACAGCACGATAACAGTCACACTAGCGCGGAACGCAGCACGATTACGCAACACTAGCGCGGAACACAGCATGATCACGGTAACGAGCGCAGCACACAGCACGATCACGGTAACGAGCGCAGAACACAGCACGATCGCATGACACAAGCGCGGAACACAGCAGTGCGTACGTCTCATCAACAGGAAATCCACGAAGAAACTGTCAAAACAATACGCCTTCATAAGTCTCTAGCCTTCTAAATTTTACTCAATTTATTTATTTATTTATTTTATTTACACGTCTTACTACCGTTTAATTGCGTATATCACCATACGAAACAAATTCTATTTCGTGGATGTCACTTCTTCCATCTAGCTTATATAATAATAAATCATGCTAAACATTAACTCACCCAGAGAGTAAATTCCATTTCGTTTAATTCAACGCCACGAGAATTCCATTTCCTTATCTCACACACCAACAGAATTCTGTTTTCTTTATTTCACACAACAAGAGAATTCCATTTCTTTTATCTAAACACCAAGAGAATTTTCATACTTAAAATCAACTTCAACGATTTATTTTTACTGTCACTTTTGGGGCCTCTGTCACCCCCGACCACTTGGTCAAGACTCCTTAAACATCAGACCCAAGGCGGCTTATAAAACAGCAGCCAGAAAATATACCGCGAAATCCTTATTCAACCAATATGGTGACTGAAATCTGTTTGGCATGATTACTAATGTTCAATGTTGTCAAATTTTGGCCTACAACAAAGAACACACGCCTGTCAAATACTACGTCAACAATCACCAGTGCACAAGCACTACACGTGTACTACACCAACGACACATTTATCGGGCATGGCAACCCTTGCGGCGAAATAGAATTCATAAAAATAATAATCTTATTGCCAGCACAACACTATATTTACATAGGCTGACACATATAATTCACTATTCATGGTAACTCCGAGACTGAGAGCAGAAAGCGATTTCTCGATGCGGTTTCCACTTAATTCTAACGAATCAAGTTTGACTTGTCGATATTCCCTTTGGAACCATAAACATGATCTGCGTTTTATCTTCATTCAGTTTTAAATTGTTTGTAAATGTCCACTTTTCGACGAATTCTACTGTATTTTGCATATTATCCTTTGCTGCAATAAGTTCAGCTTCACAGGAGGGATCTACCTCGTATAAAAGTTGACTGTCATCCGCGTAAAAACTGTAGAAAATATTGAATGGTGAGATAACATTTCCAACTGGACTAGTGTATTCAGCTTCACAGGAGGAATCAACTGCGTCTAAAAGTTGACTGTCATCCGCGTAAAAACTGCAGAAGATAATGAATGTTGAGATAACATTTCCAACTGGCCTAGCGTATTGCTTATAGGCCTGCGGACCAAACATTGAACCTTGTGGCGCTCCACAGTTCATTTTAATGAAGTCAGACCGGTTAGTGAAATATGACTGAAACCAGAGTAATGCATCTGAATTAACAAGCATGGCAAAATGATCTTTCTGTTGTCCATATAGTGGAGGCATTCTTCAAAAATACAAACCAGGGCAGTCTGTGTGCTAAAATGACAGCTGTATCTCCACTACATGGGTTCCGCTAAACGATTCCTTGCAATATAATCATCAAGTTGCGAAAATGCAGCCTTTTCAGTTAATCTTGACCCATAACTAAGATTTGATACCGGTCTATAGCTCTTTGGTATTTTATCTAAATTGCGCTTGTATATTATGGGTGTTGCGATAGCTTTCTTGAAGGCATCAGGAAAGGACGAGGATAATAGCGTAGTGTTAATAATACCAGTGATGATTGGATTTAGCCGAAATGCAAACAATAATGCCACAACGCACCACGATCTTTGCAGAGAGAACTTCAAACTTTTGAAAACTAAAGAACGCGAACAACTGGCTCAGTCCATGCAATTCAGACTGCATCGTGTAGTGAAGAAAAGTCGAAGAATGGAAAACAGATTCTAATTATTTTGACAGTCGTGTTAAATGCTATTTTACTTTATGTTCTGCAAAAAGAATTAACTCTAGTACTAAAGGTTCGGAAAATTTTTACAATCTTGTTTTATTTGACTTCGAGATTTTCTCTTCTTTCCGCTTACGCACCCGTTTACCTTTATTCTTCCGTTTATTACAATAATTCTTCTCAAACATTTTTGCCTCTATTTCTGCAATGATGCACGCGTTGTACGTTTTAGCTTAAGGCTATCCAAACAACAGCGAATAAATTACATTTACGTAAAAGAAGGACTTCAGCCAATGGCAGAGCTACTGTGTTTCTTTTGCTCAGATTGAGATGCCATTGTTAATGAATAGATCTTATTGCAATTAAAACATAACACAGGTCCACACTCAGAGACCTCAATTAGCTATTGTTTAAGCAATACAGGTTAGGCTGATATCAAAAGACAGTAAACATAGTAACATATTTTGGTACTTTTGAGTCATATTCACAAAGTAAATTCAAAATAAGCACCATAGAAATATCATTGACTAAAACAATACAGAACAAATAGTGCACGCTGAATCATTATGAAACAAAAATAGCACAAAAGATGTACAGATTCCTGTGGAAACTTCTATTTGATGTTATGCATTGTCTTTTTTGCCCTGTAATGAAGGGGCTCGATGACCAACCAAATTTTATAAATATAAATAATACTTTAGGAAGAAATATATCGAGCGAACTTTGACATTTATATGGAAAATGTAATAAATTCTTCAAGTTTAAAAATTGTAGACTTATTGCTACTGTTATGACTTTTAGCGTTTTGTTCACACACACATATATATAACAATATATATATATATATATATATATATATATATATATATATATATATATATATATATATATATATATATATATATATATACACGTTTCATACAAATAATAAATATCTGTAGTATATAACCATTATTATCTTCAGTTACAAATCCAAATAAATCTAAAGGGAAACGCTATTTTAATTTAAGACTTGGCATAGCCTGGAACAAATGTTTCAAGTTATAAAACTTTGGGCATTCAGTCAAACAGCGCTCTAATAATCTTTCCAGACAGATAATCTTTTCAGACAGATAATCTTTTCAGACAATCTAATGAGCTAAACTCGCAACCCAGCTAATCAGTGCGTTTCAAGACAACTCCTCGAAAAGCTTGTGCAAATTTTGCGCTCGTTACTAAAATGCAGATCTTGACAATGAACTGAAATTTAGTCTTGGACGTAAATCTGCAACTAGGACGCATATCTGTTTTCAATGTTAAAAAGATCACATTGAACCATAACTTTCCATTACTTGTCTTTTAAAAGCCAAATCACTACTTTGATGTTTCTAATGTATTCTTCTAAACAGTTGTCACAAATTACCTTTATTATTATCAGCTTATGTTGTTTATCATTATTGCATCATTATCGTCATTACCATTATTAAATCAGTTTAAAGGAGTTTTAAGAGCGGAGATGCGGGTAAATTTTGCTTCTAAATCGCCCTCCCCTAATCCCCCTTAACATCCACTTCAACAATCTACAACTCTCGAAACAACCCCACTCTTTAAACAACCCCCACTCCCGAAACAACCTTCCAGCCCTGAAACAACCTCTCACTTCTAAAACAACCTGCCCTATCACTCCCGAAACACCCTCCCTCTCACTCCAGAAACCAGCATCCTACAGTCGTCAGTGAACACGGAAAAGGGCTGTGTTGTCACATGAATTCTGATATTCTGATCTATGACAAATGAATCAGCTTTGCTTTACTCACCATGACCTATTTGATGAAATAAAAGACAACATAATGGATTGCTTCAATACATAAATTAGGACAATAGTAAAGATTAAGCAGTGACTAAAATTGGAAGCACAACAAAAGTATTTTCCTTAACTAAGTTATTAGTCAGCACATAAATGAGATTTTCTATGCCATGTGAGAGCATTTGTTGATCAATAGTGTAGATCTACAATATATACTGTGTAATGTTGACTTTATCAGATATAAGCAACTGCTAGTTTGAATCATATAAAGTAGCAAAAACTCGTTTTGTACTTGATTTATGTAGATACTGTTATTAGAGTGTTAGCAAATCAAGCGCAATGTTCAAGGTTCACGTCACTCAAGGAGTTGGTTTGCGGTTACATTTTATGTTACGCCAATTTCTGGGATCGCATCGGTTAAATGCCCCAGCTTCAGTTTTTGCAGCTAAGATTTAAATCATAACTGGCATCTGATAGTAGTTGTGGTCTTTATCATTTCTTTCGTATGGTTATTGGCTTTATCATTATCGTCCCACAAGCTAGCAGTTATACAACATACACTTACTGCTCAGAAATTATGTTATATGGCACATTTAATGTCATATAAAGATCAAAATTACTAGTACCCAAATTATTTCGGCAAATATAAATATTTTATACCATTTGCAGGCGATAATTATTAGTTACATGAAAAGATTGACATATATACATATATAAAACAACATTTAATGAAATATATACTACCAGGTGTTAAATACTACTTAAGTACAAATAGTAAAATAGGTTAAATAATTTCTTTTTTTCCAAGCATAACGTAGCAATATTTATATGCCTGCACTACGACCAGCACGTGTCATACGAGTGAAAAACTGTTAGTGACTCTATCTTTGGTTGTGCTGACCTTGCTATAAACAAACTTGACATTCTTCACCAATCAAATCAGACAATCTAGCAGAAGCAATTATCTGTTTTTGTTGACGTTGCAGGGTGATTGAGATTTGCAGTATAGCTGTCCTATTGTATCAAAATGTCAACAGAAAATTTAACATAAAAGTCACGTCAAATAAAAGAGACAAAACGCTTTGCAATGTACCCACTAATTTACGATTTCTGATGAGCCTATTGGTGGCGTCATGCTTTAAACTCAAGACAGTAACTTGATACCTTTCTGTGATTTATATCGAATAGAACTGATTGCTGTCTGATGTGTAAGCAAATTCCTGGTATGTCAGGATAACCTTCTCATGTTTTGTTTGACATTGCATCCACAAGCGCGCCACATCTCGCAGCATGAGATGTTGCAGCTGTTTAGTTGAAGATACTGTGCTGCTAAAGATATTTTGTGTTTGATGCATTATACTCTGAATCATATCCCCTACAACTGATACCTCGTGGTATTTTCATGCTTCTAAGAGTATATGTGGCATGTGGTTTCTTTTTTAATAGCGTTGTGACGGCATGGCCATGCTTTGTGACTATATTTGGTTAAGCTGTTTTTATAAAATATTGCATATTAATTATGGCATTCGATGTGATGCAAAGGCACCTCCAAAGTGCCAAACTCTCCTTTGTAAATAGGAAAATGTGACATTATTAATATCACCTGCGAGTCGTTTATGTGCTTGCAAAGTGCAGATTATGTTGTGCATCTAATTGAACAACAACAAAGAAGAGATATGCTGATTACCCCATATGCTGATTACCTTTCACGGCAACTGGAATTTTGACACTAAATGTTGTATATATGTGAAACTTATATAATACAGTAAATTTTAAAAGGAGGTAAAGGCAGAAAAAATTACTTGCAATATTGAATAAAAATAGCTATGTGTTGATACCCATATCCAAATAACCTTTTACCGTTATGGGACATCCAGAAAAAAACAAGGAAACGATGCAAACAACGATGTAAACCTAAAAGCAAGAGCGGATAAAACAATAAAAAATAACAGATTAACCTTCGATCGAACGACCGAGAACTGACAGTCAGAATAAGAAAACAGATGAGAAAATGTGGCTGAGAGGTGATATGAAAAGTGTGACCGACAGTAGCACTCACTATTCACTTTTTATTGCATGAAAAATATGAGGGCAAAACAATCAATAAAGCACGTTGCATAAATAGTATGAGAAAACAGTTAAGAGAAAGAATATAGCATGAATAATGGCAGATGAAATAATCAATATAAAGCATATTGCATTAACAGTGAGAGAGGAGACAGTCAATAAAAGTAATGCCACATGAACAATGGGGAAGACGCGGCACACTTAAATGAGTCTCATATGAAAACGACCAGACTGCCACAGGAAATGTCACCGAAAATAAAAGTGAAACTATGACTAAGAAGAAGAACAACTACACAATGGTTCCGCAGAAAAGTAAAACCACCTCGCAGTGATTCAAACATCTCTGCAAATCAGTCTATTAACGTTTTTGCCGATGAGTATGTTTTTCTCTTTGAATAAGATTGATGTTATGTACGGCCAGTGAATTACAATTTGAAATGAATCCAATTATCTTCACAGATGTCTTTACAGCATAAGTGAAAGAATTCGCGGTATATAGTACAGACTGCCTCCAAACCTGGGAAAAATTCTCTAATTTCAGTAAATATTTAGCTTGTTTTGTTTTCTCATTGGTGTATGATGTTGTTCACGTAAACTGAGAAATTGATTTAATCTTGTTAAAGGAAATCATACGGAGTGGACCTCACCCACTTACGTTTTGAATTTTTGTTATCTGTCGTCCCTTACTTTTTTTACTTTTAGACATGTGTTTT
Organism: Protula sp. h YS-2021; assembly: GCA_949752745.1. Classification (NCBI taxonomy): domain Eukaryota; kingdom Metazoa; phylum Annelida; class Polychaeta; order Sabellida; family Serpulidae; genus Protula; species Protula sp. h YS-2021. The sequence goes on along the minus strand of OX457025.1, from coordinate 94,508,386 downwards.
TGGGATAAGTATTTTTTTTGACGTGCATGGGGGGAGTTTCTAACTAAGAATTCAAATTTTCCCGGTTTTTCACACGGAGTTCATCCAACAACCAAAAGTCCGCATGAATTATTCAACTGATTCTGATTACATTTGATGTTCATTACAATCGATGTTAATTATAATTCACTATTTGTCACTTGATGCATTTCAGTTCAATTAAGCTTCAACATGATTTGTGAAATAATTAAATAATGGCATCATAGGATATTGAGATCTGAAGTTTGGGAATTCTTTATCAGCCGTGCAAAACACTTAAGGGCTGTGTAAGGGCAAAATTCAAGCCATTATTTAAATACCACGGACATCTTGCTAAACAGGAAAAACTCTGGAATGATTACAGAAGTTTTAGTGTTTGTTACAAAGGAAGTTAGGTTGTTTGGCAAGAATCGGTTAGTTCTAATGGAATCGTTATCCTCCATTCCATCTACGCTCTTGGGTTTTGTGGTGCATAATTAAACCGAAAAAGATTTGAGACTGCAACGACTGTTTGCACTAATTCATAACAACAAAAAAGTATCAAACAACCATTTGTGAGCCCAGAAAGACTGAAATTTCACACCATTGAGTTGGGAACAGGAGCGGACTCATAATTCCCATTATGGCATCATTTTTGCGGTCAAATGCGATCGATGGCGCAAAAGTTCTGAGATTTCGCACTGTTCTCCGAGCTATCCGTACAACAACTACGTAGCTCAAATAATCCATTAAGTTTTAGCTAAAAAAAAAACAAAAAAAATTACTACTTGTGATGTTCTCAACACTGTTGCAAAAAGGAGTGATGTTTGCTATTATTTCAGGTTCAGTTGACAGAAACACATGTGAAAAATGTCATTATTCCCCATTCCCTGCTTGAAGGGTAATGCACAAACTTTATAAAGCGTACCATAAAGCACAATATTAAAATTTTGATCATTCTTTTAGCAGACAAGTTTCATAAATTATTTTCTGCATAAAATAGTGCAGCTATGTGCTAATTTTTTAAGTGATTGTGAATTATTTGAAACATGTAAATTTGATTCTTATGTTAAATTACATGTTACATAGATGTGTTAAATAAAATATACTACTGTATAAGTACTGATGTAAGGTCAAGCACAAGTAATTTCTTTTATTTTAGAGAATTTCATAATGGAGAATATCAATGAAACTGCATCAAAAAGGTTTTAATTCGTTTGTAGTCTTATTTATAGGTGATCTTTGTCTCGAAGTCTCATGTTGTTTTTCATCTAATTTTATATCATCACCATCCTTCCTATTAATATTCGAAAGAAATTAGATTTTCTGCATATTTCTAGTTTTATTGTTTCTTTTGTGGAAATTTTGAGAGCTTAAAACGGCGTTCTCGTAACTTTAAGTTGCTCTGCTGTGATAACCCATAAAGATCAAGCAATTTTAATGATGTTGTTTTAATTTTAAATCCCTTTCTTTGGCAGAAAGCGAAAAAATAGATTTCACATCCAAGTCAAGTTTCAGAAATCGAATAACAACTATTTTGGATTCTCTAGAGAAATTATTCCCTGCAATTTATTCCTATAGAATTTTGGGGTTGGTTGTTTAATGAGAGGCCTCTATTCACAACCAGTAATAAATAAACCGGTAATAATGTCCACATTATTTCAGCCTGTGCCTAGGTTACGACAGCAAAATGGGTGCTAATAGAAAAATGACACCATAACACATCACTGTGTAGGAACAAACTGTGTTTTACTGTCCCCTGCAGCAGTTTGCTTTTATGAAGTACTATTCTTATTACATGCCTTTAATGATAATTTGTAATTTCATTTCTTTATAAAAATTCAGGGCAATTTTTGTATAGGTTATGGTCAAATGGAGCTGACATTTTGTTGTTTTCAGTAGCTTTTTTAATATGTAAAACGCTCTAGAGATTGCATGATTGCTCATTGAAAATTCCGAAAGGTATTTTCCTAACATACTGTGAACCACCATTTTATTGCCCCAGGCAAAGAAATGCAGCCAAAAGAAATATCAATTTATAAAAAAATATATCCTAAATCAACACTTATGTGTTGGTGCCGTGTTATTTCTTTGACTTATTACTATTTTGGCTGCATTTGACTATAAAACATTCATTTTTATTTATAATTTTCCACACTTTTTCCAAAAAGTCATATTACTTTTCCATTGAAAATACTGTACAAATACTATTAATCGATTCACATGACAATATGATGACGACACTTTGGCGTGGGTCAATAGAACATAAGGCGTGTTGTGCCTATTAAGTAACATCAATTTCATGCGATTTGTTTCATTTTATTATTATTTTCCATGCAGTTGGGGTAACGACCGCAAAACAGACTGCATTTAAAAGACAATCTTCATTCTAGAAACTCACAATTAAACATCTATTTGTATTGTTTTTCTCCTTTTAATTTTTGCTGGAGGGATGGAGGAAATGGGTAGGATCTAATTATCGTTCTGCAATCACTTTCAAATGGCAGCTAATCCCTCACTTTGACGCAGGGAAGTTCGCAATGCTAGTACGGGGCGAAGACAAAACGATCGAAATCGAAATTATTGCCCAAATGTTTTATCTTGTGTATCGCTGAAAAGGCAAGCATACATGTAAAAATATTCTTAATCACATGGAAAACCAGTGATTATTCTATTACAAAATTCCATATAGAAACAGTTTGTCTTTAGAATGGGCCTCTATGAGCCAATACAAAACAGCATTCTCCTATTTGTATTAGTAATGATACATAATTACGTAGTCTATTATTACATATGTTTTGAATGCAAATGTGTAACAGCTTGCAGATTAAATCAGATTACGCATAAAATTCCCAATACGTTCCACCGACTTTACTTTATTTTGCTGTCTCGCCAGATTAAAACTTGTAAAAACAGCAAAAAATATAGAATTTGGTGACAGGCAATTCTTTGAGTCTGGCGATTTTACACTGTTTGTCATAATCAAAGTCAGCCCGGTCTCAAGACATTAACACTCAACAGGTCTTTTTTTGCAAATAAGACACTTGTAAATAACCATTGCTGCCCAGCCATAGCTTTGACTGAATACAATAATTTGACGCCCTGGGATACGGACAGGCATAAGCAGGAACAACGCGCATTCATCTTTGTCTCTGTCAAGTAGCAGTGTAAAAATATTTTTAGCCGTTTTAGTCGTCTGTATTACTTAAAAGAGATTTTTCACATGCTGTCTATTTGTGTTGCACAGAGTTCTGACAAAAATATTTTAGCACCAAGTCTGCTTAATCTGCTTGGTAGTCTAGGGCAGGGCATGGCCATTTTAATTGCAGTAGTAATGCTAGCAGTGTTGCCGAATTTGCTGCTGCTGAAAAATTTAGGAATTTAATAAAACTTCAATCTCCTCTCATGGTCTAATACTATTTGAGATTGTTTTCTTTAACTATTGCTTTTATATTATAAATATTATACAATGCCACCGTTCAAAAAATATTTAGAAAGCTGTAGAATAACGTTGCTAAAATTGCCACCATACTTTGTATATTTCTTACAATTTACTGAATGACAAAGGAAAATTACACTGAAAGGAGAGGTTTATTTGGTAGTAACTAAAATGTTCAGCTCTTTGGAAAATTTCAACAGAGAAAGAAACATTTCAATATTTCTTTACCATAACTGCTTTTAAATAACGCAAACGCTCATTACCGCAGTACAGCAATACTGCAACTGAAACAAAAAACAGATGTCTCATTTTGTTGTTCACAGAATATTGGTGTAATGTGTGTGCCAGGCCTTTGCTTGTCGAAAAGCAAAATTTTATCGACAATGGGCAGCTTGCGTGCCATCACACATTTTTGGCTCTCAAAATCTTTACGCCATCAGCGTCAAAGCGTTCGATCCGGTTGATACAAATCAAGTCTTGCCGTTCGCCGATGAGTCTGTACAGGTGCTCACACCCATCTGCGCAATGAAGCCAGAACTGGAGTAGTCACAGTTTCACGAAGGTTTCAAATCTCTGTTCTTATACTTATCTGGCTATTTGTCTGGTGTCTCCACTGAAGTCATTTTCCCACTACGAGGCCGCCACGGAGGTGCATTATCCAGATACATCCATGCACCGCTAAGTACACAAATGTAATTAATTTCTGGTCATGCAATAACCTTTCATGAACACTCTGAAAACTGAGGTGCAAAGCTGAGTCACAATCTACAGGTCAAAAATTTATGGCAAACAGTTAATTTTTAAACAATATTCCATTTGCAGGTGTAAGCGATCTTTTCTCCTTACTATTATTTATTTTTATTACATTATTATAATATTATTATTATGTATTGTTTATTATGATGCACGACATAAAATATTATCCAGACATAAAACATGATATTGCTGGTAATCAGAACAAGAAAACAATTTTCTTTTTGCTTTATCTAATTGATATGTCACCTGCGCGAAGCGATTTGAGATTGAAAGTAGAAAAAAATTGACCATGATGAGTCATTGCACTTTTTACTGCGAACAGTAGCTCCTTTGAATCTAAATTGTTATAGGTGCATTGTTTCTCCAGGGCCTGTATATATTAAGTCGTAACTACATTAAAAAATACTCCAAAAAGAAACAGGAAGGCACCACAGTAAATAACACAGATGGCGGTTATATAATGTACACAGTGCCTTTGATGCCGACACCTATTGAATGTGTCTTTATCGTTTTTGTTTAACTTCATCACATAGCAACCATGTCACAGTTGACATATATATAACGCATAGCGGCTTAAAGCCATCATTTACTGTTCCTATGACAAAAAAGAATGTATAGTAAAAGGTGGTTCTTCGGGTCTCACACCTTTTCATCCAAGCTGTGCCTACACACGATTTCATCTAAGGGAGATTTTGCATCCTTGAAAATGAACAACTCTCTGACTTTGCGACACATTAAGCCAATGTTCTGCTGCCTCATGTTTACATGATCATATTATTCATGGTTAGCACGGTTTTACAATGATACTTATAAGTATTAGTTAAATAGTTAAATTAACTATGTTCAGTATGTATAGGTCTTATGTAAAACCTGTTATTTCAAACCGCATGCAAACGCTTAATCTATATTCAAATTTTTAACCACGAGAAAGAAAAAATACACAGTAATGAAATCACTAGTGTTTATAAACCTTGTACACAAGGTAAAGCTGTTGCTTCACGAAGAATTTTCGTTTTCTTTCGAGCTGTTTCATGCGTTGATATGTGGCGAATTAGACTTTGGCCCGAACATACTTGTCGGGAAACTACTGATTTGACACGCTTAGTACAAAGCGCGATAGTATCCGCTCGTATCATAGGGAACACGACAGCATTTGTTTCGTGTTTGTTTCAGATTGTCGAATTGGTAATGGCGGAATTGCTTGTCCCCAGAAGATGTGTAAGTGGTGTCGATTTTGCACCGTTACCAGTTTGGTTTTCGAAAGCAGAGAGGCCACATATGAGTCTATTTTTATAATGAAAAAAAAATATAAATTTCTACCTTACGGTAGAATGGCCTGCACCAAAAAAGCATATTTTTATGAATGGTGTTTATTGAAGACAGCGGTCAACGTTTTATGCAACAGTGAGAAAAATAAATATTAAAAGTGTTGAAGAATGAGTTTCTTTTCGTCATAGATACGTAGCCGCTGTGAAACTTTATCGCACATCTCGGTAAGCTTGCATCATATTAAACGTTACTTTGAACTGATCATCAATTATGCTCCTTAGCCACAAGCCAACGGCACCGGCGCGCGCAGATCCCATAACTGTAACGTTCCATACCGTGACACGCAGTTGCGAAGTCGGTCTTGTCAAAGATGTTTGTTCTCTCTTGTAGGAGACAATTCGCACATTTGCATTCTTTGAGTTTTAAATTAAATTTAAATTAATAGCGCTTAGCAGGAGCGTAGCATTTTTTATAAAGGTGTATTTAGAGTTTTAGTAAAATTCTCTGTCTTAGTAGAGTAGCTGCAAAATAGCTAATTAATAACATCCCATGAATGTTTATTCTAAGACCACTTCCAATGACATTAAAGTGTTGTGCACTAAGGCCCACTAAGCCGCCTAGTTGGTACAGAACTCACTGCATAAAGAAATGAGACTGTGTTATTCAATGAAAGAGCGTGTTTGATGTTCTATAACAGGCTTTTGACTTGTCACTCATATATCATGACAATATAGCGAATTTTTGTAGTTCGTTTTATAGATAATTATCTTAACTTACAAAAGCTTTTTAATTTGCTTTCTAAACAAAAATGACCTAAAACCAACACAGTGGTGAAATGAGACATTCGTTTATAGATGCTTGCACTTAACCGTAAACACCGGACCTAGTCCTGATCTGATTCAACAATTTGCTTTAAGCCTTAAGCCCCATATGGGCATGTTATGCAAGTCCTTTTTGTGATGAATCATTACAAGGGATGTATACATAGATGCTTGTAATGTGGTGTTTGAACAAGTTATTTGAAATGTTCGTGTCAGTTAGTAAGACTGAGCCTGGCATTTGTAGCTGTCACGAAATGACTAATAAAAGTACATATTCGTTAAGTCTAGTTGTCAAACAGACAGACTCTTCAAATTAACAGATTCACATGGAAGCTCAGTAAGATTTCTTTCACTGCGTTTGAAAATAGTCTACGAAAACTACTAAAGTGTGCTGTAAAAATACTGTAATTGCAAAAACAAAAAGATACAATAATAAAAGTGAAATAGATATTTTAATCTAAGAGTTTCTAGCTTGCGCTTTCAAATAAATAAATAAATAAATACCCCAACGAGAATTTTTAATCATTCTGTTTCAATAAGTAATGCCTATACCTTTTAGGGGACAAAAGGAACACATTTTCATAGCATAAATATTTTACTTTTTTCACTTAACTTTAACGATAAAACGTAATTTTTTCAGCAAAAAACTACGCGCAGGTGTTTTACAACAACAGGACAGTTAAAGACGCGATAGTTATGACCACATTTGCTGCACGTCGTCCCTACTTCTGCACAGTTAAGACATTGCAGTAAATGCGCAGGAAAAAAATGTGTTTTCATTCTCACTGTGACAGACAGTGTACAATTCTCACTGTACAATATGAAGAAAACCATAAGACGCCAATCTAAACCTCCCTAAACCTGATGCTTTATTTACTGTCACAAAGAGTGCAATTCTCAGATGGCATGGTTTATATAGGTTACAATACAGATGCAGCGCCATAATTGTTGTTATTATTTACCCCACAACTCCATATTTTATGTCAGCCAGATGTCAGACATCGTGGTCCAGATGGTACAGTGGTCCAGATGGTACAGAACACGTTAAGTAGGTCACAAAATAAGTATCGACGTCATTGATGTTAAATCCTTCTCAAGCATGTCTGAATAATGACTTGAAGGGTTCCTTCGTCATAATATATAACATATTTACTTTAGTAGTAGGGGATAACCCTTAAGGAACATTAGAACGTGACAGTGTACGCCTACATGTGTACGTTTGCAAACAAGTAAGAGACACGACATTATTCTATTGTGAACCAGATAAAAACGCCCTGTTGCGCTTAAAATGTATAGAACTTTTGATGATAATAATTGTACTGTAAATAGAAACGTTTAGGTCTATGCTGGCGGTATAGAGGTTATATAAGGTGTATTCTGTCATTGGTCAAGTATTTCAATGAGTGACATTGTAAAACATGTAGGATGTAGAATTGGGTATATTCTGATATCACCACCGTTTCGCATTCAGCCAGACAGACGGATTACAATTATGTGTTAAAATATTTTTTTGAACGAAATTGCTTTCCATATTTAACCAACCAAAATTTTCAATCAAAGGATGCTTGGATTCAAATTAAATTCAGTTATTATAAGGACTATCGGAGCTGACATAATAACACAGTGTCAAGCAAAAACAACTGTTTTTAAACAGAACTGCGAATTTTTATACGACAAAATACTGAAGCCGAAAATAAAGTAAGTAAAATCCCGGTTGTGAATCTCCGGATATTATGGATAGTGTGGACGCCCCTGCATTAGGCACACTTTTCTGCCAGTCTTTCTTGAATTCTCATTTCGCTTCTGTGCTAATAAAGTCGAGACACCTTTTAGTCGTTTGACCAATGCATTGAAAGTGACCCTCAATGGGGGACACCTTAGTTAATGTCCTTATTTTACACAGACTGTAAATAAACGCAACCGTCAACAGTTTTGCCCCGAAGTAGTATAAAAGAAGTATATTTTAGTGTGCTCGCATACTTTTTCAGTTCAGATATTAAATCTAATTCCAAATGGTATCGAAATAAATAAACCTTCTTCAGAAGTACAAACAGAAAGGAAAGAAAGAGAAGGGGCAGAACGGGAAGTCCTACGCATTTTGTGGATGGCCTCTTTTTCCACCTAACGAGATGTCAGTTTAGTTCATTTGCACTCCTTTTGATTACGCTCTATTTTATCAACTTACTCTCAAACTAAACTAATTAATGTCAAACTCCAAACATCGTGACAATTTTGTTCACAAGAAGATGCTGTTCTATTACTTAGATAATAACCCATTCTCAAGTTTTGACACTCATCACGTGGGAAATATACGTTTATACTCCCATTTAAAGGTACTTATTTTACGATATCATTAAAAATTCCTTCAACGCGAGCACATTCATAGTTATCCAGTTTTGTTGGTTTTCTCCAATCAGCACTCGCCTGGTCAGCTTTCATCGAAAAGGATGGCAATTCTTGATATGTTTTTATGATATGGTTGAGAAAACCTACATAAAACACAGTGCCTGTGACGGTGCCGTGTGCAAATAAAAATATTTGTGGCTGTGTTAGGGGTGCTTTTGACGCTGCTGTTTACGAATAGAAGTGCTTGTGTTGATGCCATGTGTAAACAAATAGAATACCAACAAGCTTTCCGATATTTTCACATCTTACAAGTCTTTTCTATCATATCAACCTTTGTGTTCGTGGACAGGATCCTCAAGGAAATCATCCATGATTAATTGTCAGTGTCTAAATATTCCAGTGGTGATGGCTAGCTTGATTGGTTTGTGCGTTGATCTGGTCATGCCAAGGTTCCTGCTCGAAAACCGGTCAAGGGTAAAAACTGCGAATGTAATGGGCTAGATTACCCATCACAAATTCAAAATTAAAAAGAATTTGGAAAGTTGGAAAATCAATAACATTTGTATTGATACTAAGATAATAAGAAATAAGATATGTGTTGTAAATTCAAGCTGAATTTGTAGATGACAGGGCTCTACGACCTACGTTAATTTTAGTGGCCATCCGATCCTTCAGCCTTTCGATGAAAAATTATGAGATCGGAGAAAAGTTTTCACATGCAAGAACATGTGAGAACTTTTAAACAACATGTGACAGGATGTTAATAGATCCACCTTTGAGCAAATTATTTTTTTCATTCGTTTTATTGACCAATTCTTTTACTATTATCACTATATTTTTGTACCAAAGGAAAAGAGGGATTGGAGCCATATCTGGTAGACAAATTTTTCTGATTAGTTTCTGTAAGTCTGATATGTCTTGGTGCATTTGATATCTGATATTACGCAATATAGAGTAATTTGCAAAAGTTTAATAAAATATCTTAATAATCAAGATATATAATAAAACGTTAAGTCAATCCTTTTATGTCTAATTTCGTTTCACCTCAATAATCATTCACGGTCACTGCAGAAACCCATCAACGACATATATCACAATTGTAATCAGCCAACAGATCATCACAGCAATAATCTACCAGCCTGATCATCAAAGTAGTAATCTATCAACCAGAGCATCACAGCAGTAATCCACCAGCCAGAGCATCACAGCAGTAATCTACCAGCCAGAGCATCACAACAGTAATCTATCAGCCAGAGCATCACAGCAGTAATCCAACAATCCTGTCATCATAACAGTAATTTACTTACCAAATCATCACAGCAGCAATTTCCAAACCAGAAAATCAAAGTAGTTATCCAACAATCAGAACACCATAGTGGCAATCCATCAACACTATCATCATAGCAAGAATGTACCAACACTAATCCACCTATCAGATCATCAGAATACTAACCCACCAACCAGATCATCACAAAAGTAACCCAGCAGTAAGATCACCACAGCAGAAATTCACCAATTACTTTATTACATCGATGTTTGTCACTAGAAGGACAACGAGGAATATCGGTGCAGTCCAAACAACATTTCCCGTAGGACTTTTTATGATTTTTATAAAGAAAATCTTGAAAGTTCAAAAATAAAATACAGAGAAACTGTAAACATCAGAGGTAACAGAGTCATAGGTTGGACTGTGTGAGCTTTGTTGTGTTTTTGAATGTGTATATGTCACTTGTTTTTCAACGTGACAAAAACGAAATGAATTTAACTAAATGTTGCCTTATTTACACACTTTAAAGACCGGCGAAAAAGACTTGAACTGTCTCCTGTGCAAACAGAATCATTAAGTTGAAACAAAAAGCCTGTATTCTTGCAAGGACTATTTTCTATTTCTTTCTTATGTGGGTAGAAAGCAGGCCTACCTTGTTTTGATAGGATCGTTTTTGTACACCCAAGAGGCAGTAGTATTCGTTTACAGTACTAATGAGGACAGTAGTGATGCCTGAAAGGCTACTTTAATTTAAAATTTAAAGTAAATTTAAATTGTTTGCATAACGTAACTAATGCCGATTCAAGTGCTACACTAAATTTTAGTATATATCTGCCACTTTAAAAACAAACACCTTAAGAACATCCCTAATATTTCAGAGCCTTTAGGCACTAACTTTCAAAAATAACATTCCCAATGATGTTCAGAGACCTCGCTACAATCCTATGTCCCCTTTGTACTCAAATACTATTAAAACAGGTGGTATTTGTAGCTGGGTCAAAGCAAATATGTCATTAAGATGCGTTTGACCTTTAAAGTTTTCATTTAAATATTTTATATTTTAATGGCTGCTTCCGTCAACAATCATTGAGGCAATAGTAAGCTAAATCATCCTCTATTCTTAGCTCTCATTTTGTCTTTGTACCGTAAAAGAACCATAGTATTAGTGTTCCGGTCAGAACCAAAATAAAATAATAAGTAAATCCTGTCTATTTGAAAACGAAATAGCTATGGGGAATTCAAATAAGTGCACATTAGTACCATTAAGCAAAGGCACGACATTTACCAGTTTGTAAAAAAATCCATTGCTCAAGATTAAGGTAAAATGCGTTTTTGTAAATATTATCATTAAACATACAACGCAGATATTGAGTTCAATATATTGATCATGCAACAGTCAAAAACAATGTTCTAAATAGGTTTCGATTCGATTTTTCGAAATGACTTTTAACTTGATTACTGGTTCTACATGGTGCTGTTAACACTTAAAATACTTTGAAATATGTTGAAAATACTCATAAAATATGTTTTATGACACAGATGAAATATTTAATTTCTTTAACTTTGATGAAAATGAAATTGGCAGATGAACTAGGTCTTTGTCAGATAAAGCTGACCTAGACGTTTTTGCTACCGAACAGGGAAAATTACTCTTGGGGTTGCAAAATATGTCGACCTCAAAGAACTCGAAATTTTAATTCCTTAAAGAATTTTGTTACCATCACGCTGGTAGTTACTCTACACAACACGGGCCTTTGACATGCTATTTTTGGTAAACAGTCTGACGTCAATATAACGCCAGTTTAAATTTGCGACATCGAATCAACCAAATCGCAACATTAACTCCGGTAGTAGATTTGGCTGTAGTTGGTTGGGACTACAGATCTGCGTCTAATAAACGTCTTTGACACAAGGTTGGTCAGAATTTAGGATAAAGCTTATTTATCTAAACCTAAACAAGGTTTTTGTTGCAACCAAAATCCAGCATTCTTACATGTAATCAACGTCTTTGGAACAAAGTTCGATAGACTTCAAGAAATCAACTTCTTGAATAGACGTAAAAAATTAACGTGGTAAAGATTTCTGGGTCTCAGTCAGAGAACATCCTCAACATGTCATTGCTTACCGGACAACTAGGCCAAGACACATGCCCGCAACGACCACATGAAATATGCGAATTTTAGAAACTGCAAATCTGGCGGGCCGAGCCCTCACCTCCTACCTCCCCCTCCCGTTGTCATATTATGTGTTATCATATATGCGTTATCATATATGCGTTATCATATATGTGTTATCATATATGCGTTATCATATAAGCGTTATCATATATGTGTTATCGTATATGCGTTATCATATATGCGTTATCGTATATGTGTTATCATTTATGCGTTATCCTATATGCGTTATCATATATGTGTTATCGTATATGTGTTATTGTATATCGTATAAACCGAAAAACATTACTCCCCCATTGCTTGGTGATAACCATCTGGTTCACTCTGGAATAGACATCTTATAACATACATTAATTTCACCGGCATCCTTTTAAGACTTGCCACAAATTTGCGCCGAAACAAATGCAGTTAAACTTAAACCTGGAAATGTGGTTGACGGAAAAAGTTAAAGTTAGGAAAGGTAAATTATTGTAAACAAATTTGTTATTGGTGTGTGTATGTTGTACACCAATTAAGAATGCAAGTAACTAATAAGCAATTACTAAGTTTATTTAATAAAAACACGTCTACTCAGCTATGTGTATCTTTTGTAAGCATGCACAGAATACGGGGATGAATGCGGTTAGTTAAAGCGGACCTATTTCCTGGAACTTGATTACTCATACACGCATGATCTGATAGGCATCACTAACATCTCCCTTTTCCAAAAAGAATTAGGTTTTCTTTTTTTTTAACAAAATAAGCATTTGCAAATTATTGACACAGAATTAGGAATTGTTTTCATTTAAAATTCGAACCCTTTTTCACAGTAAGAATTTAGAATATAAAAAGTGGCATAAAATGAATTAAACAATCCTTCTAACATTCATTAATTAATAAAACCAAAAGCTTGTTTATGTGTTAATCTATCTGGCGTTTTGCGTAAGCTGCTAAACAGCACAATACTTTTTTTTTAACAGTGTCTGCATTTTGTACACTATTTACAGTTCGAGGTCAGGGGATATGAATATATGGCTGTGCTTGTTTACGATTTTTGGAACTTCTGCGGAGAGGCATTTGTTGCTGTTTGCTGACCTCTGAGTGTTGTGTATTGTCAACAACACTTTCTGACTGGCTTTCTGTTGTTATGATGGGTTCCTCTCGCGTTTCATAGGTGTGGTTATTCCTTCGTGGTTTTATATGAATCCTGTTTCGGCGATATTTCTTGCCTTCACAGTTAACTACATAAGAGCGATCTGTCAGCTTTTCTTGACAGATGCCTGGAGTCCACACATTGGTATTGCTGTTTTGCGGCTGCACATAAACTGGCTGTCCAACTTCTATTTTGGGGAGTGGGGCTGCGTTTCGGTCGTAAAATCGCTTTGCCAGTTGACGTTTGTGCTCGATCTTGGTTTTCACATCACGCTGTATTTTAGGCTCAAGTAGTTTGACGTTTGTTGGCAGCGTGGTTTTCGTTCGTCTTGCCATGAGTCGCTGAGCTGGACTTGACGCCATGTCTGTCGTAGGCGTATTTCTCCATTCGAGGAGCGCTTTGTAAATATTTGTTTTCGAGCTGTAAGCCTTTTGCATTAAGATTTTAGCAATCTTAACGGTTGCTTCGATTTTACCATTGCTTTGGCTATGGTACGGTGAGATGGAGATATGGTTAAAACTCCACTCTGCTGCAAATTTGGAGAATTCGTCGCTGACTAAATTGGCGTTGTTGTCAGTGATAACTTCGTCGGGAATTCCGAATCTCGCAAAATGAGCATGCAGGCATTTGATGATCGCTTGCGTTGTGGACGAGTATAAGCGATCTACTTCAAAATAATCGCTGTAATAATCCACGGTGATCAGATAAGTTTTGCCTTTGAATTTGAATTCATCGACAGCGATTTTAGCCCAGGGACGCGAGGGTATTTTAGTCGTTTGCAGAGGTTCTTTCTGCTGACTGCTGTTAATCTCCTCGCACACATGGCAGTTATCGACAAGGTTTTTTATGTCACTGCGCATATTGGGCCAAAATAACGAATCGGCTGCCTTTCTGGTGCAAGCTGCAGTTCCTAGATGGCTGCTGTGAATTTTGCGAAGCATTTCTGGGCGTAGCTGTATTGGTATTATGACACGCATTCCCTTGTACAGAATGCCATTCTGCACTGTAATTTCTTCACGGTAGTTCCAGAAGTCTTTCACAAGCAGTGAGACATTTTCTATGTTCTCGGGCCATCCTTGTAGAACGCAGGTTTTGAGGGCTTGTAGAGTCGTATCGGAGTCAGTATTTTGTTGAATGTTCTTCATCTGGCTATCGCTTATATTTGTATAACTCGCAAAGTAGATCTCATCCAATGATTGCCAGAATACATCGAAAGATTCTGTGACAGCGTCGTTTTCAGATTTGGGCAATGCTGCTCGGCTGAGCATATCTGATATGTATTGTTCGGAGCCTTTGAGGTAGCGAATCGTCAAGTTGTAACTCTGTAACTGTAGAGGAATGCGCTGTAATCTAATGGGGGCAGCGAGAAGCGATTTGCTGAATATTGCTTCAAGCGGTTTGTGATCAGTCTCTACGATCACATTATCTTTCCCCAAGATGTAGTCACGGAATTTTTTCGTAGCGAACCATATCGCTAGCGTCTCTTTTTCGATCACTGCGTACCTCTGTTGAGTTGGAGTGAGCGGTGTGGAGGCGAATGCGATTGGTTTGCCCTCTTGTAAAATGGTTGCTCCTAACGCTTTATCACTCGCATCGCATTGTATTACGACGGGTTTGTTGACATCGTAATAGGCTAAGACGGGCTCTAGTGTAACGAGTCGTTTTGCTTCTTTGAATGCGTCTTCCTGTTGAGATTGCCAGTCCCATTCGGCGTCTTTCTCGCACAGACGTCTGAGTGGTGCGCACACTTCTGATAAGTGGGGAAGGAATTTGGCAAGGTAATTTATAAATCCTAGGAAGCGCTGTGTTTCTTTGACGTTCGTTGGTCGCGGCATTTCCGTAATAGAGCGAACCTTCTCTGGATCTGGTTTAACACCATTTTGCGTGAGCAAATGTCCTATATATGACACTTCGCTTTGGCAGAGCTTCACTTTCTTGCGGTTAAGCTTCAACTGCTTCTCACGGCATCGTTCGAGTAGTTTCTCGAGGTTCTGGTTATGATTCTGAATTGCTTCTTCTACGGTATTGCCTTCGCCGTATAAAAGAAGGTCGTCGGCAACAATTTGGAGACCAGGAATTCCACTGAGCGATTCGGACTGTCGTTGCTGATACTCTTCGCTTGCGGGCTTTATTCCGAACGGCATTCGTAGCCAGCGGTACCGGCCAAACGGTGTCCAAAACGTTGTTAGGTAGCTGCTTTCGTCATCTAGTACGCATTGATGGTATCCGTCGGATGCGTCAAAGACGGAGAATACTTTCGCTTTGGAAAGGCGGGGCAGTATTTCCTCAATTGTTGGCATGGGGAAGTGACTTCGCTTCAGGGCTTTATTCAAGTCCTTGGGGTCGATGCATATTCTCATTTTGCCTCGCTTTTTTACAATAACCATTGACGAAATCCAATCCGTGGGCTCATTCACATTAGTGATAATACCAAGTTTCTGCATGTCGTCGAGTTTCTGCTTCAGTTCGTCTTTAATTGCAATGGGGGTTTTGCGTGGGGTGTGCTGTATCGGCGGGATGCTCTTGTCAACTTCCAGATGTACTTGTCCTGGAAGACGGCCAAGTCCTTGAAAGACATCTGAATATTTATCCAGAATGCTTTCTGCAGACGCGCTTTGAATGTGATTAATGGATGCTGGAATTTTAATAGTTATCAAGTCCATTTTTTGACACGTGTTTGCTGAGAGCAGTGGCATTCTAGCGACTTTGTCACAACTTCGAAACGGAGTTTATAATGTTTTCCGTTATGCATGGTGTGAAGTGTAGAAATACCGAGGGGCTTCATGTATGATCCATCTTACAAGTTGAGCTTCGTATTGCTTTCTCTGATTACGGCATTGCGGTCAATCATGTGTAAGTCGTCAATAGATATGACATTACACGTGGTTCCGGTGTCAAGTAAACATTGTATCTCAGTTCCTGGGCGGTCTTTTGTGGTTGCCAGTTTCAGCGAGATGCTGATTTTCTTGGAACTGCTTTTCACATTGTTTACTGTATGCTGAACCATGAAAATTGAAGAATCTGAATCATCGCTAGCAAAGTTAGTTTTCTGGCCATTTCCGGATTGACACATGTGGGAGAAATGATTAAGTTTGTTGCACTTACCACATGTTTTACCATAGGCCTTACAGAATTGTTTGCCGCGTTTATGTGCACTTCCGCAGTACCGACATTTCTTTGTTGCTTTGTCATCTTGTGATTTGGGCTTTAGTGGCTTCTTCACGTGTCATCTGAATCGAGTTGTTTAATCTGTTTCAACTGCTGATTTGCAAGTTCACTCACTCGGCATATATTGATTGCAGTGTCCAGATCAAGTTTTTTCTCACGAAACATGCGAGAGTGTGCTGCGCTGTCCGTGGTTCCCAAAACAATTCGGTCGCGTATAAAGTCGTCTACTAGCTCACCGAATTCGCATGAATTTGCTAAGTGGCGGAGGCGAGTGACGTACTGATCAATGCTTTCATTCGAACCCTGACCAGCAGTGCCAAAAATGTAACGCTCGTAAACAACGTTACGCGAAGGTTTAAAATAATCTTCCAAACCTTTCAGAGATCTTTCCGGGTCTTCTTTGTCTTCGTCCGAAATTCGTAGCGCTTGGAAAATTCGGAGACATTCTTTTCCCATTACGGATCTCAGCGTGGCCATTCGGATGCTTTTGTCTTTGTTCCTGAGTTCTGTAGCAGTTTCGTAGTCTTTCCATTGCTGTTGGAAGAATTGCCAGTTGTTGGGCAGATCGCCTTTTGTTTCCATAGGAGCAGGGATCGGAAAATTTGATGCTGCCGCCATACTGCTAATTGTCAATCACTGGGAGCTTATAGTCACTTAGATGAATTAATTTATCCGTATACTATTATCCCGATTGACTTTCACGTGATTTTTCTTGAACTTAGGCTTAACTGTTGCTTATTTTTTTTTGTTATTCCAATTTTTTAGAGTACATCTGACACCATGTTATTGGTGTGTGTATGTTGTACACCAATTAAGAATGCAAGTAACTAATAAGCAATTACTAAGTTTATTTAATAAAAACACGTCTACTCAGCTATGTGTATCTTTTGTAAGCATGCACAGAATACGGGGATGAATGTGGTTAGTTAAAGCGGACCTATTTCCTGGAACTTGATTACTCATACACGCATGATCTGATAGGCATCACTAACAAAATTACAATGAGAAAATAGTATTTAATTAAATTCTGAATTCTAAATTCTGCATAAACAACTAAAACCATTAAAAAGAAATACCTTCATCTGCATCATTTTCCAGAATAACACATTTTCGAAAACAACTTCACCAAAATGTAGTAAAAAAGATATATTGCAAGTATATTGCAAAAATACCGTTACTGACACGGAAAGCAATAGAATGGCCTAAAAGAAACCTCAACAATTCCACAAGCTTTCTGTTGTATTTCTGCAGCCTTTTTTTCAAAGACAAATGCATAAAACTCCAAAATACCGCTTCCTCAGTGCATTTAACTGCAAAATTACGGTGGGTAAACACAGTTTCACCCGTTGTAATCTTCAAAAAAGCTGGTACGGCATAAAAGCATAAAAGTACATCTCGAGTACATTAAACCGCAAAACTACGGTAAAAAACACAATTTCACCGATTGTTAATTTAAGAAAATGAGCTGTAGAAAATTACACAACATATGTGCATAAAATTAAGGACTAGGTTGGTGTTATGAAGAAAAACTTTATTTGTGCAACTTTGCCCAAATCTCTTTGCCTGAACTGTAGTCCAACTGCAGCTGATTGTTCTTTATCGTATCTCAGAGCACCTGTATACCGAAAGTAACCGCAATTTATTAACTAATTTAATGACACAAGAATTTAAGTCACTGAATAGATTATATTAGACAGTTTAGATTAGATAAGCACTTCACCCTGAAAAAAGTTATGTTCAAACAAGTTGAAGCAGAAGAAAAACACATAAAACACAAACAATCTGGTCGTTTGAAGTAATTGACACTTGGATACAGAAACAATGCTAGCGAAATTCAAAAAACTGTTTAGCTTCAATTCAAAAATTGCTTAAGCTTTGGATTCTTTGCTCGCATACCCATGACGCAGAAGTTAAGGTGTGAGGTATCACCGATTTCAATGAATAACCGTCAGGCAACATCAGTCTTATGAGCACGGTGATGTAACTTCAGTCCTGCTCTGGATGCACACATCTTCCCACATGTGTGACACTTGTAACTGCCTGTCGATGGATCCAACTCGGATCTACACTCCTCTGCCAGATCATCTGTTCGTCGCAGCGCTTTTCACTGCTACATGGTACATGTGTCTGCACAAACATCTCAACTAGGCCCTTTATTACCAGTCTTTTGTGTCTACATGAGACGACTTCAGATTGGACTCCTTGTATGGTAGACAGTCTGGATATAATGAAGGCATTATAAACGCTTATCTTAGTCTCGAGTTTGATGCTCTTGTTACTCCAAAGCCTGTGCCATTGTCTCCCAAAGATGGGACTAAGTTTCGCTATACGTTTGGGTACATCTGGCAATGGATCTTTATCTTCAGACCAATTCTCCGTAACGAGTAAATCGTGTACTTTACTCAGTGTATTTGCGCATGTATGTCCCAAGAGCTTCACTTTTTACTCACACTGCATTGGGCTGTTGCTCTCAGATACGTCAGCCTGATCAATATCATTGATTTTAATAATTGTACACGGTACCGATAAGCACGATAAGCCGTCACAATTTGAGTGTTCGGCTAATGAGCAATGAATAATGGTGTAATATAACCCCAACAGAAACACGCTATACCTCTGCACCTTGCTAAGTTAACCGGGTTACCTTTCTCAGGGTGGAATATTGATGTCAGTCAATCACTCAGTGGAAATGGTAGCGTTTCTGAATCACCTAAACGATTGCAAGCACCCCTTCATTAGTTTGTAATTCCGCTTCACGAACGTTAAGGTTCGTGACGAAAGCGCAACTAGTGTTTCCTTTGGGGGGCAGCCAACCACGAACCCGTTTGGCTAATCATCAGACTGTACGTATAGAGGAAGCTGCGAATTGTAATGAACTGAGATAAGTTCGAGTTTAGCTGACTCGAACGCTTGTACAGTGAGCTCAAAACACGGATGCAAAATGCGAGACATGTTTTGGGGCGAATTCGGACCCGACAAAAAACTCATATTTATTTCAAATTAGTTTAATCCGCATTCTTGTAGGTGTGTTAACACCATGTCCAAGGTATGGAACTTGTCGCTGTCGTCGTCATCGTCATCGTCGTCGTCGTCGCCGCCAGTGACGATGTCTTCAGTTATACATTTTACTCCCGGTATTCCGTGTGAAATTGTGTCCATATTCTCTGCCATTTGGCGACATCATCTGTAGCATTGTTGGGGAGGCGGTTGTTGTTCTATAGGCGACAGGGTGTAGATATTGTAGCGGACTTGCCGTGGTCTAAGTCAATTCCAATACTCATATAGGCGTTATGCAAGTCTAATTTTGACAATTTTTGTTCACCTTGCAATGAAGCAAAAATGACTAGTATTAACGGAAGCAGGAATTTTTTTTTTGGTTTAAGATGAGGGTTTAGGTCGTATTAAAATCATCGCCACAGAGGCGGATGTCCCTACTTTTCTACAATATCGTAACGACTGGGCTGGCAAAGTCTGAATAATTCACTTTCGAGATTATCCCTTCGCTTTCCAGTTTCCAGTTCCAGTTTGCCAGGTTATATCTCAAGCTTGTGACGTAGAACTAGAGGAATGGCACGCACCTTAACAAATGCTGCCTCAGCGTTGTCCTTGAGTATAAATATAGTTATGATGTCCTTCAATTTGCCTACCCCAGGCTGAAAAAAGTTTGTGTCTATCATGCATATACTGGATACGAAGATCATCTTCCTGAATGATACTTAAGCACTTCCGGTGTCGACTTTCCACGTGGATTTTATGGCTGTTCATCTTTGGATGTACCATAATTTTCTAAACAAGCGACCTCGATATATTTCATCTGCCGCAAAATGACCTTTTTTGCTCATGACCGCCATTGTCCTTTTTTGCATACTTTCCCACCACTTTCTGCCACAAAAGTGGTATTTTAGAAACTCCATAAATAATTAAAATGGTCGCCTAATATTTCGTCAAGAGAGTACTTTGTAACTGAAGTGTACGGATAATTCTTTTACTTTGCAAAAGCTTTGAATTCGCTTATCTCTACTTTTAATGGGTTCCCTTCCAGTACTATTTATCACGCCAAATAAGAACTTTTTGTGTTGCAGTTAGAGAATGACTCAGAATGACTGAGACATCGTCTGCTAGTCTCGTAGAATAGCCATTCCCTTTTTGCGTGGCGTCACTACAACACGCCATTCTGTATACTGCCGGATTTTTGCAGCAAGGGAACTGGGTTAAGGTGCGAATTCCTTCATATTTTACTTAATTCACTGCCTAATAGATTATTTTATCTATTACAGTGCATTGGGATAATTTTATGGAGCCTAAGTGACATAAATTCGACACTTTGTTCACTTCGGTCAAGTTAGGCTGAGTTTGCACGATCACGGAGACATTTATTGGTCCCGGGAAGTGCGCCTCTTTCTCCACTATCTTTCAGATCGAGGAACTTACCAGTTCCACCTCATTTCGTCTAGGAGTAGGATCTTTTCAGGCTGCTGTATCTGCTTAGTGGAAATTGCTTAAGTTTTACTCCATGGGACGCTTCTCAGTCTTCGTAGAGCAGGTTCTGCAAGTCTGACAGCGTGTTCCGACGAAAAGAGACGTTTGCTGTGACGTCTGAGGGTCTTTTTCCATGCCAGAACAGTTTTCCCGTTGTGGTAATACGGTCACAGGTACGAAAAGACCATTCTAGGCCTAACGCGACCATTTGCCTGTCATGGGCAGATGGTACGAGGGTACCATCTGAGGCAATACAGACCCACACCCGAAACGGGGAGGCCCATTACGGTCCGGTCCTTAACGGTCCTGAAACGCTATTCCGTTCCAGGAAGCATCTCTTTTCGTTGTGAATCATCCCATCGAGTCATTGTAGTGATTAAGCGATTGTACACACAGTCTGGAGGGATAAAGCTTGCAGTCGAAGTAGAGCACCGAGAAAATGTAGTATTTTATGCAAGTTTGCTACATGTTCTAACGGTTGTTTCTCCTCTGCTTGCATTTCAGTATAT
Source organism: Protula sp. h YS-2021 (assembly GCA_949752745.1). Taxonomy (NCBI): domain Eukaryota; kingdom Metazoa; phylum Annelida; class Polychaeta; order Sabellida; family Serpulidae; genus Protula; species Protula sp. h YS-2021. The sequence goes on along the minus strand of OX457025.1, from coordinate 94,487,029 downwards.
AACAGAGGCCTGTCTGCAGTCTCCACCGTTGCTGCCTCAGTATATTCATCCTCCAACCTCGTGTAACCCTCACTCCATCTGCAATCGCTGCAGACGGAATAATAGAATACCTCTGTGCGAGCAAGACAGCCCGTGCGTGGAGTGTCTGCATCTCACCCCAGAGGATTGGAAGGCCCTGTTACCGAATAGGGCCAAGAACGAACGCAGGAGGCAGTCCGGAGGGTGCATTCAAGTCTCCTTCCGTGGAACAAGTGACTGTTACACAGAAGGACACGGGGACAGTTCTTTAGGTGGTGTCAGGCCAGCTAGGCATTCCCCCGCGTGAGGATTTATCCCCCCTCCCCAGCTACAGCGACTCCCGAGTGATTTTTTAGCTTTTTTGTCCATGCAGTCGCAACTGCAAAAAGCAACTTTTGGATTTACAACATCAAGTACAGAAGCAGGAACACTTAGCAGAGGTCTCCTGTGGCTCCTCACATTTAGATAAAGAGGATCCGCCCATTCGCATGACATCTCAGGCCGCCCCACCACAACAGGACTCCTTCATTGCATTAGCCACCATGCTATCACGGTTCGCGGGAAGGAATTCAAGAAGATTGACGCCGGTGAGGGTCGCACTGTCACGGTTCCACTTATCTAAGTACTGCCTAGAACGACCAAGCCCATATCGGTCAGCGGATGAACAAATTCCCCTGGAGGCACTGGACCAACCCGTGAAGCGTACAGTCTGGATGCCTGCAGTGCGTAGTGACTCGGACATTCCATTAGTGGAGAGAGACGCCAAGACCATTGAGACGTCTTCCCGTCACATCCAGAACATTATGTCGTTTCAAGATCACACACTCAAGGCACTGAAGACCTGTTGGGAAGAGCTTCGCCTCAGTGATCCTGTGTCTCCTAAAGTGATGGAATGCCTGGGCTTAGCTAACCGAGACGATGTCAAACTCTCGATCTTTTTGCTGACGTCAATGGCCTACCTACGTCGAGACGCCTTTCTCCAGCACTGCTGTTCCAGTGTCAAAGGCTTACGGGATCTGCGCCACGCCCCCATTCTAGGGGGAACGGGAACTATTTCCTCCCGCTGAGGTAGAGAGGGTGAAGCAGGAAAGTCGCTCACTTTCCCAGGATTATGCCGTCATGTCCAGGATGTCTCGTTCCTCGTTCAAGCGTCCGCTGAAGAGGAAGCGAACGCAGCAGTCCTCGCCGGCACAGGCCAAACCGAGTGCGCAACCACTACAGCCCCCTGTTAAGAGACCGAAACCCAACCCCGGCAGCAAGACAGAGGGCCCGTCTCCCCAGTCGTTCAGGTAGCAGCCAATCAAAAAACCGTCACGAGATTTTCTCATCTCCTGGCGATACTTTAACAAACTTAAAAGAATTGGAAGATTTACTCTCCTTAAATGCCTCCTTGCCCGTAGGAGGGAGACTAGGAAAGTTTTGGCAGCAATGGGTAGAAATGGGGGCGTCTCGAAGGGTAGTGCGTTGGCTGAAGAGGGGTTACTCTCTACCTTTCAAACGAGACCAAAACGGGCTCAGGTGCCCTATTCCCCTAACCACCCATGCGCCAAAGCAACTGGTCACCTCTTACCCAAAGGGGTCGGAAAAGAACCTAGCTCTCCAAGGAATGTTGTTGAGCTTGACACAAAAACAGGCGATCGAGAAAATGCCAGAAAATCAAACGGGCTTTTTCAGCAGCAGGGTTTTTCTGGTCCCCAAGAAATCCGGGGGCGGAGGTTCGTAATCGACCTCTCCCCTATAAACGGTTTTCTCCGAGTGGTCAGCTTTCAGATGGACACGGCCCAGGTGATAAAAGGGTCATTACGGGAAGGGATGTGGGGTACCTCCATAGATCTCTCCGATGCTTATCTCCATATCCCCCTTCACCGCTCGGCAAGAAAGTTTCTAGCCTTTCAAGTAGGGAAAAGACGTTTTTGGTTTCTGCACTTCCCTTCGGTCTGGCTACAACCCCGTACGTTTTCTCCAAGGTCATGAAGGTGTTGAAAACATATGCACGCCTAGATATGATGTTAGTCTTTCAGTATCTAGACGATTGGTTCCTGGCAAATCAAGACAGGTAGGTAACTGAGAACCAAACGATGACGTTAGTTCGCAAGGCACTAGAGGTAGGTCTAGTAGTAAACCTGGCCAAATCCGAACTAACCCCCAAACAGTCAATTACTTTTCTAGGGGAATTTTGGGATATGGCAATAGCAAGGGCGTTCCCTACGCCAGAACGCTACCAGAGAATTGCGAAGGCCATAAGAGACATCCCCTCCGGAAAAAAGGTAAGACTTCAGGCAATGGAATCCCTCTTAGGCCTGTTAGTGGCAACAGAAAAGACGGTCCCTCTGGGCTGTCTCCATTACAGGCCATTCCAAAGCCAAGTGAGATGGGCATTGCATCAGGGTCGTTCAACCACAGCAAAGATGCAAGTTTCAAAGGTAACCCTACAAGCCCTACAATGGTGGTGCGATGTGCAGGTCATGTCCGAGGGGATGCCGTTTCACCCCCCTCCACCCCAGAGATAGAGATAGGGGTGGGGATGTAGGGGGTATTTTTCAAGCTTGGTACGTATTTTAGGACATGGTGGACGCGTATGGTAACCAGTCTGACGTGAATGGTCCGCTGGTCCTGTATCCACACAAGCTCACTGAACACTCACAAGGGAAATCAACTGATTTAAATAACGTAATTTAAATGACATGATTCAAGAATTTGTTTCAACATAAAGTTAAAATCTATTGATTAACTTTCAAAACTTCTGTTAGTAACTGCAGGAGCAGTTAACGGGATTTGTTACCTGTGCAGTTAACTTTTGTGAACACGACCATTGGGAATCAAGTGCGTGAGATCGAATTTTACTTACTATCCTGATGTACAAGTTATGCATGTTATGTATGAAAGTTTGAGAGCAAATTTGGTACACAATGATTACGGTGATTTACACGAGTTACAGAAACCACTTAAACACAACATTTGATGGACAAACGAAAGTGCAGAAAAAAACCCACATGCCACTTGTCAGTCGCCTTTTCCCCGAAAGACACAATCCAATAAGGTTTCTTTGACATAACAATTAGTTGAGTAATTATGTGAAACTACAATGGTGAGAGGAGACCAGTTGAGAGCTGCTAAGGAAATTGCACTGCCTGTTTTGACAGAGGGCGTATTTCTTGTCACTTGAACCCAGACATGTAGACGGGCCTATGACTGGAGAGGTGTGGGGCTGAGGCTGTGGGCATTAAATTGTGTTATTCTGAGCTTAGTTAGGAACAGGAACACCACACGTCAGTGTCTTAAGTTATACTGGGGACTAGGAGTGGGTGAAGTCAAGTTCGCCTTAATTTCGTATAAGTATCCAGAAAATATTGTCACTTTATATTAAGATTGGATAGACGTTCACAACGCCAGATTTTAGGTGATTATCAGAGGGGAAACAACGTCTATCTCCCGGCGTTGTGCCGAAGTCCGCGGTGCGACACTGTATAGAGGTTAGGGAATCTATTTGGAATCGTTATCTCCGCAGTGGCAATGCCAAGGTGTCATGATCACCCCCTTCCATTAATGTACCCATTCTTATATCGTCCGGTCACGAGGAGATGCATTAAGTGGATGTCCGCGAACATCTTACAAAACTGGACAGGAAGAAATTTGCGAGCTGTCATGGCTTCCATTTCTCTAGCGCAGCAACCTGATGGGTTGTGACCCCGACATCTATCCAAAGTCGATTTTCCAACATCTTAGCAACGTTGACTTTCCTACGTCTGTTCATAGCTGCACCAATAACGTTAATTACACGTTGGAGGAAGAAGACGTTGATTAGTTTGTTTTGGGGGGAAAAGGTGCAAATACAGGAACAAATATATTTGGCGTTGTGCTCAGTCATAAGGTTGCGATGTTGTCGGGGCCCTCATTGCGAACTCAGATCGACATCTGAATGTTTATTGTGTATGTCATGGAGAAGTATGGGTGTACGCTGTATGTTATAGTCAACGAATGGAAATTCGATTACAAGGCAGAGAAGCGCATCAGTCCGAAATGATTGTGTATGTACTTTATCGAAGAGCTCATTACAAAAACGACAAAGTTAGTGTGCAGACAAAAAGTGCTAACGGCAAAACTAGTGGTCTTCTGTCTTCTTCCTTTCAATGTTTTAATGAAGACGGTATAAAACTATTAGCTGAATAAACCCACTTTCCAGCTGCATTTCACCATGCGGTACTCCACAAACTGACTCAGTATGGAAATATATAAATATTTAAAAGCGATTTCTAGCATACGTTCTCACTCAATAATTACACAAATGATTGTTTTCATATATTTCAAATGATTTCTTAGTCATTTTCCATTGCGTGTAATCTTCAGCTCTTGTCCAAGACCCAGCCAATAAACATGGCTCATATCCGATTTTGCGACGCCTCATAACCAATTACAAATACACTGGTAGATAATACAACGCCATATGTTCTGTTTGAGTTATGCAACCCGAAACACTTCTCTGGCACCAGGGACATTGTCTTCCTGTAGAAACTCTTTTTTCACAAGCGATTTTTGCCAAGGGTCGATTAGTAACTAAAACCTCCTGGGTCTCCTGTCGGCCATACCAATTATTCCGCCTCTAAAAAATGACTGTTATAATGGCTGCCATATGATAGGCCCACACGTAAGAAGCTTTCTGTACTTTGGTTCAATTTTCACACCCGTCCCTTTGTGGGCAAGTTGTTTACTTTTCTTTAAGCAAACGCATTTGCTTAATTCACATCCCAGCATCGCGTCATATACCATATATTGTAGTCATTTTTTTTACCCAAGCGAAACGTCAACATTGCGTGGTAATTCTTGAATGGCAGCCCAACCAATCAGAGCTAGGGTCGCGGGGTGTGGTTGGCAGTAACCAGGAGTGCTTAATTAAATCTTAAGTGTGTAGTACAAGATTCTGTCAGATAAGAAGCGCTTAAACCTAATAAGCATAAGCCAATTGCAGATAGTTCTATTCTCTTACCACGCCTCCGGAATCTTTGTTCGTCAAAAGCAAAAAAAAAAAAAAACAAAAAAAAAAAAAAAAAAAAAAAAAAAAAAACAAAAAAAAATCGGTTGTTTTTTTTTCACGTTGCAATAAACTCTACTCCACAACTGCATTATGCTGAAAACAGACATTGGGAAAACATCGTGACTTTGGATACCCAACCATAAACAGTCGTGATATGGTTCAGACAACGCCAAGCCTCATGACATGTCGTTCTGTGGAATATCCCGACAAATAAGCCAGCGACATTTAAGACACGACATTTGGGACAGCGATATTTGGGACAGCGACATTTACGACACGACATTTAAGACCAAGGCCAAGTTATAATGCAGTTAAGTTCTTGGCAAACAGATGCATAATAATAATATAAAACCAACTTCTAAAAGTTTTGAATTTAATAATCATTTTGCTATTGCACATATATGTGAAGGATTAAAATAAAAACACCATTGTAGATCACTTTGCTTTGATAAAATCAAACAAGAAAATGCATTATTTAATTGCATTTCTTTATAATTGTAATAGATTGCTAAAATATGTAATAAGAGCTCGCATCTGTGGTGTATCAAATTTCGGTTAGCTCCGAATTTTGGATTGTGAATCAAATTTCGATTAGCTCCGAATTTTGGATTAGCTAGAGATCGTTCTCGTAAGATGGGATTAGATCCAAAATGTTGGAAAGATAATTGCAACAAAGTTTCAACCTGCTGCAACAATGAATCAAGACGAAACTTCTTTCGTTCCAATCGCGTAGAACTTTTCTTTTCGTTTTTTTTTTTTTTTTTTTTTTTTTTTTTTTTTTTTGTGGTTTGTTAAGAACTCACAAAATCTGTGGTGTTAAAACTTCCCTTGCCGCTGGCCTTAATGCCGCTAGCTCATCCCAGTAAACATTCTAAGCTTGAACTAAAGTCGATTTGAGGTTGCGACATCGATCCAATCAAATCATAACATTAACTGGACTTTTACTTCTGTTGTGATTGGTCGCGACCACAGATTAATGTCTATCCAACGTCTTTAACGAAACGTTGAAGAGACGTTAAGTAAGAGTAGGGTGAAAACGAGAGAATCACCGCACTTTGTGACGTCATACTGTCATACCCCCCCCCCTGGTGAACAATCATATAGCATGGGACCCCCCCCTGGTCAAGAATCATATACCATGGGACCCCTCCCCCTAGGCGGCAGTCGGGACTGACCACCCCCCCCCCCCCATTTTTTTTTTTTTTTCTTTTTTTTCTTTTTTTTTTTTTTTCTTATTATTATTATTTTTACATTATGATGATGGCGTTCCATTGACGACGAATGCATCAGAACTTGTTCGATTCAACAATGAACGAGTTGAAGTTAATTCAAAGCTTTGTAAAATGTTTGAAGAACTATAAAAAAGCTGACTCTGCAATTTCTAATGGCATAAAAGGAGAAGGGTGAAGTGAAGTCATCATTCAACGCGCAGCCATGGAGAAGACAAGCAGCTTTAAAATTAGTGCAAACTTAACCATTACTGTGGAGCATGGAGAATTTGGGCTATTTCTTCGAATCAAACGTGGAGAGAGATGGCTTGCTTTATCACCATCCTTGTGGAAGATTGTGTGTCAGAACTTGACAAGATTACGCAACATTGGCTTCAAACTGTACTTAACGCAAACGAAGTGGCTTGAAGTCATTTCATACTTGGATATGCGCTATGTGAGTTTTGTGCAAACATCACTGTTTGAAGGGAAAGAATATACGCGTTACATCAACATGAATGATGGTGAATGGGGGACATTGCTTCAGGAAATCCATAGCATAACCTCAACCTTGCTGCCATGTACGGAATGTCATGGGAAGAAAACTCCTGTTAAGCTGCAAAAGGACAATCGAATGAAAGTGTCAAAGCTATCCAAGAAAAGACTGGCTGAAGTTCAATTGGAGAATATGGATGTGCAAAATCAACTTGGACTTACCTGTGAATATTGTGGTGCTTACGGATATGCTGAGGATTATGATTGTCACTGCCACAAGTACAATTGCAAGTTGTGTGAACCTGACAACTTCTGCAACAAGTGCGGCTCACTAACAGTATCTGCCGAGTAAGACTACAAGTCATTTGCTTGCCAGTCGTCAAAGTGTGTAGACGTGTCATATGGATATGTGAAAGATGGATGTAGAAACGTTTTTCAAGGAGACGTATGTGGACTACATGATAAGTGAACTGGCGCGTTTTGGATCTATTCAACAACAACTGGAACACTTTGACATCTATTGGGAACTTGCTCATTCCACGCTGAACGTACCGAAATTACGTGAGGATTTCATCAAAGAGTGTGTGCTTTCAAACATTGACGGAGCTGAGGAGTTTGATGTGGAAGCAGCATATCACTTCGCTCGATTTGATCCAAGACTGTTTGATGAAGTGAGAGAGTGGTTAATCTACATTGCAGTATAATGACAGACATTACATTGAGACAATATATTGTGCAAAAGACATATTGTGAAGAAATGTTATTAGCTGTAAAAAAGTTTGCATGTTTAGTATGTCCTGCTTGTCAAAATGAAGAGTGTTCAGAACATACTTGTCATTCTGCATGTGTCTATACATATTGGAATGAAGCTAAATATTACATTCATTTAGATAAAGTGTTAGATAATGCAAATCAACGTTGTGAAAAATATGGTGTAGATGCTATCACATTTGATGAATTAAGTAGTTGGTTAATGTTCATTGAAGATCAATGGACTCCAATTATTCACACCATTGTATCAATACTTGATTTGTAAGATATGTTGATAAAATGCAAGATGTGTTGATAAAATAAAATGTAAGATATGTTAACAAGTGTTAATCATTTAGTGTTAACATGTCGACGTGGAAAGACTACCTAACCAATATTTATTTTAAACCTGGTCAACCCGGGGCATTTGCTGGTCCATACAAACTTTATCACATATTAAGAAAACATGATCAACCAGTCACTCATTCGCAAGTGAAGAAATGGTTACAGGATCAAGATGCCTTCAGTTTACTACAACCTGTAAAATACAGGTTTAAAAGGCAACGTGTCATTACGCGTGGAATTGATGACATGTGGGATATTGATTTAGCTGACATGGGAAACATAGCTCCATATAATGATGACACCCGTTTTTTGTTGGTTGTCATTGATGTGTTTTCCAAATATTTATGGGTGCAACCAATACCTAACAAATCACATACCAGCGTCATAGAAGCCTTTCAAAAGATTTTTCATGAAACACAACGAAGACCACGAACTCTAAGGTCGGATAAGGGAACTGAATTTAAAAACAGATGGGTAAAAGCTTTTATGAAGAAGGAGGGAATACATGCCTATACGACAAAGAATGAAACCAAAGCCAACTATGCTGAGAGAGTCATTCGTACTCTAAAGGGAATGATGTATCGATATTTCCTACATAATCAAACGTATCGATATATGGACATCCTTCCAGACTTAGTGTATAATTACAACCATAGACCACATGGCTCCCTCCCTAATAAGTATGCTCCTGCAGACATTCGTAAAGACATAGAATCGAAAGTGTGGAAATATATGTATGTAGACAAATTGAAATTAAAACCGAAGAAGAAAAAACCCTACAAATTTAAAATTGGTGATCAGGTTCGCATTTCTCACATAAAATATGTATTTCAACGAGATTATCATATAAAGTGGACGCAAGAAGTGTTCATTATCACACATCGTTGTAAGAAGCAAGGAGTACACTTGTATCGTGTGAAAGACTTTTTGGATGAAGATATTGATGGACATTTCTATGAAGAAGAACTACAGAAAGTGACAAAAGATATTGAATCAGTCTACAGAATTGAAAAGGTTTTGAAAGCACGAAAAAGACGAGGTGTTAAAGAATTATTTGTGAAGTGGTTAGGTTGGCCAAAGAAGTTTAACAGTTGGGTGAAAGAAACAGATATTCGAAAATGAAGCATCCATTCACATGTTTGGTCTCTGGACCTACAGGCAGTGGTAAAACTTCTCTAGTTAGAGAAATTCTAGAACAAAAGTTAATTAAACCCTCTCCAAAAACCATTTTATGGCTCTATGCAGCAGATCAGCCTTTGTACAAGGGAATGAAAGGTGTGGAATTTTACCAAGGCATTCCAGATGACATTGAAGAGCGCTTTAACCCGAAAAAGCCAAACTTACTCATCATTGATGACTTAATGACTAAATGTCATAGTGATGAGCGTATGACACGTCTCTTTAGTGTTGGTAGCAGTCATCAAAATCTTAGCATTATTTTTATTGTACATAATTTGTTTCATCATGGTAGAGAAATGCGAAATATTAGTTTGAATACGCATTACATCATTCTGTTTAAAAATCCTAGAGACAGCCAACAAATAAGTACATTAGCGCGACAAATGTATCCTGGAAAATCTCAATTTCTCATAGAAGCCTATCAAGATGCTACGAGCAAACCTCACGGCTATTTATTCATTGATTTGAAGCCGAAGACAAATGATCAACTACGTATTCGTACAGGCATTTTACCAAAAGATACACATTACGTATATGTTGATAAGGTGGCGTATGAACAAGAACCAAGTCACTTAACCATTCGCAGCCAAGATGTCTAAACGTATTCAAGCGAATCAACCTTTTCTTCACTTGCTCGCACGCAGCGGGCCTAAGCGACGTAAATCCTTGCTACAACAAGCTACTAAGGAGGAATTAACTAGCTTGTTTGAAATTTGTTTGAATATATTGCGAGGACATTTACCCTTAAGCTCAAAAAGGTATAAGGTATTCAAACGTGAACGTCATACCCTACGCACACTAGCAGATAAGAAGATATCACTTCGAAGAAAAAAGAAGTTGGTTAATCAGAAAGGAGGATTCATTGGAGCTATTGCTAAATTTGCATTGCCCTTGTTAGCTCAGTTGCTGTTAAAATGAAACATACTATGAAAATGGTCCTCATTCCTGAATATGAATATAAAATGTTGTTAGAAAAGAAGGGAAAAAATAGTGAAATCAAAACGAAAGTGAATAAACTTTTACGTGGGAAAAGAACTCGTGAAAAGGCAATAGAAATGTCTCAAGTTCTTGGCCGTCATTTACGAACAATTCAGTCGCAACAACAGCGACAAAAGTCTGTTACATCATCCAAAGCAGAAAAATCAGAAAAGTCCCAACAGTTTCTAAGCCATTTTCAACCTATTTATCATGTAAAACTAACACAACTTCTAGCAGAACTTAAGAAATATGGTACGAGATGGACAGATAAAATGAACTTGTTTTAAAAACGGGTACTGTCATTACAAATTCCAACATTATTGATTTGTTGAAAGAAGCATTGGTTGCTACAAGAAGAAAAGAACAACGAGAACCACCGCATGGTTGGAAGCAGTTTATTGAGGAAATTGTAGATGCTAATATTCCAAAAACTGTTTTTGGTAAAAAGACAACTCGTGAAGATATTACAAAAGAGATACAACAACGTCAACAAAGGTTGTTTCCAGAAGGATGGGAAACTTTTTAACATGGATTAAAGAGTTATGGTGTTGTTGTTGTAAAGAAAATGGAAATAAAAATACTATTCCTGTAAAAATTAGGTGTGTTAGTGCTTGTTGTCAGGGAGAAGTAGTAGATACCAATGTAGATCATGTAGATAGCAATTTAGACGACAATGTAGACAACAAAGTAGAAAGTGAAGATGAAGAGTGTCAAACATGAAGTAATGTATATACACATCTAGTCTATCTACATCACATAAACGATTTAGCTGTCATGGAGTCAACAAGTTTTTACATTACTTTACCCAGCAATGCTAGTATGAACTATTATCCCAACAACAAGACTTCGAATTATCAAATTCGTATGCCTCGAACCATCTATCTGAACGGAAAATATGAAGTGGCTTTAGCTGAAATTCAATATCCACATACATGGACAACCATGAGACATGGAATGGACTATTCTATTCAGTATCGACAACAACCACTGAATGATATTGTTCTTGACACAATCAATATTCCTTATGGTTACTACAGATCCATACAAGAGATATGTCAGGCAGTCAATAAAGAAGCAACTAATTCTATGAAAGATGACCTTAAAGAAGCTATTCAGATAAAGTATGATAAAATTAGACGACGTGTTTTTCTATTTCTAAATTACGGCTTTGAAGTGTCATTCTCCACTGGATTAGCTGAGATTTTAGGATTTATCCCAGATCAATGGTATACTGAAACGTGCACAGCTGAACATAAAGCTGATGTGAAACAGGGATTTTATACACTTTATGTGTACTGTAGTATTTGTGAGCCACAAGTTGTTGGTGATTATTATGTTCCTTTGCTACGTTCTGTTGGAATACAAGGACATGATGGAGACATTATCATGAAAACTTATGGAGAACCTCATTATGTTCCTGTAAACACATCCAAATTTGACGTGATAGAAATGAATATCAAGGACGACACAGGCCATAATGTTCCATTTCAAACTGGAAAGGTGATCTGTAAACTTCATTTTCGACCAAAAGCATTATGAAAGCATACACACACAATCCATCTATTTATCGCAACCATTTTCTTCGTCAAGTGGGTGGAGAATTACCAGGATTTAAAGGAGCGCGAATACAATATGGAGATGGTATTGGTTCAATACTGGGATCATTGGCTCGAAAAGCTATTCCACTGCTTAAGGCAGGGGCTAAAATCGTTGCACCACATCTTAAAAAGGCTGCAAAAGATGTCGCGAAAGATGTTACAGGTCGAGTAGCACAACGTATGTTTGGTGATGAGTTAGGAGGACAAAAGAGAGCGAAACCAGCAAAACCTGTCAGAAGGCGAAAGGCAGCTAAACGGATAACATCAACAAAATATAAGAAAGATATTTTTTAATCATGTCTTTAATTCATAATCATTCTTGTGAATGTAGTCTTTCTCCATTAGAATGGTTTCACATACCACCAACGCAAACTGCTGTAGAAAAATGTTATAATGTAGACTATCAACCAATGACTACCATTAGAGAGGGTGCTCCAATAGAATTCTACATTCCTGCGAGTACCGAAGAATATCTAGATTTAAAGAACAGTAAACTCCATATTATATGTCGCATTGTAAAGGCTGATGGTACACCGTGTGGTGTAGATGATAACGTGTCATGTATCAATGATTTGTTTAATGGGTTATGGTCCAATATTGAATTATTTCTAAATGATCGATTGGTATCACATAGTAACAATACCCATGGTTATACCAGCATCATATCTCATCTCATTCATGACTCGGAAGAAAGTCTCCATTCTGAGCGCTCTATGCGTCTCATCTATAAAGATACTGCCGGGTCAATGAATACTCATGAGGTGAAAAGACCTAATCATGAAAGATATGTATCAGGTTTTCATGTAAATATTGAAGGTGGTGATATAGCTGAAACAGGAAATAATGGTTTACATAATCGCTATTTGTATACACGTCTAAGCCGTGAGTTTATGCTTACAGGTGGTTTAAGGGTAGATTTGTTTGAGCAGGATCGTTATCTTCCCAATGGTGTTAGTATGAAATTACGTTTATATAGACAAAAAGATGAATATGTATTAATGGCTGCAAATAATGGTTTTAAAGTAGAAGTGAGAGAAGCGTTTTTAACCATTCGCAAAGTGAGGGTTAGTCCAGGTCTTCAATTGGGACATGCAGATGCATTGATGAAAAGTCCTGCTAAGTTTATTGTTAATAGAAAAGAATGTAAAGTTTTAGCTATTCCAACTGGATTTCAATCTTTTGTGAAAGATAGCATCTTTTTAGGCCAATTACCAAAACGTATTGTCATTGGAATGGTTCATAATGAATCCTTTGCTGGAACAGTATTGAGAAATCCATACAATTTTGAACATTTTAATCTTAACTTTATGCAGCTTTACTCTGATGGTGAACCAGTCCTATCCAAACCTCTCAAGCTTAATATAAATCAAGGCAAATATCTTGATGCTTTTGAAACTCTTTACAAATCTTTTGATAGATTGGATGGCGAGAAAAGTTCCATTATAAAACGGGAAGATTGGCCTAGAGGTTATTCTTTGTTTTCTTTTGACTTAACACCTGATTATGATGGTGCTGATCATTATGCCCTTATCAAACATGGGAATTTGAGACTAGAAATGAATTTTGCTGGTGCCTTGCAAAATACAGTTAATGTTATAGTGTATGCTGAATTTGATAACATTGTTGAAATAAGTGCAAATCGTAGCATTCAATTCGACTACCAGTCATGAACACGAAGCAGATAGAAGCCATCCTATCCCATGATGCCACGACAAAAGACTTGTTTCAAGGTGTGTTTGCCATGGACCAGTTACCATCTTTACAACGCGGTGCCTATGTCATCAACACAGACGATCATGATGAGCCAGGAGAGCATTGGGTGGCAGTATATTATGACGAAGACCCTGCAGAATATTTTGACTTTTATGGACTTTTACCTATAGACAGTCGTTTGAATAAGTTTTTAAAGTTTAATTTCATTTATAATTCAGTTCCATTACAAACACCGATATCCTCTACATGTGGATTTTATTGTGTGTATTATATAATTCAAAGAGCTCGAGGACATAGTCCTTTTGAAATCATTGATGTATTAAGAAGAAGTGATGGTGATTTTGTTGTAAAGGATTTTGTATATAGACATTATAAACCATTATTTTATTGATGTTGTATTAGTTAAGTTGCATTAGTTAAGTTGTTGGTAATTGTGAATTGTATTATGAATATTGTAAATAAACAAGACAGTTTTATACAACATTCTTTGTTTATTGTGTTATACATTATTTACATTTCAACAATTATTTTACATTGAATTTTTTATTTTACAAATACATTCAATACATCAATAAACACATGCCATTCATACCAATCTAAATTAATATATGTATCATAGACATTACATCCACGTTTGTAAATGCTATGAAAACTAGCATAACACTGTCCATTACCAAACTTTATTATTTTAACATCTTTGTGTTCAGACAGTTTCAGTTCATATCCATGATCATTCATGTCAATGTCCATCACCATAACACACATGGGATGCGTCAGTTCAATGGACTTGGTGCCTCGCATGAGTTGCACTCCTTCCTCTTTGAATTCAAGCGCCAGGTTCTTTCCAATCCAATGCTTGTAACAGAGCGTGCCATTCCACTGTGTTGAGGGTGATGTAGTCGTAGCATTTTGTAAGCTCGTCATATTGGCGAAATCGTACAAACACGTCTAAATAGTTCTCAGTCACACGCACTTCTAAATCCTCTGAGAGTTTCAGGAGAAAGCCAGGTATCCTCAGCTTCTCCAGATGGTCTTTCAACACAGATTGTTCGTCAGTTGATAGAATGATATACTTTCCAAAATGTTTTAGCACGATGTCATCATATACGTTTCTCAGATATGAGAATCCATGCGTAATGGGTTCATATTCCGATAAAAAGTCTTCCATCTCGTTCAACAGTCAGATGAACTATGAGCTGTCTCCTTGTCTGCAAAGACGTTTTTTATGCTCGCAAGATGGTGAAGAGTGGATGTTGTATCACTTCTAGGAATCGTAAGACTGCGCGCCAGTTCTTCATATCAAAGATAATCAAATCTGTATATGGTGTATCTGGCACAACTCCCTTATAATCCTCTGGATAATCCTGTAAAAGATTTCTACAGATTTCTACACGTATGTTAGAATCATATTCAGCCACCGTCACTTCCACTTTATTTTCAAGTCTACGTTTAAACCCAGGTTCAAGTGGTATGTTTTTAAAGTCTTTCCACACTTCAGGTTTAAACCGATGATAACTTCTCTGAGAATCTAGTATCACTTCATTCCTATCATTTACAGTAAGGTAAGCACCACCGTTCAGCATGAGTGCATTCATGTTTTTACCTTGTTATGAGCTGTCTTCTTGTCTGCGAAGCCTTTTATCCACTTCTTTCACTTGCTTCTTCAGCATTTTCCATTCAGGTATTGTCAGCAAAATTCTCTTTTTCGTTGGACGGTTTTTTCCAGTCCCCTCATCTCTCAGGTACTTGCGAATGTTTACCACTCCTTCATTGCTTTGTTTCATAATCTTGATATACTTTCCATTTCCTAGAGAAAGCATTCCATCCCACGACTGTGGTGTTGGTGCTGTCTCCACTTTCAATTTCTTGATGGTAGTGGTAGGATTTTTCATTTTTAAGTCTTTAACTGCATCTGCAAGAGTATCCATATCAGTTGTAGATCTCTTACGACTTTCACGTTCCATGTTAACGCTTCAATGTTCACACCTCAAATAACTCTTCCCTTGGAGGACCTCCCCCTTTTATACCACAGCCTTGTAATGTCCATGCGCTAAAGTGGAATAGGCATCATTCAGCACATATCGCTTGTCGTCATATGGGGAGAGGGCTACTTTCCTAATCTTCTCCGAGAAAAGCTGGTGACTATGACTTCGGATAATGTGTCCTGTAGCCATCGTTTGAGTTTTCTTAAACAAACTGTCTCTATACTGCACATGTTTAATACGTCTTTGACAAGCTCGAGTGATGCCTTTAGCTGTATGTTTTTCTTTCCCACCGCACAATAAACTGTACATTTTCGGTCTGAGTCCAACAAACTCTTCAATAGGGACGCCTGCCGTCTCATCCTTCATTTTCCCAAGCACTTTTTTGTTCACGTTGGAATGTAGGAAGTGATCTGGCGGATAGTCACTTGTGTCGAACAGGTCAGCATCTTGCTGCATATCCTTGTAGATATCTTCCGTTTCTATGTCGTAACATAGACTGTCGGTGTCGCTGAACAACAACTTGGCATTGGGATACTTGGCCATGATGTAGTTGTAATGAAAGTTGAACATAAGCACTTTGCTGAGGTCGAGAATGGTAAAACCAACTTGAATGGGTTTATCCAGAAGCAAATCCACTTTGCGTAAATGTACTGCGGTTAAATCTTCGTTGAAAATTTTGAATTTGTGGAAAGAAGGTTTGGCTACAAGTTTCTTGAACCGCTTTTCCTTGTGAACAAGTTCAACATTGATTCGCTTTCTCACATTTTCCATGGTTTTGCCAAACACCGAGTTGTTCATCAGTTTGAAGAAGTCTTTCTCAAATGGGTTCTTGGCCAATTTTCTCTTTTCCGTGTTCAAGGTAATGTATTTTGCCAACCATTTGCTCTGTTCAAACATGATGGCGCGATGAACTTTAGTGACTTTCAACCCCAGTGAGACGTACTGTTGTAAATTCCTGTAATGAAGTACATATTTCTTCTTGTCAGACAAGTTAGGAATGAGCTTTTCACTGGATTTCTCTTTCATGTTTAGATCTTTCCGCAGCTTCTGACTGTACTCTGACAATTCTTCAACTTTGACACATTTCCGTTCTGGAGCCACTGGGTAGTGATTATGATGATCATGGATTGAATTTGGATATTCTAAATCCACTTCCAAAATGAATCCAATGTCATCATCTTCATCCACATCCATGAAGTCAATGGATTCTGGCTCGCTCACCCACATAAATCCTCTTTGTGGCATGCTTTGTGACATGGCCCAGCCATACAAGTTGTTCGCGTCGAGGTACATCAGGTAGTTGTTTGGTATCTCAGAATTGTGTTCTGCTACGTAGGGATTATTTGCTTTCGCATACTTGTGTGTGATCACGGATATTCCTCCACGTATGCCTTGCTCAACCATTTGGTACATGTCAATGTCATTGATCAATTCCAACTTCACCTTTGTCGCTTTTAACATTGCATCCCACGACAGTCCTGGTGCTGTATAGTAATGAGCAGGATCCAATTCATACGTGTTGAGGCATACTTGACGAAAGTTTTCAAACACGTCAGCTAGTAATAACACATCTGATTTCAGGTACAGGTCGTGGTATTCACCAAATGTGGTACAGTTGAATGTATCCCATACCTTCTGTGCATGCGCATAATCCTCATCGCTAATGTCCTCTTCGCTAAGCTGACTATAAAACTTATCCTTTGATGGTAGCTGTGTTTCAGCAAACTTGGATGGTTCGTCCACGTAATCGTAGGGGTACACTCCCTTTCTCAGCAGCAAATCTTGTTGATCACTATCGTGAATGTGAGAGGTCATGTTGTAGAAGTTATCTTTCCCTTCTGCTGCAAGGTTGGATACCAACTTCTGTAGAGAGGTACTCATGAACTGAAAGCTGTCTGTAAATTTCAGATTGCCCATGGTGAATGCAATATATTTTTCAATGGTGTTGGGAATGACTGTAATCGTTTCACCTTTGAATTTTCCAATTTCCTCCATGATCAGATGACTGTCATAGCCTCGCAAATTGTGGAAAAACACAGGAATGTTAAAAGAATCTTTATCCCCTTGCTGATCCTTTCTAAGTCGGAATTGTAAGTTGCATTCATTGTGCGCTGCTCCGCGATATTTGCCATTGATATGGTCATGACCTCTCACACGATCTGCTCCTAGAGGTTCATGACAAATGTAGCAATCAACAGCGTTCTTAAAATTCTCTTTGTCTTCGCGAGTCATCACCATTTCCTTTGGTCGCTCTAAACCACGTACAATGCGATCACGTTCATTCACCATATGGTCTAAAAAGACCTTTACAGCATTGTCTCCTCGATACACGACTGGTGCACGTGTGTTGTACTGACTCACAACTACATAGGCAAAGCTGTTTGGACGATGATTTTGATACTTGTCTCCTTCTTCATGCTTTTGCGTGAAACATTCAAAGTCTGCATAAATCACAAACGGTGCTCGCTGTTGTTTGGCTACATTCTTAAACTTAACGAATGGTTCCTTGGGAAATGATAAACGTTGCGCGCCATGCTTGCCACACACTTCACGATGCTCATCTAAAAGCTCTTGTCGCATAAACCCGTGAAGACAGTTGAAACAATAAAAAGCTGCACCATTATGCTTTGATCGATAAGACATAAGTCTGCTGAAATTCTTGATGAGGCAGTAATGCCTTTTCTTGTCATTGCTAATCAAAAGCAAGTTGATTTCTCTCGCACTGGTGTTTCGACTGAGTTGTATGGGAACAACGACATCATGTTCATATCCAAACACGTTAATGGACACATCATTCTCCTTTTAAAAATTTGGAATGTCTGTAATCGGTGTTAGAAATGTCATGCCTTCCACCTTCAATTCGTTCTCAAATAGCTTGTATTGATGCACACGCTGTGGGTCATTGCTTGTTGAAGGGTGAAGGTGAGCCAGTACAGACCATAAGAAACATTTGTTGTCTTTATTCTGAATGTTTAACACACCTAATGTATTCTTCACTTTCTTCGGCAGTGGGATAAAACTGCTTGCTTCCAGAGGCGCTGACGTAGCTGTATGCACTTCAATGAATAATATGTTATCCAACACCCAGCCAGAACCTTGTCGCTCATGTTCATCAAACCTGGTGAACAATTCTTTATAGGCTTCTGGTAAGTCCTTCTCAATATCTGTTGGATTGTATGCTGCATATGTCGGACTACTGATGAAGGCATTATCCACCTGTTCTACCATCACGCCTTCAGCATTTGGTGTCATTTTCTTGAAGCGTGCATGTACCACAATGTACCATTTCATGCCACGGTTTAACGTTTCTAGCAAATGCCTCTTGATTCTATTCTCTTGTTGTCGCATTTCAAGTAGCAAATCCGATCCATCTTCAGACTCAAACCGTCTTTCCTGTGCGTTTTCACCAAGACTCACTCTTCTGGCTCTGCCTACTTGTCCTGTCTCTTTCTTTCTTTGTTCTTCATGAGACACATTTTCCATCTCAGCTGGTATGCATGCATGTGCCTCATAAGTATCCATAGATGGAAATATTTTAATGCATTCACAGCAGAGGAACGGATCAGGTCTGATAACACCATCTTGTACCGTCTTTCGTCTCTTGGCTTCAATCATCTCAACAAGCTCTTCATTAGCACGTTTCATCTTAGCTTGTTTGCATGTATATGCTACGAACAATTCCAGAGATGGAAATGTCACATTACAATCATGACAGACGACTGATGTGTCTGAATTAGATGCCATTGTTGTTGTCACGTCAATTGCTTAAACTGATATGATGAAATGTAGGTCTCACTCATCCTATTTATACCGCCTAGGCATGTATTGCAGAGACATCTAGCGGAGAGCGATGTGTTCTGACGATACCTGAAAGCATTAAGAAAAGAAAAGCATAATATGTTTTCAAAGAAAAGTAAATTTTGGTTTAGAACCCTGATTTTTACCCTACTACACCATGGTAAAATGTTCAAAGTTATTTTATACATCATATTTTGTCAAAAAACAAAATTTGTTAAAGTTGGTCTAGAACCCTCATTTTTACTCTACTACACCATTGTATAATGTTTAAACTTATTTTATACATCATATTTTGTCAAAAAACAAAATTTGTTAAAATTGGTCTAGAGCCCTCATTTTTCCACTACTATGACTTTAGAATATTCAAATAAGTAGCGTGCTTAAAATGTTCAAACTTATTTTATATATCATATGGTGTTAAAAACTAAATTTGTTAAAGTTGGTCTAGAACCACCATTTTCCCACTACTATAACTTTAGAACATTCAAATAAGTAGCATGCTAAAATGTTCAAATTTATTTTATATATTATATGGTGTTAAAAACTACATTTGTTAAATGTGTTTTAGAAGTTTCATTTTCCAACTACTATAACTTAAAACATAACATTGGACTTAACGTAGGGAAAATCCCATTCCTTCTCAAATTTATTGATCGTTCCCACACTCTGTACGAGCGCACTCTGTACACATGTACTTATGCTGTGTGTGTGTGTGTGTGTGTGTGGTTACTGTAATGGGAAACCATTGAAATATGACTAATTAAATATTATCATAATAATAAAAAAAATAAAATAAATAAATAAAAAAAAAGTCACTTACCACGACTGTTTTGCCAATTCGTCTCCTATGTGTATTCCAGTCAATCCTTCACTTGTTCTTCAACAGCACAACACAATAGGTAAGAGCAACTGTTTTCACTTTTTTTTCCCCTGTGTATCCAACGGCAGTCAGAGCATGAATGATGCATATGTGCACAGACAATGTGCTGTTATAGGAGTGTTGAATCACATACTAGGGGGGGGGGGTGGGGGGGGGGTCCCATGATATGATATACTTCTTCACCGGGGGGGGGGGGGTCAGTCCCGACTGCCGCCTAGTGGGGGGGGGGGGGCGGTCAGTCCCGACTGCCGCCTAGGGGGGGGGGGGGGGTCGGTCCATAGTATGTCCTGGGGGGGGGGGGGTCGGTCCATAGTATGTCCTGGGGAGGGGGGGGTCCCCATGGTATATGATTCTTGACCAGGGGGGGGGGGGTCCCCATGGTATATGATTCTTGACCAGGGGGGGGTTTGACAGTATGACGTCACAAAGTGCGGTGATTCTCTCGTTTTCACCCTACTAGTAAGGAACGTTGTTTGGACGTTGCTTTTGGTCACGACCAAACTTATTCTGCGGTGAAATCAACGTCTTTTGTGAAATGCTGAAATGCTAGATGTCGGAAAACTATGCTCTATGCACAACCAAAAAACATCCTCCTCATGATATGGCTTACCGGAAATGACAGTTATGACAGGTGACTACATGAAAAGACAGAAGCAAGACGCAAAATATGAGAAATTTAGGAGCGCGTCAGTTTTTCCCGCCTACTGATAAATATTTATAGAAATCGGCTTCATATATATCCTGCGGTACAGAGTAGGGTAACCCAAGGGTAGGGGTACTGTGATGCAGATTGACCACGCTATGACTGTCGCAATTTTCCCGAGGTCTATCAATGTCGGGAAATAGACGTGGTTACGACTTCCACTTGCAATCATTCGCAACGTTGATTAGGCGTCGGATTATCAACTTCTATCCAATTTCAAAGTTAGACTTTTTAATTCCATAAATAACCAAAACCCGATGCTGATCCGATGTCGGGTGGGACGTCTATCCAACGTTGAGGTAACGTCGTCATGTTTGTTGGGATATCTCGCAGACCTATCTGTCGCACACATTCGTTCTCGCGATGTCTGTGCGTAGTTAGCATCGTGTCGACTTTCATCACACACCTTTCTACAGTGTCCATTACTATCACGACATCTGCATAACGTCTGTCTGATATCTCGTATTCACAGGGTTCTCCACACCCTCCCTCACTGTTTCCTCCCCACAGCATAACCAAGCCTTTTGAGAGGCTTATTTTTTTTGATAGCATGACACAAGATCACGTGGCCAGCAGGCAGAGGAGAGCACACACATCACGCCG
This sequence comes from Protula sp. h YS-2021, assembly GCA_949752745.1. Taxonomy (NCBI): domain Eukaryota; kingdom Metazoa; phylum Annelida; class Polychaeta; order Sabellida; family Serpulidae; genus Protula; species Protula sp. h YS-2021. Next base: position 94,465,744 of record OX457025.1, on the reverse strand, counting down.
GCACACAGACAGTTGAGAATGACAGTGCTAACTACATGGTCTTCTGACTGACGCAAAACTTCCCTTACTGAAAATTAAAACTGTATTTTTTTTATGAATTTATCTCACTGGATCACAGAAGAAACCACGCAATGGCGGAACTTAATTAAACGTTTTAAGGCTTAGTATGAGGTGAAAATGGAGAGAGACTTTTGTGCTTATACGAAGAAATTATAAGTTGCGTCTTTTCACTGAGCCTACTCATCTGGCAGCCGCATGGGGAGACTGAACGCGGCTGATTAAAAGCCTGAATGAGAAAATCCGTGGTGCATTTGTTGACAGCATGCTAGCCAACCAGGATATTCTTTTATCTTTAAATATGCGTGTGTTTCTTCTCGCAGTGTGGCTCAAAATTGTAAAGCAGATTCAAACGAAACGGGTTTTACAATAGGGTGGATGTAAACACTTATATGAGAATTTTGTTGTGCTTTGGAACAACGCGTGACTTATGCACATTCTACTATAACAAGTAGAAATATCATTAAAAATAAAATTAAAGAATAAAGAAAACAAGGACAATTATTTATATCACATGAAAAGACCTTTAACAGTGAATTTAATAGTGAATTCGAAAATAAAATATTCTTCAGTTGAAATGGATCAAAGTTACACTTTTGAACCAGTTGATAACTTCTCGGAGCGAACAATGGTGGCGAATTTGTCTGCCGCGGCGTACGGATCGGATGACCAAAGTGACTACAACGTAAGTGTGTCCACGGACGCCTACGTAAATCTAGAACTTCCCATTAGAGATGAAGTACTGGCGGATATAATCGTTGCTATGGATATCTACGTAATGCCTATTATAATCATCATCGGTGTGATAGGTAACACGATATGTTTCTTAGTATACGTCTGTACACCTCACCTGTGGCGCCAGAGCTCCAGTGTATATCTCGCTTGTTTCGCCGTCGTCAACAACGGATTTCTAATCTCTCTGTTAGTAGTATGGGTGAGCTGGGTCGGTATTCACATCTTTCACAAGAGCGGCTGGTGTCACATGACGCAGTACTGTAAGGACGTGTGCTATTTCATGTCCGCTTGGACCGTCGTGGCGTTTACCGTAGAGAGGTGGATCGTTGTGTTTTACCCTCTCAAACGCCACGAATTATGCACGCGAAAACGTGCCATGGCCGTCATGGCATCACTCACAATACTGGCCTTGCTCTTCTATTCTTATTTAATTTGGTTCGCCAGGGTTCGACTACGCGATGGACCAAATGTGTGTGTCATAGAGTATGGTCATAATTATTTAATAACTGCGATTATGAGCTTAGATACGGTTCTTGTTGTCGTTGTGCCTCTATTGGCCATTATCATCATGAACTCCGCCATTGGGATAAAGATATGTCGCTACACAAACAGCAAGAAATCCATCCCTTTTGAGCCTGGATCAAACGGAGAATACGTGCCGTCCAACGCCTCCGTGCCTAAAACAAATAACAATGACAGCATGGAGCTGAGCAGTAGGAACGGGTCCCGCGGCTGTACGGTGGCACAGAGCAGCCAGGTTCTTTCCAAGCCCCGCGCTTGGCGTTTAATGACACGGCGCCAACACACGCAATTACGTATCACACAGGCACTACTTATTGTCTCCACTGTTTTTGTCCTTCTCATTTTACCTAATTCTGCTGTCAAAATTCAAACTCTGATTTTAACCATAAAAGAAGAACCATTTCAGCCATCTATGAATGTCATATTTTGGCATCATTCTCTTAGTTATTTAAATTATATGAATTTCTCCTCGAATTTCTTCATGTTGAGTGCCTGTTCACGGAACTTTCGCTACGCCTTGAAAAGATTATTTAGAAGATTCTGGCACAAAATAAGAAACTTGTCATCACACAGATGCCTCCTCTTATACAACTTCTTATTCGTGACGAAGGACGAAGGAGAAAACTGATTATTATATTTTTTGTACATCATAGACCTACCAATTTATAAATACCACTGTTGGAGAATTAGATGTGGTCGCTGTAGAAAGAAAGTCTGTATTGACAATTTATGTTAATTTTTAAGTTACGCCAATAAACTTACGTGACGCTGCACTGTTAACTCGTAATTATAATATTACAATTACAAAATTTAGTTTGTTTATTGTTTTTTACTAACTAATGTGTATATTTTGTCGAAGAGTTGTAACAGAACCCGCTAAGACCTCCGCTCAGTGAGGGCTCGTCACTGGTGTTATTGTAATAAGGGAGGGTGGACAGTACAAAAAAAAAAAAAAAAAAAAAACGCGGACGCCCGCCCAAATGAAAAACTGATAATAGTCCAGAAAGTGTCCTTAGCATTTGTGTGCATAGTACGGCTAAAGCGTGATTTATGGAAATGTAACTAAAACTGTGGTGGCGTGGAGTAAGCATATATGACCGCTGATAATGCGTGCGTGTCCAGAAGTACGGAGAAAGGGTGGCAATTGTGCCGATGTCCTTAAAAAAGGGGGAGGGGGATTTCCATTCAGTACTCCGCGTTTGTCACAAAGTTGGGGGGGGGGGGATATTCTGTCAGAACCGTGCTCCGCGTTTTGTTAAAAAAGGATAGTATTTCAAAATGAGCACTCTTCGTTTGGTGGCCATCTTAAAATTTCATGGACAAGCATTATAGCCAGTTGAGGCGTTATCAAGCGTATACAAAAACGCAGGGAAAAGGTGCAATTCTGAGATTTTCGTTAAAAGGAGGGATACCTGTCATTCAGTACCTTTTAAAACATTTCCTAAATTTGCAAATTAATGGGAAATGCGGGTATCTCTGCGCCATCTAGCGACCGAAATGCGCATTACATTGAATATCGCTGAGTTTGAATCCATGTTTTCACAGTATAAATGACTACTAAATCCGTCTAGATCGAAAAATTATTTTCAAAGACCAATATGGTCGTGTCCAGAAATGGTCTGTGTTGATATTTTGTTCCTAGAAGAGCCTGTGTTGATATATTGTCCATTAAAATCATATTACACTGTTTTCACATATTTATCCTTGAGTCGATGGGATTTTGTCAAAAACATTGTATAATTCTCTTATTGATACGGTGACATATATTTTTTATTTGCTTAAAACATTTTGTATGACGTGTTCTTCCAACAGGGGAAAAATGAGGCAATTGTCAATTGTGATTATGTGTGAATTTTGCGTTTTGATTGAAATTTCTTGGTTTTCCCAATGGTTTCTATAGTAAAACTACGCGACCTCTCAGCGCCTGTATTTCTCTTATAACATCGGTGACCCCTCTTTTTCTTTTCAATTTTTGAATGTATACCCTTAAAGCATTAAACTGTGAAATTATGAAGGAAATGTCAATTGTAGGTGAGATACCCTTTAAACCGTCTTTTAACCGAACGCGGAGTATGGTCCTAAAGAACCCCCCACTGCCTTTCTCCTCGTCGGTAACATTTCACTTTTCATGTGCCCACACCTCCCCCCCCCCCCCCCCCTCCCCACTAACTTGTGTTTGTGTCAGAGAGATATATAGTTTAATATAGAACAGAATCAAAAGTGAATTTGCTTTTACGATGAAACACAAAAAGCCTGGACAAAAAGTACCGTCTCAACAATGTCACTAAAGCGTCTCCAAGGGACACCATGTCTGCCAGGGTTTCAGCCAATCAGGGGAGGGTAAACAACAGTAATAGTGCAACTCCAACTGCAGAAAGTAGCCGAGTCGCTGAACAAGGATAATCTTATTACTTCAAGTGTGTTTGCATTGGAGGTTTTTTTTACTAATACGGAAGTAACGTTATTGTGTCGTGGGTGTGTAGTTCGTCATTTGAACATGTCACTGACCCACAACTGCAAATTGTTCCTTTTATAGACCCGGAGGGAGGGGGAGGGTCACTCGCTCACCAACCGATAACCATGCGTGTCCATGACTTTTTTAAAAATGACCCCAGAACGCAGAGTGCTAATTTTGAAATTATATTCCCTTTTTAACCAAACGCGGAGCACATATCCGAAAACGCCCCTTTTTTTGCGGGATACGAGGAGTACTAAACGAAAATTAGCACCCCCCCCCCCCCCGCCTTCCCTTTTCTTAACGAAATTGGTACTCCGAGCGGACAGCGTCTGGTCTCCAAGTTACTGCCCGCCCAACCAGCCTTTTTTTTCGTTTGTTTGTTTGTTTGTTTGTATGGACACGCATGGTGACGCATATGACGCCAAGTAACCCCAACCCCTTTCCTGGGATTATAGATAAGCAGCCGGGTCCAACTTGGTCCAACTGTCTACAAGTGAGGTGAGGTGAGGTGTCAAGCTTTATTTATTTTGTACACCCCTATGCCATGCTTGTGTGAGGGGATGGGGTGGGGGTGGGGGCAGGGGTCGTTCTTGTATGTTCCTTAATGCTTTCTTAGAAAAGATCGTCTCTCCTCTGTTCCCCATCGCCTCCTCTTCTGGGCAAGTTCGCTCTTGCAGTTGTCAGTTATTGTCAGTTATTGTATTTGCGGAACATGTCGTTCTAAAAAGCACAAGCGCTGCAGTTCCACATCATACACAATTAAAATAAAAGGACTGAATTAATCTCTGTAACAACACGTTACAGCAGGGCTAATTGTGAGTGACAACGTTATTGCCCCAGTGTCCCCAGAAGCATCAGAAAGTCCTTTAAAAAAATTCCACATAAAGATTCATATTGATTAACTGTAAAGTGAACAACGAATCACCTTAACAGCTTGTGCGAAAGCTGCTGCTCAATGCTGCGAAACTCTTTCTTTCTTCTTCTTTTTGTTCTTTCTTTTATTTACAAATGACAAAGTGTTAACGAGATTTTTAAGGGTAAAAAAATGGTTCAAAAGATCGATGAGAGTCTGAAAGATTTCTGTCGGGCAACAGTTGGGGGAAGAGTTAAACTATCGCTGTGAATGAAAACGAGTTTCCGGCCCATTGAAACTCGAGCGGCAATTGCGCACTAAGCTCATTGTGCACGGATACATACTGAGCATTTAAAACTAACATTTAGTTATGTCCATGTGACTAGTGGTTAAAATGTCGCAAACCCCCCTCCCCTCTCCTCTTCCCCTCTTTGGGACACATGCTTAAATAAATCAATACTGAATAACAAAGCCTCTGTACAGTCAACACATTGTTGCTCTGACCGCGTTGTTACCATATACAATAAAACCTGTTTAAACCGGACACTGTTGGGACCGAGCTAATTTGTCCGGTTTAGGGAGGTGTCCGGTATATCGAGGGGTCAAAATGAGATATCTTATACTGCATAAAAATAAATCACAAATAACTTCAAGAGCAACACTTGCACCCTCTCCGCATATTGCTTGAAATTTGATGCTAAATCCTTTACGAAAATGTTTGAGCCACTTGTTTGACGCTTTAAGGCAAAGTTGAATTGTTTTGCAAAATATTTGGCTTTTTTCTGCAACAATGGCCGAGAAACAGGCACATTCTGGCTTCTTACCCTCACAAACCATGAATAACCGTTATTTTTTCAATTCAAAATTGCAATTGGGTGTAGCCCGGCCAACTTTTATTTGAGAATTTTCACATTCCTCAGTCTCTTTTAAATAACAATCCATCTTCTTTAAAATATCCTCCACCGTGTTTCTTGTCTAAGACAAATTCTTCTACTAATCTGACACTCATTTTTATTAATTTGATTTTATCCGTTTAATTAAGTTAAATTCTTTGGTCCCATTTCGACTGCTGATAATTATTCTGAGCACTTGAATGATGTGTTAAAAGAGAGAAAACGTCCCATCTCAAAAGGGGATGTCCAGACACCGAACTTCACTATTGTTTGTTTAAAGCAAACGTGATAACCAAACATATGCAAACACCGTGGCATTACGACAATTAAAACCCAACTGCTGCAAATCACTCGGTAAATAAATCACGCATGCTCGCTTTTGTACACAAGGCATGTTTGTGTATCACTGGGTTCTTTGTACAGTCAAACATGCATTTGGAACCAGGATTGGTGTCCGGAATAAGGATATACTAGCGCTATACTAGCGATATACTAATATTACCAACATGTAATCCCAGGATGAGAACGGATCGCAACCTTTTGTTCAAAATCGCAGCTACACGGCTCTCCATAAACGCAAAAGGATATTCCAGATTTCCACACAATTCCACTCAGGTATAAACTCGTATAACAGGACTTGATCCTGTTTTGGCAAAATACACTTATCCTCAAAATACACACACATGGTAACACAGAGGCGAAAGAATGTCATGTATCATAGCTTCTACTGGAATCTGAAGGCAGTCAGTAGGTAATATATGCCCCTCCATCACTTCTGATACATATATACACATATATTATTTTGAATCTGTGAAATTAAGAGATGCTATGGACAGTTAAACATTTACTGTGCTGTTCTCGTAAAAACATTTTTATAATAAACAACAACAACAGCCATTCTCAATATTCAAGTAAAATGTGTCATTTAACCATAAATATATGTCACACAGCAAGCTTAGTAACCCACAACTTTACAGAGAAGTTGTTCCGTTTATTTTGCAAAAATACAAATTCTTTGGTCTGTCTTTAGATGTTTTTAATAGTAACAATAACCGCAATATTGAAATTAAGAAAGGCTATATCAGATAATTTCAAAATCCTGAGACTTCAATAGCTTCAGATCATATTTTAGTGGTGTCCATCAACTGCAACAACATGATGTACGATGGCTTGTACAAATTTGACAGATTCATTGAAAATTTCATTGACTTGGTAGAAAGACTGATTGAACAAATTCATTGTGACATATATATATAGATATGCGCTCTGAATGCGTTATCATGACTGTAGGGGTTATTGTGAGTAGGTGGTTGAGCGTCGTTTGATAATGGATTATATATAGATAACTCATGATTAATGGTTAACTATTCACTACTGTTGCCACCTCGTAGAACACAGTGTCATCGTCGAGCTGAGATCCGCTGTTAATTATAACCTGTTTCAGTACGTTCTTGACTCTGTGGAACTGGCAGTGTGAACTGTTTCCCTAAGAGATGCCACAGGGCACTTTCACCTTCGATCTTATATGGTCACTCACAGTATCCCAGTTTGAAGCAAGTGATGATGCTGTGAATCGGCCGTGTTACCCATCGAACTCATTTACGGTGTCAGCAAGTGTTGCTCCACAGTCACTATCTGTTCGGGCGAAATATACCCGACGCAGTGATTTGAAAAATGAATATTTCTATTGATTCTGCAGGCTGAGTATTTCCGGTGTAACGGGATATCTTCACCCCGGATATCTTCACCGCCTTTAGGATATCTTCACCCCCTCCTCTGCAGAAAACGACGTGTCTTAATTTAATGCCATTTATTGCTCAAATCGTATTGTTTTTACAGAATTGAACCCAGAATGCACATCTTATTATACTAATATATCACTAAATCACATTTCAAGTACGATTTACACAGCGCTACGTAGATAGATAATCTTGCTTTCCTAACATACAGTAAGAAGAACGGAGTGGATGTATGGACAGACGTTCGTTACGCAATACCATCTAGTACCTAAGAAGCGATTAAGATTCTGAGACTCCTGTTTTTTTAGTGGTGAATATCCAATGTACGCAGCTAATACGCTTGAGGATTAAATTGGGGTAAATCAGAGCTATTTAATGTGCAGTTCAGGTTTTTCACCGTGGCACCCTGTTTTACGGTAACTGGGCATTTATTGCATTACAACGTTTGAAAGGAAAATGGTTGGATACCCTAGGATGACTTCTCAACCGGGGGTGAAGATATTCTAGGAGGAGTGGAGATATACGGCGATGAAGACATCCTGGGACACCGGACATCACAAGGTAATCAAAATACTACACCTCAAAACATCACAGTGCTTCACGAGAATAAATAAGTCCAAAGTAATCGACATTACAGTATGTAAACGGGGATCTCATGAACTGATTCATCAGTGGGGCTGACACTTTCAGACCGTGAAGACTGATTCGAAACTGTTGGCATGTGATACATCAATGGATTCATTTGGGTACTTCTCATTTGGAACAAAAAATCGACTTTTCACTGTCAAGAACTGCGTACCTTGAGACTTATTTGTCTTTAGCAAGAGTGCAAGCTCTTTCAATTTCTGGATAAATTCGTCTTCTTTAAGGACCCATTGACTAGTGCCCATTCAGAGTTTGTACAGTGGATTTTCTTCTTGTTTACTAATATCGTCATAGCGCAGGAGATCGAAGAATAAACACTCTGGGTGATTTTGAAACATTGCAACACCATTTTTCTGTGTCGTTAATGACAAAGCCGTGAGCTCTTTGCATTCTGAATGCAGCAGAATACAACCATGCAATATGTACAGAATAAATTTCTTTATGTTTTGTAGCTTGGCTATCTTTACTGAGAGAGGTCAAATTTGGCATATTATTTTGTTTCTACTGCTGATGCCCTAGCTTAAGCCAATACGATAGTTCAGTGCACTATCCATATTCTGTGGTACTGGTGTGATAGAAGTGATGCATCTGAACCGAATCTTCCGATATATAACAACGAGGAAACACGACGACATCATATCATATCATACTGACATAGTACTCTGGAACTGGAGTCATAGATGTGATTATCTGAACCGAATCTTCGAAATTCAACAACGGGGAAACTTCACAGCTTAGACAGGTGAACAAGCCACTTTTCTCAATAACATACCATTGCATCCGGAAGATGAATGTTGAAATCTATTCAAAGGACACTTGTGTAATATTATCTCAATATTCTGCAGTGAAAACAAGATGCGGTGAGGTGCTACATAAAACTTTCATGGCAACGAGTGTTATACTCCATATGATAGCCTTCTTCATTGAAAAATCCCCATAATAAGACAACAAGGTGACGTTCAAGAGACCAAATTCTTTATTACCTTTATCGCAGAATACGTGACATACCCGATTCTGCAGCGACAACGCTTAAAAACTTCAAATCAAGAAACATTTGCAATCATTGACTATGCGAGTCGACATTGAAAATCCAACTAACATCCATATTCTGTATAGTGTTCAATGCGCTTATAATTTATCTTAACTCTGAACGTAGCTTGGTACTGAACTAAAGAGACCACAAACATGTAACACGCCATTCCATTTTTTTTGTGGTGGCGTTACGCCATCACCCTGAAGGCATCGTAGACGAGACAAATATCACCTTTTTCCAAAGTACCGTTTGACATAGTAAAACTTTTATACCTCTACCTCTGGAATACATTTAGGTGCAGTACTCCAACGGCTAGCTATTGGGTACGTGCAATTCTCGTATTGATATTCTGATGATATATAACTGCACTGCTACTACAAATATTGCTACCGTTGTGCTTTTGAATACAGGTTGAATAACCAGGCGTATATCTGTATTCGTCTTCATTCACAACCGGTGGCACAAAGATTTCAGCAGAAGAATTTAACTGTATATTGACTTGGTCAGCCATGGTCACCTCTGTTGCCTACTAGGCGCAACAAAACCTAACACTGAAGGTTTACAGCATGGTACAAAAACACATTGGCCACGCAGTTGGTCGTCATTATGGCTTACCCCAAAATGTGTTTTAAAGTGTAGTCTGACGAATACTGCAAACTTAAAGGTTGTTGTGATGAAATGGCGCTCGGGGCAGCCCTTTAAACATACAGGGTGGGAATGGAGAGAATCGAACCGGTGGGTTGGTGAAGTTCTGTACTCTGTTGTTAATATTTTCATCTTCCGGTGGAAGGACTGCTTTTGTCTTCTCTAACTGATTGATTATTAAGTCACAGATTCTCCGTTATTGTCTTTAGTCGGACTTCAGTCACAGGCACTTCAGTATTGGTATGTAAGTGCCCTTTGGTTATGTTTGTGCCTGTGCATAGCAATTTTCTCTTCTGTTCCTGTGAACCCATGGCTTTTTCGTTTCATGACACTTAAGCTTCGCATTCACTTCAGCTGCCCCAGTTGTGGCTTCAAGTTTGGCAAACTTTACGCAGTAGACACCCGCTGATATCTAGGTATTTTCGAGCTAAGGAAGCCATAAAAGAGCCCTTGCTGGTTCTTACATATAGCCATCTTATAGCATCAGTGTTGTTTCTCTTTACATCCACAGTTTATACGATATTTTCGATTTGTTCAGCACATTGTGCTTCTCCTAAAGCAACGCAATCCCGTCAGTATCGACCATCAAAACCCTCGAATACTTGCGCCATGAAAATTCTCTATCTAATGAGCGATAGGGCTGGCTGGTTTTGTCGTTTAATTGACCGCTGTTCTTGGGTGGATGTTGTCTCTCAATTTCCCTAATCCGTCGGTGCTTTTTCGTCCTCTGGACCTACATTTTCCTGCTTTACTTGATTGACATAAGAAGGCCTGCACTGCGTATTCGATTAGACTGCGTGGTTTGTTAGGTATTCGGTGCTGGTGTATTGGATAAATCGTCGCTGCTTGACATTTTGTGTAGTCTACTGGGACTTTTTATTAGAGAAAAACCGAACCCGAAATAACGAATAAGCTATTGCTATTTCCAAAAATGCACCATTTTACATAAAACCACCATTTCTATTTTTTCGCAACAGAAAGGCGTTAATTTATGTCGGGTTGGAACGCCTTACGTATACAAATGATTGCCCCATATGAGACGACTAATTGAAGTTTAAAGTAAATGCTTAATCCGATCTTGGCATCAGACATAAGGTTATAGTTTTTTTTTACTTTAGGCTTATAGATATTCCACGACCTTGTGATATCTGTAGAGTCCTAGACATTCATTGCGAATTTCATTAATCAGGAAAAATGAGCTGAAACAGTTCACACTTCTTCAAATATGATAACAATATCAGGTTGCAAAAGTAATTCCCATTTGATGCTACAAAATTACATCTTGACTTTCTATCTTTCAAGGCAAATCAATGCCTTGCACAAAAATTCTGCATTTAATTATAAAGCTTCAATAAACCAGAATTAAGACCTCGCAAAAGAAAGTTACGTTTTGCCAGTCACCACAGACGCCCATTCACTGTGTGTAAATGGGCCTCAGAATGAAGACCAAAATGAACCATGGACCACGTTTTTCACCCAGAATTAACGGTGTGTTATAAAATCACCTGTGTTTGTGTCGTTAGGAATTACCAAGTTACGGCAAGCGAATCCATCGCTGTCAATGATGCTAGGAGGTTTCTTTGTTTTTTATTTACTGCAAAACCAACCTTGCCAAATGCAGTTGAACTGCCGTTATTGATACCAGACAACTGTTATAAAAACTATATTATGCGAGTTTTTCTCTGATTTTAATTTTGAACTTTATAATATGTTTACTTTAATCTATGCGTTACGGGTTTGTATTGAACTAACAGGAATTATAATACAAGAAAAAAGAAAACATTTGGATTAAACAGAGTGCGATACACAAGATCCAGTGGTGTCTGGTCAACAATCTGTAGATTGCCATGGTCATGTATCACACGAACATTGCTTTTATTTTTTTTTTCATTAAACATTAACACGTCATTCAAACGCACCTCCCGAGCAAAACAATCAAAATCGTTTGTTTGTACCAGATTGTTCCTTTGCTTGTCTTTTCCAGCTGTAGGTTTTCTTTTTCATTAGCTTGTTTTTTCTCTATAAATTGCGTTTAAATACTAAAAGCTCTTAATATGATGTTGAAGTTGTCCTTCTTGATTTGTTACATATGTTCTATAAATTATCATGACGTGATGGGAATGAACAAAGCGATACTGCAACCCGTAGTTGTCAATGAACTGCGTTAACTAATGCAGGAAACATGGTCGCAATATATCACTGCCGTAATCAACTCTTCATCCAACAAATGGATGGCTTTGCAAATCGAGCTATGTTTTGTCTGATATGTTAGCAGTAAATGGTGAGATTGTATCAATAAAAATGAAATCCAGACCATTTAATTGAAAGACAATCATGAAGGGTAATAAGCAGTGTTAAGATAATTGTCATTGCCTAGGTAATTGTTATAATGAAACAGGAATCAGCAGCTGTTGAAACACCTAATTATCCACGAATCAGAACAGTTTGTTTAAGTGCAGGTCCCACTCCTTCCACTTACCCAACATTTTACATAACGAAAAAACAAACAAACAAACAAAAACACTGTTTTGTGCCAAAAAGTGTTGCACAATGGCCTTACAACCTTTATCAACTTACTACACATGACAATGTATAATTGCAGGTAGAAAAGAAACACTTGTTCTTACGGGGATTTAAGAGGCTTAATTGTTGAGCTGACGCAGTTTAAAGCAGTTGCACGAAATGAGCAAATTAAGATTTTACACGTTCAGTTTTATTTCAATGAAATATTTCGCTATATTCAGGTAACATTCTTTTGATAAGTTCTAATATGTGTCTAATGTTATGTTATTCATTTGCGTAGGACATCTCAAGCATGCGCAGTAGAACCTGTGGCATAATTCTTAGTGTTAAACGTGGGCACAATGCTCTTCACACGAGCAAGCAAAACTATCACTTTTTATTCTCAAATCAGAGGGAACAAATCAGGTCGAGTTGTGCTGCAAATTCCGTGATAATCATGTTATGTCATTTCACGCGGTCCTCCGTCTGCAACATTGAAATTTGATTCTATTACTTCGTTATTAAATATTCGTGATCCCTTTTTTGCAAAATGAGTTTCAAAAAGTAATAAGTAACACAATAACAACTGTAACTACCTTGAATGGACGGTATACAAATGGGGCTGTGGTGTTTTGTGTAATTGTCTTTGAAAACGTGAGATATTTTGCAGCCTCATTGACGACAGCAAATTGGTTATTTCAGTCGACTGCTTCATTACTGCATAATAAAAATTATGGCCCACATTTATGCTTCCATGGGCCTGTATTATAAAAGACCACCGCTTCTTATTAGTTTGTGAATAAAACCATCCGATGTTTAGTATAAATAGAATGTACAGTAAGTTTGTTTTTGGTGCACAACTGGTAAAAGACGTCACGTAAAGAAGTATGTTATGAGCATGTTTTTGAGGGATGTATTAGCATGAGACTCACAATATAAATGGTCATTCACACAAATAACATGCTCAAATAACAAAAAAAAAAAAAACTCACCATGATGGCTTAATGCAAATTTTGCAGTGACCGGAAATATAAGAGACAGTCAGAACACAACATGTGCCACTTGAGCATGTGCCACAAAGACAACTGCCACCTGGACAAATGCCCCTGGCGGGCGTGTGCTATCCGGACAACTGCCACCTGGACAAATGCCTCTGGCGGACGTGTGCTATCCGGACAACTGCTACCTAGACAGCTGCAACCCAAAAAAAAAAATATTATAAAATACCCTCAAAATAAATTTTTGTATAAAATAATTAAAAAATAAATTTCAGAACATGTTCTCTTAAGATGTTCTCTTAAGTTGAATGGTCCCCCTTCAAGATTTAATTTCATTCTTTTATGTGCCGGTTGTTCTATAAATGCAATTAACATGTTCTTGAGGTATTCTTTTAAGATTTAGTTATAACCTCTTTCATGTGGATTATATCTATTTAGCTGTGTCGGTTACTTTGCAGTACATCGGGGTTCTGATGTACAATTATGTTTAAATGCAATGCAATCAGGTACGCTTTGCTCGAGGTACTGATGTGCAATTATGTTCAAATACAGCTAAATACAGTTAAATATAATTAGGCAAGACAGTGGGAGTCCTGTAAAGCATATTAATTGGAGTAGATAGTTCGCGTGATACCAGCATTAACCTTCATACCAATGGATGAAGTGGTTTCAGCGTTTGAAGTCCTTCAGGAAGAGGCTCCGGAGGAACTTGGACCTGTAGCAGACTACTTTGAAGACGTCTACATCAGCCGTCCCAGAGGCAGATGACGGTGCCGAGCAGCCTCGAATTCTGCTCTTGCCACGTCGAATGTTCGTCATCTTGTTCGCGAGGAACTGCCGCGCACGAACAATCAAGTCGAAGGGTGGTGCCGTAGAATGCTGTTTGCTGTAACAGCGCACCATCCCAACTTGTGGTGCTTTTTTTGGGCGTATTAAAGCAAAACAAAGCATAACCTGGACAACGTCACATAGATGCTGGCAGGTCGCCCTGTACCTCAACAAGGATGTGTGTATCGTGATGCGGCAGAATTCTTACAGTTGTGCGACATTTCCAGAACCGAAACGTCATAGGTTACCTGAACTGGAATTCCCATTATAGGCACACATGAGCTGAATTAAGCTCGTTATTTACATGATCGAGATATTTTTTGACAGATTTTTCTATGTTTGCTATAGAAGCTTTGGTGGTTTTTTAGACTGAATACAACCAGCGTGTGTGTTACATTTCGACTTGATTACAAGAATTGCAATTGCACCTACTTTAATTGCAAATATAGAAAAGGCAACACTTAAAAAAGGTACAACTATATTTTGAAAGGGGAATGTTCAGAAAATTCTTTGTTATATTTATTTATTTTATAATGTAATTTTTGTGGGAACTGCGCAGGTGGCAGTTTTTTTTTCTTTTTGTTTTTTTTTTTTTTTGTTTTTTGTTTTTTTTTTGTTTTTTGTTTTTTTTTGTTTTTTGGAGGGGGGGCACATTTCCACCTGGATACTTCTCCAGGTGACAGGTGTCCGGATGGCAGTTGTCCGGCTGGCAGATATCCGCCTTGGGCACTTATCCAAGTGGTAAGTGAGCGTGTGGCAGGTTTCCGGGTTGCACATGTCAAGGTGACCCTTGCCCTGCTCCCCAGTGGCAGGAAATACAGGAAACGGGATCCACCAAAAGTGACAGGTAACCAGCAATATCAAACACCAACTAACTTCAGATTGTGAACCTCTAAAATGTACTTTACAGCTTATGCAAATTCTCTAATACTTAGGATATTGTGGATAAAAGAGTCCAGATTTATCCGTGTTTTTTTCTGTGTTTGGAATATTGATGTCGCTCTGATTCAGACTGTAAAATTTTGTATTAACTTTCTTTAATGTGGATTTTATAATTTCTCGGATAATTCTATATGTAAATTGCGAAATGTTTTCAGTAAAGCAACTTCCTTAGACTGATATTTACTTCATTTGATAACGTTATCAACAAATAAAATATACTAAATTTTCAAAGCGAAATTACTCGTAGGTTCCAAAAATAGATAAAATAAGTAATCGCCTCTTATGCATCGTATTCACAATACATACAAAACTGAGCCTTGCGAACCAAATAACAAGATTCAATAACACTACGAACCTATACTTGACTGGTTTGTGAACTATTTTGCTGACCTGGATGGCCACATTATAACTACGGCATGTGTGTGGAGTACAGCCGTGGCCAATAACAATAAACAGATGTGCATCAGATCATATACTTAAAGACAAAACTTCAAGGACAGTAAATTATAGACCGATATCTCAGCAAGTATATAACATAACTTTATAAATTTTACACAAAAGATACCCATAAATGCTCGATCGGATTCATGTCGGACGAGTACGAAGGCCATGGCAGAGTGTTTACATTTTTTATTCTCAAGTAATACCGACATTGTGCAGCAACATGCAACCGTGCATTGTCATGCATAAACAGTGATGTCGGAATTTGTAAGGCACGATGTGTGTTTCTAGCACCAACTCTTGGTATCGGGCTCCATTAGACGTCGCAAAACAGTTTTTGCTGAAATTCGATGATTGTGAATGCCAGGTGTGATTGCTGCTGTAGCTTCCGCAGCCAGAAACCGATCGCGCAGATGCGTGATCCGGATCCATCGATCCTGAGCTGGAGTCGTCACTCGTGGCCTTCCGGACCTGGGTCAATCTCGAACTGTTCTTGATTCACGATATCGTCTGCGCAGTTCGTTTATGGTATTCCTAGACACGTTTAAACGTCTCGCGGTGTGTCTAATAGACATTCCGGCATTAATCATACCAATGGCAATCCAACGTTCATTTTCATTCAGCTTCGGTATTATTGCGTAATCAATTTTGTAACGTTTTTCTTTCAAGTAAAACTTTTCCCCATTACTCTAATTTCATGCCACGTGGATAAAAATTTCAGACGTCGCGTGATGCCAGCACAATAGCGATTAATGTGCCAGACTACCCCTGTTTGACACTTTCTCTGCGATACGGTTGAGTGAACTCCAATTAATAGGACAATTAGGGACCTTTGAATAAACATATATGCAACACAATTTTGCTTCATACTCCTTGTCGTTAAACCGGAAACTCATTAATTATAACTGTGTCCTGGAACTTTCGTCTTTAAGTATACTTCGTGTGTAGGACAGCAAATAGCAGCTACTTACTGGTATTTCCACACTGTCCTTTCGCATTTCAAAAGGCGCTTGAAAAATCATAATAAATACACACGTGAGCTGTCACAACAAGCATAAACAAGTAGGCAAACATTTAAAAATTAAAATTAACCTTTGCACTGCCCTGAAAAATACTGAATAAATATTTAATAAATATTTAAAATCTAATGTTAAATGATAGAAGCTAAAGTATAACTTAGGAAATTGTAGGAAATTGGAACTTGTACACATAAGTCCAAGTATTTTAATTTCTTTCTGAAGAAACCAAAATGCAAGAAATGGGGCTAAATATTTTTACAAATTTATTTCAACAAGGCTTTATATTCCCAGAACGATGTATTTTCTCTCGGTCCTACAGTGCTGTTTCCAGGAAGGACAAATAGATTCTATTGTTGTCCAAGACGCGTGACAATTATTTTTATCTAAACTGTTCAGGATGTTATTCTCAGTGAGTGTTCAAAGAAGACGCTCAAGTCCAATGCACTTTAGTGTCTGAAATCTTACATTTTCGCTCATTAAGTCTCAGACTATCCATGTTGATCGTGACCATTCAAAATTTTTCCCAAGTGCATTTTGGTTGGTTAATGTTGTCTAATTTCAGATAAAAACCACAACTGGATTTTAAGTTTGATCCGCGGATATGCAAACAGGGTATAGCAATACCATTTTGACTGGTGTAACCTTTCAAATAGAAGAACCCATCCAAAAACCTTTGATTTTACTTCCCCTTTAACTTCAGTCAGTAGTCAAAATTAAGAGAGAACATGTGTTACAATGAATCTGTCAAATCAGAGTCTTAACAGAGTCACTGCAGTTGGATAAACTTAGTGTTCGGTTCTTAAGCAATGGATCTTAAAATTAAGTGTTCAGCGACGGAAGTTGGTCTGTGTACATGTTAATTACAGTTAATTACAAATTAGCCCCTTTACAAAGTCACTGAAACTTTCAGTGAATCAGTGAATGACATTTTACTAGGTTGAAGTCAAGTACTGTTTTGATATATTTTGTATTTATCACAGATAAAAGTGTTGTTCTCTTTTGCGTTTTATTTTTGTAGTGGACATGACTAAGCCTCTGAATTTATCAATTACCACGTTTCAATTTGAACTTCACCCGAAAAAATCCCCCTCCACCTCCTCCCCCACCTCTTCGACGTACATCAAATATTTGCATTTCTATTCAAAATAACACTCTTCATTATAAGAAAAGAAAGCCAATTTGATAAAAATAATATTCCGAAATGTAAACTTCCATACGCGATACTAGCAGTGATACAAGAAACCAACGATGACTGTCTAGACATATAAGTGTTAAGAAAACCCTCCACGCTGATGCTCAGGGCCACTGTGCAAAGTAGGTTTTAAATTAAATTTGTTTTTGATTAAAACCGGCTTAGATGTGTATTAATTCAGGTAAGAAAGCACGCTTAACCTTTTTATACTCTAAAATAATGTTTTTGTTTACAAAAAAATCTTAAATGAATTTTAATACACTTTGAAATTACTGGATTTTAGTGACAGTAACGGAACGTGTTTTTTTTAGCCAACAAGACTACATTGTGACTGCCACGAAGAGAACATAACACTGCAGTACGGTCAGAAGTACGTTTTTGATAGTTGAGTTATCCTTTCAGGTAGACGAGGGATATATTTGCCCCCCCCCCCCCCCCCGCACCCCAACTTGTTGTGGGAAACTCAGTGAACTGGATGAAAACTAATCAATTTACAAAAAAATGGCACTCCGTGCGGACCGCATGACCATGGCAAAACACACCCTTCCGCATTTATTTGACATGCCTGGTAACACATAAGATACTAAGTGCCTCTCCTGCCCCACCCCAGCTCCTGTCTACGGTGAAAATTGAATAGTGTTATATAATTAGTATAAGAGGTATACTGGGAATAATGGAATATGTGTGTAAGGGGAAATGGTTTGATAATTATCAAAGTGCGATAATTGCGGCATCCACTTTATATCTTCCTGGATATCTTTCAACCGTACACTTTCCAACCGTACGCTTTCCAATTATTTGCCAACTGGATATTTTCCAAACCATGGCATTATTTTTAAATTTCATGTGTGGTTGACTGATTTGAAACTGAAGAGATTTGTTTTTCGCTGGGATTACATGTGTTGTAGCGAGAGAACATATTCAGGGCTTTCTGTAGTTCGCGAAACGAAACGAAACAGGAATTTTTTTACCCAACCCCTACCTCGGGTTAGGTATGTTGGTTTGCATGCGACTGGCAGAGGTGGAAGGAAATATAAAAAGATACAATAACATTAAAATATTAGGGTAAAATCAAATTACTTTCACAACGTTAGAAAAGAAAATCCCCCAAACGAGGCCCCATTTGGTGTTCCGTTTCGCAAACTACTGCAGACCGATACTCAGTGTATGTAAGATGGGTTATTTCTAGAAAAAAAAACACACCAGTCATGCAAAATAAGTTACCACAATGGTAAATTCCGGCTAAACGTCTTAGATACCAATTTCAACCAAATGTGGCTGGCTCAAATGTCGTAAATTCGTTGTGGACGTGCGAATAGAAGGTTATCGTAACAAGGAATTGTTTATATTGTAACAACTTTAGTTTTCGTTTCCTGTGTGTGCATGTATGTGTCTGTGGTCATTCATGTATGTGTTTGTGGTCATTCATGTATGCATGTCTGTGCTCATTCATGTGTGCATGTCTGTGCTCATTCATGTGTGTGTGTTTTCAAGATGTCTTCATTGTCAACAAAGGGACTGTACCACGTTGACCCTTCTGGGTGTTTCTGATGTTGCAGTTTATTGTTGACATAAAGCCAATGTTATGTCTCTAGTCAACAGACGATTTACTGTAATACTGTAGATGCCAGGCACAATATTCAAAGGATTTGGGGATAGAAAAATATTTCTTACATAAAGAAAAAAATGACATTTATCTTAAATGTGGTTTTCAAGTGGCACTGTTATATGATAACTCGAGTATTATTTCTCTCTTCGAATCAGCGGAGTAATCTCTTGGATGATGCATGGGGCTTTTTTTTACTCCTCGTGTACCATTAGTGTACCATCGAACAGTTGATAAAAATTAAGTGCGAGTATTAGATTATGTGCGAATAGAGAAGTTGTGGGTGACCATCCAGCATATGAGCATACTCTGCAGGAACGTGTTAATCGACATCCAAAATGGCCGGAATTGTGGATTTTGTCTACACCCACTCAGAAAATAGCTATTTTTATACAGTGCGACTCTCGTGGGAAGCTAACGAGAAAAGTCCGCAGGCAGCGACCTCTTTTTATCATATTTTTATACAATATTTCTATTTTTTAGACAGAACTCCTCTCATAGCAAGCTCACAAAAAAGTTCGCCCTTGACCTCATTATCTCTGATGTTTGCCCTTTCTCTAATGTATTACATCAATTGTTCTATTTTCCGGCATGTAATCCTGCAACTGCCTAAAAATGAATAAAACCCAGTTCAAAAACCATAAGAGCAAAAGACAAAATTGACAACAAAATTCTAATTAAAAGGGACCGAACAAGCAATCAGTATTTCATAAACATTTAATTTGACTATTACACATGTAAACTGACGAGGTACCGTAACTTTTTTACGATCAAGAATATTACGTATCAGTATTGTTGTACATTCATATATTCATATACAGCAATGGCAAAAAGTCCGGAATAAAAAGTCTGTGGCTCTGTTCTAACACAGTCCTTTTTCACAAGAAATATTATTAGGGTGTATAACAGAACTCCTTGGCATGCAACGGTTCCAACAGCGGTAGATTCTACCCACCCGAACACTCGCGTAACGTCTAAAATACATCTATATTACATCGGCAATATCGGCAACTTCGTCGGCCGATGTATCGGTTGCACATAGGATTAACTATGGCCCGATGCATAATAGATATAGCGGCTTCGTACATCGGCTTCGTACATCGGATATACATCGGGCCGATATATCTTTAATACGCAGGGCCACCGTCGGAAATATCCCTACAAATTCTTCGACGTCGGATACCAACCGTCGGCTATACGTCGGTTTTACGTTTATATTCCGACGAACTTCCGATGATTTTTATACGTATAAAATGCATATTTCCAAGGTTTTCCAACGCATTTCCGACCAAGTGACATTCGGAAAAATTGTTTCTAACCTTAACTGACCCATTGAACCCTTACCAACCATTCATAATTCACATATTCATACATACACCATAGCATATTAATATACAACATAGCATATTTATATATTGCAACTGAACACTAGGGGACCTCTTGCATCCTAGGCGCGGACATACCTCTACTCCACGGCGGCTGGGGCTGCCTCGGCAGTGTAATTAAGTGGTCTAATGTTTCTATTTCGTCCCAAAAAGTTAA
The DNA here is from genome assembly GCA_949752745.1 of Protula sp. h YS-2021. Lineage (NCBI taxonomy): Eukaryota > Metazoa > Annelida > Polychaeta > Sabellida > Serpulidae > Protula > Protula sp. h YS-2021. Next base: position 94,445,094 of record OX457025.1, on the reverse strand, counting down.
CTTCTCACATTTTCGTTTTTTGTTACCGCTGGCGCTTTTAAATTTAGTTATTTGTATTGTCTTTTCCTCCTTTATGTTTGCTGAGGGATAGTTTATTGAGGCAAATGATAATTTTCAAGTATATTCATAATGCTCCACTATTGATTCTTCATAATGTCCCCTACAAAACGTCAACCGATAAATTTCCGACGTCGAATAAGCATCGGAAAATATGCGTTTTATAGACGCATAAAAAATACGTATAATATACGATTGCAATATCGGCATCTTTATTCCGATGTATTTCCGACGTCGTTTATACATAGGAAAATATGCGTTTTATAGACGTTTGAAAAATACGTATAATACGCGTTGGCAATATCGGCATCTTTTTTCCGACGCTGTGGAATATGTGGAGCACTCGTATATAGAACGTTAAAGTTTAAGTTACCGGGGGTTTCCGAAAAAAGCCCAGGGCTTCTATTTGGAAACTGGCCAATTTCAGGCGCTCATTTAGAAACCAAATAGAAGCCCCGGGGCTTCTATTAGGAAACAGTTTCCTAATTAGAGCCCCGGGGCTTCTATTTTTCAGATGGGGAGGGTTGTCGATAAGTTTTTGTTGAAAAAAAAAAGAAAATTTACCATCAATCTCTTATTAAAGCACTAAATGCTGCGGATATCCGCATAAACAACGGTACCTAAAAATGTCTCGTAAAGTGGGGGGAAAAGGGTTGCCTTGTGCGAAGCACAGGATTAAGCAACGACGCAGAACGTGTCTAGGGGTTTGCCTCACATCAAAGGATTAAGTGCACCGTGTCTGCATTGCGAATAAACACGAGTTCTAAAAAGACTTGAAGGGAAGGAGGGGCAACACCACGCCGCCCGTTTCAGTACTCGGTCCATTATATTTTCAGCAATACTCCGGAGTGAAGGTGGCAGTGGGGAGGGGGTGTCTGTTCGCCCTGTGCAAAGCACAGGATTAAGCAACGACGCAGAACATGTTTAGGGGCTGCCTCATATCAAAGATTAGGTGCACCGTGTCTGCATTGCGAGTAAACACGAGTTCTAAAAAGACTTGCAGGGAAGGAGGGGGCTTTTATTAGGAAACGATTTTTTCAGGTCTTTATTTTAACTCCAAATAGAAGCCCCGGGGCTTCTATTGGGAAACAGTTTCCTAATAAGAGCCCCGGGGCTTTTATATGGGGGGAGTTTCTTTTCGGATCCAGTGGAAATCGGTATATTTCCGACGTTTCACCAACAAATATAACTATATGTATAAGATACGCATATATGACATGCCTGTAATATCTCAAATAAAACAAATAAAGTTCCGTCGGAATTCGGTATATTTCCGACGTATAGCCGATGCAGTGATATATTTGTATATTATACGATTATTGTAATGTGTCGGTTATACATCAGTAATATTTTTTTCAAAAACAAGTTTTGTTCCGTCGGAAGTCCGTCTATGTCAGACGTTGGGCCAACATATACAAATATTTGTATAATATACGTATAATTAAATACATCGAATATACGTATGCAATATCCGTTTCATTTTATTTTTACCATTTGTCGGAAGTTTATCTATTTCCAACGTATAACCAATGCATAAAAATATATGTATAATATATGCATTGAGAAATACGCATAATATATGAATATAATATTTAAAAAAGATTTCTAATTGGTAGGAAGTTCGTCGGAAAAAGATGTCGGCCCGATGAATATTTGCCAACATCTATTAAACTGAGGAAAATAATCATCGGGCCAACGTCGGTAACCGATGAACTTCCGACGAATGGGGAAAAATGGAAATTCGACTATTGCCAACCTATGACCGATGCATTACCGATGCATCGAAGCCGATGCCGACGTTTTAAGACCTGGTTTATACCGTTCCGACGTCGGCCCGACGTTACGCTAGTGTTCGGGCAGGAATCACGTTTGTGTGAAAAGACTAGTAGCGTACTGATCAATCTGCAATCTCACAAACTCGGGCTTGTCATTTAAGGTGTTAAAATCAATCTCAGAAACAATGGGTAATACCGAGCAATATTGTCTTGCAAATCACAAAAATACTTTCTCAAGCTCAGCGTGTTCCATACACATCGTGAACCAATACAAGTCAAACTAGAGTAGCGAAAATTACACTTGGGGTCACAAAAAATACGATTCTAAACTCTTGACCACTTACATATCGTCTTTTAGGCCAAAAGGGTTGAAAATAAGCTCAAAATCTCTAACCGTTTTCAATGGCCGTTTCATGGCCGAACAGGTCAAAGTCACCGAGGTATCTCTTCCATATCATAGAGCCTAAAATCTCTTACCGTTTTCAAGGTAATGGTGAATTTCCGGTTTTTGACTTTGACCATGCCCGAGGAGGTCAAGATCACCGAGATACCTCTTACCTGTCGTCTTTTAGGCCCAAAAAGTCGAAAATAAGCTCAAAATCGCTCTATCCCTAACCGTTTTCGAGATAATGGTCAACTTCCGGTTTTTACTTTGACCATGTCCCATGAGGTCAAGGTCACCGAGGTACCACTTACCTATCGTCTTTTGAGTCCAAAGGGTCGAAAATAAGTTCAAAATCGCTATATCTCTAACCGTTTGCTAGATAGCGGCCCACTTCTGGTTTTTTACATTGACCATGGCGGAGAATGTAAATCGTTCTCTAAGGTTATGGTTAAAAATGTGGCTTTCACGGCGTTTAATCACCCTCTATCAGTGAGCCAAATTTCATCGCTCTTTAATTGAGAAAACTGAAACGCTTGCACACGCATGCTGCGATGGCTTTCATTCAGAGTTGGGCGATCAATACACCGAGGCTGATATCATGCCAGTTTCAACTAATGCTCTCAGGTTCTTGTTGCCTATTTTGCAAATTTGTTTTATGGTTTTTTACTTTTTAAATTAAGCAAATTTAAAAAATATAAAGGAGGATCAACTAGACATACCAAAATTAATCATATCCAAATTTATTCTTTCTAGTCCTAACGGCCTCTGACTAGGTCCACGGTCAAACTAAAAAAAAAAAGAAAATAAAAAAAAAACATGCCATAACTGCGACTAAAATTTTCGTACAAATTCAATACACCTGGGGATTAAATAATTATTGAAGTTATTGCACTGTTAAAAATTTCAACACTAACCGAGTAATCATTGTTGGTCATATCCAAACTGACGCTAGGCAGGAAGAGTCAGGGTTGCCACACAACTTTATGAACCATTTTTCCGGACTTTTTCCTGACCTTTTCATGACATATCATTTTTTCTTTTTCCCGTATTCCATAAGGCTTATGCTCAAATAGATACATGTGATATAATAAATCTACATATTTCAATATAATGAGATAACCTTAACATTGCCTATCAGAGTGCTTATAATCATAAGATTATCTTCCAATCAATTAACGTTCGAACAACAGAAAGCTAATTGTTGTTGCTTTTATTATATATTATTATTATTATTATTATTATTATGTAACGTTTAGTCCATCACTGCCGACTGTAAGAGCAAGAGTGGTGGCAATTTACCCAGCGTCTGACTATTACATCCATTTGTTCGTCTTTGGTAACCCTGTTTCTTCAGTTGTCATACAGTGGTGCGGGTTCCGGACAAAACCCCCAGGTCCACCCCCCCCCCCGACCAAACCCCCCAGGACCAAACCCCCCGCGCGCATAAACCCCCATGCCAACCCCCCCCCCCCCCATATGGAGAGGACCAACCCCCCCCCCCCCTATCGCCCTCCAACAATTATATTTGAACTTTTAAGCTGCCTCCGATATCCTGTAATCGTTACTTTATGATTATTGTTTATAAAGGTATAAAAGGCACATAATTGCAGTCATATTATCTGACGAGCTTTGATCTCAAATGCACTCAGAGCTTCTGCCGTGTCCTGTGCTGTCATCTTACAATCACAGGATCTGAAGTACAATTTACACCCTTGTCATGTAGTCTGTATGTCGATTGCAATTAAAACATCTGAAGTACGAACTCCCGTTATTTATAAATCGCAGGAATCCACATTTTGTGCTGAATTACAATTATACAGCCAACTGCAATTATTTTTGTCCGAAGTAGACGATATTACTGGGTTTGGTCCGATCGGGGCGTTTTGGCAAGGGGGGTTATGCGAGCGTGGGGTTTGGTTCAGGAGGGTTGGGTCCCGGGGGTTTGATCACGGGGGTTTAGTCCCGGGGGTTCTGTCCTAGACCTCAGTAGTACCATAAGCATCACTTGAACAAACGCTTTTAAATAACTTGTCCTTGAAATATTGGGAGAACCCATGGAGTAGGGTGAAAACGAGAGAATCACCGCACTTTGTGACGTCATACTGTCTGGACCGGAAGTGACGTCATCATGTTGCCCCCCCCCAGGACATATTATGGACCGACCCCCCCCCCCCCCTAGGCGGCAGTCGGGACTGACCCCCCAGGACATACTATGGACCGACCCCCCCCCCCTAGGCGGCAGCCGGGACTGACCTCCCCCCCCCCCTAGGCGGCAGTCGGGACTGACCCCCCCCCCCTAGGCGGCAGTCGGGACCCCCCCCCCCGGTGAAGAAGTATATCATATCATGGGACCCCCCCCCCCCCCTAGGATGTGATTCAACACTCCTATAAGAGCACATTGTCTGTGCACATATGCATCATTCATGCTCTGACTGCCGTTGGATACACAGGGGAAAAAAAGTGAAAACAGTTGCTCTTACCTATTGTGTTGTGCTGTTGAAGAACAAGTGAAGGATTGACTGGAATACACATAGGAGATGAAGTGAAACATTAGTTATTCTTTGGAAAAGGAAAGTGAACGATTGGTTATTCTTTGGAAAGGAAGTGAAAGATTGGAGACGAATTGGCAAAACAGTCGTGGTAAGTGACTTTTTTTTTTTATTTTTTTTTTTATTATTATTATGATAATATTTAATTAGTCATATTTCAATGGTTTCCCATTACAGTAACCACAGACACAGCATAAGTACATGTGTACAGAGTGTGGGGGGAAAACCGACTGAGAAATTTAAGAGTGCACTCGTACAGAGTGTGGGGGGGAAAACCGATCGATAATTTCAGAGTGCACTCGTACAGAGTGTGAGGGAAAACCGATCGATAATTTCAGAGTGCGCTCGTACAGAGTGTGGGAACGATCAATAAATTTGAGAAGGAATGGGATTTTCCCTACGTTAAGCCTAATGTTATGTTTTAAGTTATAGTAGTTGGAAAATGACACTTCTAAAACACATTTAACAAATGTAGTTTTTAACACCATATAATATATAAAATAAATTTGAACATTTTAGCATGCTACTTATTTGAATGTTCTAAAGTTATAGTAGTGGGAAAATGGTGGTACTAGACAAACTATAACAAATTTAGTTTTTAACACCATATGATATATAAAATAAGTTTGAACATTTTAGCACGCTACTTATTTGAATATTCTAAAGTCATAGTAGTGGAAAAATGGTGGTTCTAGACCAATTTTAACAAATTTTGTTTTTTGACAAAATATGATGTATAAAATAAGTTTAAACATTATACAATGGTGTAGTAGAGTAAAAATGAGGGTTCTAGACCAACTTTAACAAATTTTGTTTTTTGACAAAATATGATGTATAAAATAAGTTTGAACATTTTACCATGGTGTAGTAGGGTAAAAATCAGGGTTCTAATCCAAAATTTAATTTTTTTTTTGAAAACATATTATGCTTTTCTTTTCTTAATGCTTTCAGGTATCGTCAGAACACATCGCTCTCCGCTAGATGTCTCTGCAATACATGCCTAGGCGGTATAACTAGGATGAGTGAGACCTACATTTCATCATATCAGTTTAAGCAATTGACGTGACAACAACAATGGCATCTAATTCAGACACATCAGTCGTCTGTCATGATTGTAATGTGACATTTCCATCTCTGGAATTGTTCGTAGCACATACATGCAAACAAGCTAAGATGAAACGTGCTAATGAAGAGCTTGTTGAGATGATTGAAGCCAAGAGACGAAAGACGGTACAAGATGGTGTTATCAGACCTGATCCGTTCCTCTGCTGTGAATGCATTAAAATATTTCCATCTATGGATACTTATGAGGCACATGCATGCATACCAGCTGAGATGGAAAATGTGTCTCATGAAGAACAAAGAAAGAAAGAGACAGGACAAGTAGGCAGAGGCTGAAGAGTGAGTCTTGGTGAAAACGCACAGGAAAGACGGTTTGAGCCTGAAGATGGATCGGATTTGCTACTTGAAATGCGACAACAAGAGAATAGAATCAAGAGACATTTGCTAGAAACGTTAAACCGTGGCATGAAATGGTACATTGTGGTACATGCACGCTTCAAGAAAATGACACCAAATGCTGAAGGCGTGATGGTAGAACAGGTGGATAATGCCTTCATCAGTAGTCCGACATATGCAGCATACAATCCAACAGATATTGAGAAGGACTTACCAGAAGCCTATAAAGAATTGTTCACCAGGTTTGATGAACATGAGCGACAAGGTTCTGGCTGGGTGTTGGATAACATATTATTCATTGAAGTGCATACAGCTACGTCAGCGCCTCTGGAAGCAAGCAGTTTTATCCCACTGCCGAAGAAAGTGAAGAATACATTAGGTGTGTTAAACATTCAGAATAAAGACAACAAATGTTTCTTATGGTCTGTACTGGCTCACCTTCACCCTTCAACAAGCAATGACCCACAGCGTGTGCATCAATACAAGCTATTTGAGAACGAATTGAAGGTGGAAGGCATGACATTTCCAACACCGATTACAGACATTCCAAAGTTTGAAAAGGAGAATGATGTGTCCATTAACGTGTTTGGATATGAACATGATGTCGTTGTTCCCATACAACTCAGTCGAAACACCAGTGCGAGAGAAATCAACTTGCTTTTGATTAGCAATGACAAGAAAAGGCATTACTGCCTCATCAAGAATTTCAGCAGACTTATGTCTTATCGATCAAAGCATAATGGCGCAGCTTTTTATTGTTTCAACTGTCTTCACGGGTTTATGCGACAAGAGCTTTTAGATGAGCATCGTGAAGTGTGTGGCAAGCACGGCGCGCAACGTTTATCATTTCCCAAGGAACCATTCGTTAAGTTTAAGAATGTAGCCAAACAACAGCGAGCACCGTTTGTGATTTATGCAGACTTTGAATGTTTCACGCAAAAGCATGAAGAAGGAGACAAGTATCAACATCATCGTCCAAACAGCTTTGCCTATGTAGTTGTGAGTCAGTACAACACACGTGCACCAGTCGTGTATCGAGGAGACAATGCTGTAAAGGTCTTTTTAGACCATATGTTGAATGAACGTGATCGTATTGTACGTGGTTTAGAGCGACCAAAGGAAATGGTGATGACTCGCGAAGACAAAGAGAATTTTAAGAACGCTGTTGATTGCTACATTTGTCATGAACCTCTAGGAGCAGATCGTGTGAGAGATCATGACCATATCAATGGCAAATATCGCGGAGCAGCGCACAATGAATGCAACTTACAATTCCGACTTAGAAAGGATCAGCAAGGGGATAAAGATTCTTTTATCATTCCTGTGTTTTTCCACAATTTGCGAGGCTATGACAGTCACCTTATCATGGAGGAAATTGGGAAATTCAAAGATGAAACGATTACAGTCATTCCCAACACCATTGAGAAATATATTGCATTCACCATGAGCAATCTGAAATTTACAGACAGCTTTCAGTTCATGAGTACCTCTCTACAGAAGTTGGTATCCAACCTTGCAGCAGAAGGGAAAGATAACTTCTACAACATGACCTCTCACATTCACGATAGTGATCAACAAGATTTGTTGCTGAGAAAGGGCGTGTACCCCTACGATTACGTGGACGAACCATCCAAGTTTGCTGAAACACAGCTACCATCAAAGGACAAGTTTCATAGTCAGTTTAGCGAAGAGGACATTAGCGATGAGGATTATGTGCATGCGCAGAAGGTGTGGGATACATTCAACTGTACCACATTTGGTGAATACCACGACCTGTACCTGAAATCAGATGTGTTATTACTAGCTGACGTGTTTGAAAATTTTCGTCAAGTATGCCTCAACACGTATGAATTGGATCCTGCTCACTACTATACAGCACCAGGACTGTCGTGGGATGCAATGTTAAAAGTGACAAAGGTGAAGTTGGAATTGATCAATGCTATTGACATGTACCAAATGGTTGAGCAAGGGATACGTGGAGGAATATCCGTAATCACGCACAAGTATGCGAAAGCGAATAATCCCTACGTAGCAGATTACAATTCTGAGATACCAAACAACTATTTGATGTACCTCGACGCAAACAACTTGTATGGTTGGGCCATGTCACAAAGCATGCCACAAAGAGGATTTATGTGGGTGAGCGAGCCAGAATCCCTCGACTTCATGGATGTGGATGAAGATGACGACATTGGATTCATTTTGGAAGTGGATTTAGAATATCCAAATTCAATCCATGATCATCATAATCACTACCCAGTGGCTCCAGAACGGAAATGTGTCAAAGTTGAAGAATTGTCAGAGTACAGTCAGAAGCTGCGAAAAGATCTAAACATGAAAGAGAAATCCAGTGGAAAGCTCATTCCTAACTTGTCTGACAAGAAGAAATATGTACTTCATTACAGGAATTTACAACAGTGCGTCTCACTGGGGTTGAAAGTCACTAAAGTACATCGCGCCATCATGTTTGAACAGAGCAAATGGTTGGCAAAATACATTACCTTGAACACGGAAAAGAGAAAATTGGCTACAAACTCGTTTGAGAAAGACTTCTTCAAACTGATGAACAACTCGGTGTTTGGCAAAACCATGGAAAATGTGAGAAAGCGAATCAATGTTGAACTTGTTCACAAGGAAAAGCGGTTCAAGAAACTTGTAGCCAAACCTTCTTTCCACAAATTCAAAATTTTCAACGAAGATTTGACCGCGGTACATTTACGCAAAGTGGATTTGCTTCTGGATAAACCCATTCAAGTTGGCTTCACCATTCTTGACCTCAGCAAAGTGCTTATGTTCAACTTTCATTACAACTACATCATGGTCAAGTATCCCAATGCCAAGTTGTTGTTCAGTGACACCGACAGTCTATGTTATGACATAGAAACGGAAGACATCTACAAGGATATGCAGCAAGATGCTGACCTGTTCGACACAAGTGACTATCCGCCAGATCACTTCCTACATTCCAACGTGAACAAAAAAGTGCTTGGGAAAATGAAGGATGAGACGGCAGGCGTCCCTATTGAAGAGTTTGTTGGACTCAGACCGAAAATGTACAGTTTATTGTGTGGCGGGAAAGAAAAACATACAGCTAAAGGCATCACTCGAGCTTGTCAAAGACGTATTAAACATGTGCAGTATAGAGACAGTTTGTTCAACCAAACTCAAACGATGGCTACAGGACACATTATTCGAAGTCATAGTCACCAGCTTTTCTCGGAGAAGATTAGGAAGGTAGCCCTCTCCCCATATGACGACAAGCGATATGTGCTGAATGATGCCTATTCCACTTTAGCGCATGGACATTACAAGTCTGTGGTATAAAAGGGGGAGGTCCTCAAACGGAAGAGTTATTTGAGGTGTGAACATTGAAGTGTTAACATGGAACGTGAAAGTCGTAAGAGATCTACAACTGATATGGATACTCTTGCAGATGCAGTTAAAGACTTAAAAGTGAAAAATCCTACCACTACCATCAAGAAATTGAAAGTGGAGACAGCACCAACACCACAGTCGTGGGATGGAATGCTTTCTCTGGGAAATGGAAAGTATATCAAGATTATGAAACAAAGCAATGAAGGAGTGGTAAACATTCGCAAGTACCTGAGAGATGAGGGGACTGGAAAAAACCGTCCAACGAAAAAGGGAATTTTGCTGACAATACCTGAATGGAAAATGCTGAAGAAGCAAGTGAAAGAAGTGGATAAAAGGCTTCGCAGACAAGAAGACAGCTCATAACAAGGTAAAAACATGAATGCACTCATGCTGAACGGTGGTGCTTACCTTACTGTAAATGATAGGAATGAAGTGATACTAGATTCTCAGAGAAGTTATCATCGGTTTAAACCTGAAGTGTGGAAAGACTTTAAAAACATACCACTTGAACCTGGGTTTAAACGTAGACTTGAAAATAAAGTGGAAGTGACGGTGGCTGAATATGATTCTAACATACGTGTAGAAATCTGTAGAAATCTTTTACAGGATTATCCAGAGGATTATAAGGGAGTTGTGCCAGATACACCATATACAGATTTGATTATCTTTGATATGAAGAACTGGCGCGCAGTCTTACGATTCCTAGAAGTGATACAACATCCACTCTTCACCATCTTGCGAGCATAAAAAACGTCTTTGCAGACAAGGAGACAGCTCATAGTTCATATGACTGTTGAACGAGATGGAAGACTTTTTATCGGAATATGAACCCATTACGCATGGATTCTCATATCTGAGAAACGTATATGATGACATCGTGCTAAAACATTTTGGAAAGTATATCATTCTATCAACTGACGAACAATCTGTGTTGAAAGACCATCTAGAGAAGCTGAGGATACCTGGCTTTCTCCTGAAACTCTCAGAGGATTTAGAAGTGCGCGTGACTGAGAACTATTTAGACGTGTTTGTACGATTTCGCCAATATGACGAGCTTACAAAATGCTACGACTACATCACCCTCAACACAGTGGAATGGCACGCTCTGTTACAAGCATTGGATTGGAAAGAACCTGACGCTTGAATTCAAAGAGGAAGGAGTGCAACTCATGCGAGGCACCAAGTCCATTGAACTGACGCATCCCATGTGTGTTATGGTGATGGACATTGACATGAATGATCATGGATATGAACTGAAACTGTCTGAACACAAAGATGTTAAAATAATAAAGTTTGGTAATGGACAGTGTTATGCTAGTTTTCATAGCATTTACAAACGTGGATGTAATGTCTATGATACATATATTAATTTAGATTGGTATGAATGGCATGTGTTTATCGATGTATTGAATGTATTTGTAAAATAAAAGCTTAATGTGAAATAATTGTTAAAATGTAAATAATGTATAACACAATAAAAAAAGAATTTTGTATAAAACTGTCTTGTTTATTTACAATATTCATAATACAATTCACAATTACCAACAACTTAACTAATACAACTTAACTAATACAACATCAATAAAATAATGGTTTATACTGTCTATATACAAAATCCTTTACAACAAAATCACCATCACTTCTTCTTAATACATCAATGATTTCAAAAGGACTATGTCCTCGAGCTCTTTGAATTATATAATATATACAATAAAATCCACATGTAGAGGATATTGGTGTTTGTAATGGAACTGAATTATAAATGAAATTAAACTTTAAAAACATATTCAAACGACTGTCTATAGGTAAAAGTCCATAAGAGTCAAAATATTCTGCAGGGTCTTCGTCATAATATACTGCCACCCAATGCTCTCCTGGCTCATCATGATCGTCTGTGTTGATGACATAGGCACCGCGTTGTAAAGATGGTAACTGGTCCATGGCAAACACACCTTGAAACAAGTCTTTTGTCGTGGCATCATGGGATAGGATGGCTTCTATCTGCTTCGTGTTCATCACTGGTAGTCGAATTGAATGCTACGATTTGCACTTATTTCAACAATGTTTTCAAATTCAGCATACACTATAACATTGACTGTATTTTGCAAGGCACCAGCAAAATTCATTTCTAGTCTCAAATTCCCATGTTTGATAAGGGCATAATGATCAACACCATCATAATCAGGTGTTAAGTCAAAAGAAAACAACGAATAACCTCTAGGCCAATCTTCCCGTTTTATAATGGAACTTTTCTCGCCATCCAATCTATCAAAAGATTTGTAAAGAGTTTCAAAAGCATCAAGATATTTGCCTTCATTTATATTAAGCTTGAGAGGTTTGGATAGGACTGGTTCACCATCAGAGTAAAGCTGCATAAAGTTAAGATTAAAATGTTCAAAATTGTATGGATTTCTCAATACTGTTCCAGCAAAGGATTCATTATGAACCATTCCAATGACAATACGTTTTGGTAATTGGCCTAAAAAGATGCTATCTTTCACAAAAGATTGAAATCCAGTTGGAATAGCTAAAACTTTACATTCTTTTCTATTAACAATAAACTTAGCAGGACTTTTCATCAATGCATCTGCATGTCCCAACTGAATACCTGGACTAACCCTCACTTTGCGAATGGTTAAAAACGCTTCTCTCACTTCTACTTTAAAACCATTATTTGCAGCCATTAATACATATCCATCTTTTTGTCTATGTAAACGTAATTTCATACTAACACCATTGGGAAGATAACGATCCTGCTCAAACAAATCTACCCTTAAACCATCTGTAAGCATGAACTCACGGCTTAGACGTGTATACAAATAGCGATTATGTAAACTATTATTTCCTGTTTCAGCTATATCACCACCTTCAATATTTACATGAAAACCTGATACATATCTTTCATGATTAGGTCTTTTCACCTCATGAGTATTCATTGACCCGGCAGTATTCATGAGTATTCATTGACCCGGCAATATAGATGAGACGCATAGAGCGCTCAGAATGGAGACTTTCTTCCGAGTCATGAATGAGATGAGATATGATGCTGGTATAACCATGGGTATTGTTACTATGTGATACCAATCGATCATTTAGAAATAATTCAATATTGGACCATAACCCATTAAACAAATCATTGATACATGACACGTTATCATCTACACCACACGGTGTACCATCAGCCTTTACAATGCGACATATAATATGGAGTTTACTGTTCTTTAAATCTAGATATTCTTCGGTACTCGCAGGAATGTAGAATTCTATTGGAGCACCCTCTCTAATGGTAGTCATTGGTTGATAGTCTACATTATAACTTTTTTCTACAGCAGTTTGCGTTGGTGGTATGTGAAACCATTCTAATGGAGAAAGACTACATTCACAAGAATGATTATGAATTAAAGACATGATTAAAAAATATCTTTCTTATATTTTGTTGATGTTATCCGTTTAGCTGCCTTTCGCCTTCTGACAGGTTTTGCTGGTTTCGCTCTCTTTTGTCCTCCTAACTCATCACCAAACATACGTTGTGCTACTCGACCTGTAACATCTTTCGCGACATCTTTTGCAGCCTTTTAAAGATGTTGTGCAACGATTTTAGCCCCTGCCTTAAGCAGTGGAATAGCTTTTCGAGCCAATGATCCCAGTATTGAACCAATACCATCTCCATATTGTATTCGCACTCCTTTAAATCCTGGTAATTCTCCACCCACTTGACGAAGAAAATGGTTGCGATATATAGATGGATTGTGTGTGTATGCTTTCATAATGCTTTTGGTCGAAAATGAAGTTTACAGATCACCTTTCCAGTTTGAAATGGAACATTATGGTCTGTGTCGTCCTTAATATTCATTTCTATCACGTCAAATTTAGATGTGTTTACAGGAACATAATGAGGTTCTCCATAAGTTTTCATGATAATGTCTCCATCATGTCCTTGTATTCCAACAGAACGTAGCAAAGGAACATAATAATCACCAACAACTTGTGGCTCGCAAATACTACAGTACACATAAAGTGTATAAAACCCCTGTTTCACATCGGCTTTATATTCAGCTGTACACGTTTCAGTATACCATTGATTTGGGATAAATCCTAAAATCTCAGCTAAACCAGTGGAGAATGACACTTCAAAGCTATAATTTAGATATAGAAAAACGCGTCGTCTAATTTTATCATACTTTATCCGAATACCTTCTTTAAGGTCATCTTTCATAGAATTAGTTGCTTCTTCATTGACTGCATGACATATTTCTTGTATGGATCTGTAGTAACCATAAGGAATATTGATTGTGTCAAGAACAGAATCTGTAAGTGGTTGTTGTCGATACTGAATAGAATAGTCCATTCCATGTCTCATGGTTGTCCATGTATGTGGATATTGAATTTCAGCTAATGCCACTTCATATTTTCCGTTCAGATAGATGGTTCGAGGCATACGAATTTGATAATTCGAAGTCTTGTTGTTGGGATAATAGTTCATACTAGCATTGCTAGGTAAAGTAATGTAAAAACTTGTTGACTCCATGACAGCTAAATCGTTTATGTGATGTAGATAGACTAGATGTGTATATACATTACTTCATGTTTGACACTCTTCATCTTCACTTTCTACATTGTTGTCTACATTGTCGTCTAAATTGCTATCTACATGATCTACATTGGTATCTACTACTTCTCCCTGACAACAAGCACTAACACACCTAATTTTTACAGGAATAGTATTTTTATTTCCATTTTCTTTACAACAACAACACCATAACTCTTTAATCCATGTTAAAAAGTTTCCCATCCTTCTGGAAACAACCTTTGCTGACGTTGTTGTATCTCTTTTGTAATATCTTCACGAGTTGTCTTTTTACCAAAAACAGTTTTTTGAATATTAGCATCTACAATTTCCTCAATAAACTGCTTCCAACCATGCGGTGGTTCTCGTTGTTGTTTTCTTCTTGTAGCAACCAATGCTTCTTTCAACAAATCAATAATGTTGGAATTTGTAATGACAGTACCCGTTTTTAAAACAAGTTCATTTTTATCTGTCCATCTCGTACCATATTTCTTAAGTTCTGCTAGAAGTTGTGTTAGTTTTACATGATAAATAGGTTGAAAATGGCTTAGAAACTGTTGGAACTTTTCTGATTTTTCTGCTTTGGATGATGTAACAGACTTTTGTCGCTGTTGTTGCGACTGAATTGTTCGTAAATGACGGCCAAGAACTTGAGACATTTCTATTGCCTTTTCACGAGTTCATTTTCCACGTAAAAGTTTATTCACTTTCGTTTTGATTTCACTATTTTTTCCCTTCTTTTCTAACAACATTTTATATTCATATTCAGGAATGAGGACCATTTTCATAGTATGTTTCATTTTAACAGCAACTGAGCTAACAATGGTAATGCAAATTTAGCAATAGCTCCAATGAATCCTCCTTTCTGATTAACCAACTTCTTTTTTCTTTGAAGTGATATCTTCTTATCTGCCAGTGTGCGTAGGGTATGACGTTCACGCTTGAATACCTTATACCTTTTTGAGCTTAAGGGTAAATGTCCTCGCAATATATTCAAACAAATTTCAAACAAGCTAGTTAATTCTTCCTTAGTAGCTTGTTGTAGCAAGGTTTTACGTCGTTTAGGCCCGCTGCGTGCGAGCAAGTGAAGAAATGGTTGATTCGCTTGAATACGTTTAGACATCTTGGCTGCGAATGGTCAAGTGACTTGGTTCTTGTTCATACGCCACCTTATCAACATATACGTAATGTGTATCTTTTGGTAAAATGCCTGTACGAATACGTAGTTGATCATTTGTCTTCGGCTTCAAATCAATGAATAAATAGCCGTGAGGTTTGCTCGTAGCATCTTGATAGGCTTCTATGAGAAATTGAGATTTTCCAGGATACATTTGTCGCGCTAATGTACTTATTTGTTGACTGTCTCTAGGATTTTTAAACAGAATGATGTAATGCGTATTCAAACTAATATTTCGCATTTCTCTACCATGATGAAACAAATTATGTACAATAAAAATAATGCTAAGATTTTGATGACTGCTACCAACACTAAAGAGACGTGTCATACGCTCATCACTATGACATGTAGTCATTAAGTCATCAATGATGAGTAAGTTTGGCTTTTTCGGGTTAAAGCGCTCTTCAATGTCATCTGGAATGCCTTGGTAAAATTCCACACCTTTCATTCCCTTGTACAAAGGCTGATCTGCTGCATAGAGCCATAAAATGGTTTTTGGAGAGGGTTTAATTAACTTTTGTTCTAGAATTTCTCTAACTAGAGAAGTTTTACCACTGCCTGTAGGTCCAGAGACCAAACATGTGAATGGATGCTTCATTTTCGAATATCTGTTTCTTTCACCCAACTGTTAAACTTCTTTGGCCAACCTAACCACTTCACAAATAATTCTTTAACACCTCGTCTTTTTCGTGTTTTCAAAACCTTTTCAATTCTGTAGACTGATTCAATATCTTTTGTCACTTTCTGTAGTTCTTCTTCATAGAAATGTCCATCAATATCTTCATCCAAAAAGTCTTTCACACGATACAAGTGTACTCCTTGCTTCTTACAACGATGTGTGATAATGAACACTTCTTGCGTCCACTTTATATGATAATCTCGTTGAAATACATATTTTATGTGAGAAATGCGAACCTGATCACCAATTTTAAATTTGTAGGGTTTTTTCTTCTTCGGTTTTAATTTCAATTTGTCTACATACATATATTTCCACACTTTCGATTCTATGTCTTTACGAATGTCTGCAGGAGCATACTTATTAGGGAGGGAGCCATGTGGTCTATGGTTGTAATTATACACTAAGTCTGGAAGAATGTCCATATATCGATACGTTTGATTATGTAGGAAATATCGATACATCATTCCCTTTAGAGTACGAATGACTCTCTCAGCATAGTTGGCTTTGGTTTCATTCTTTGTCGTATAGGCATGTATTCCCTCCTTCTTCATAAAAGCTTTTACCCATCTGTTTTTAAATTCAGTTCCCTTATCCGACCTTAGAGTTCGTGGTCTTCGTTGTGTTTCATGAAAAATCTTTTGAAAGGCTTCTATGACGCTGGTATGTGATTTGTTAGGTATTGGTTGCACCCATAAATATTTGGAAAACACATCAATGACAACCAATAAAAAGTGGGTGTCATCATTATAGGAAGCTATGTTTCCCATGTCAGCTAAATCAATATCCCACATGTCATCAATTCTACGCGTAATGACACGTTGCCTTTTAAACCTGTATTTTACAGGTTGTAGTAAACTGAAGGCATCTTGATCCTGTAGCCATTTCTTCACTTGTGAATGAGTGACTGGTTGATCATGTTTTCTTAATATGTGATAAAGTTTGTATGGACCAGCAAATGCCCCGGGTTGACCAGGTTTAAAATAAATATTGGTTAGGTAGTCTTTCCACGTCGACATGTTAACACTAAATGATTAACACTTGTCAAAATATCTTGTATTTTATTTTGTCTTACAACTCAATCAACATGTTTTTATAACTCAATCAACATATCTTACAAATCAAGTATTGATACAATGGTGTGAATAATTGGAGTCCATTGATCTTCAATGTACATTAACCAACTACTTAATTCATCAAATGTGATAGCATCTACACCATATTTTTTACAACGTTGATTTGCATTATCTAACACTTTATCTAAATGAATGTAATATTTAGCTTCATTCCAATATGTATAGACACATGCAGAATGACAAGTATGTTCTGAACACTCTTCATTTTGACAAGCAGGACATACTAAACATGCAAACTTTTTTACAGCTAATAACATTTCTTCACAATATGTCTTTTGCACAATATATTGTCTCAATGTAATGTCCGTCATTATACTGCAATGTAGATTAACCACTCTCTCACTTCATCAAACAGTCTTGGATCAAATCGAGCAAAGTGATATGCTGCTTCCACATCTAACTCCTCAGCTCCGTCAATATTTGAAAGCACACACTCTTTGATGAAATCCTCACGTAATTTCGGTACGTTCAGCGTGGAATGAGCAAGTTCCCAATAGATGTCAAAGTGTTCCAGTTGTTGTTAAATAGATCCAAAACGCGCCAGTTCACTTATCATGTAGTCCACATACGTCTCCTTGAAAAACGTTTCTACATCCATCTTTCACATATCCATATGACACGTCTACACACTTTGACGACTGGCAAGCAAATGACTTGTAGTCTTACTCGGCAGATACTGTTAGTGAGCCGCACTTGTTGCAGAAGTTGTCAGGTTCACACAACTTGCAATTGTACTTATGGCAGTGACAATCATAATCCTCAGCATATCCGTAAGCACCACAATATTCACAGGTAAGTCCAAGTTGATTTTGCACGTTCATATTCTCCAATCGAACTTCAGACAGTCTTTTCTTGGATAGCTTTGACACTTTCATTCGATTGTCCTTTTGCAGCTTAACAGGAGTTTTCTTCCCATGACATTCCGTACATGGAAGTAAGGTTGAGGTTATGCTATGGATTTCCTGAAGCAATGTCCCCCATTCACCATCATTCATGTTGATGTAACGCGTATATTCTTTCCCTTCAAACAGTGATGTTTGCACAAAACTCACATAGCGCATATCCAAGTATGAAATGACTTCAAGCCACTTCGTTTGCGTTAAGTACAGTTTGAAGCCAATGTTGCGTAATCTTGTCAAGTTCTGACACACAATCTTCCACAAGGATGGTGATAAAGCAAGCCATCTCTCTCCACGTTTGATTCGAAGAAATAGCCCAAATTCTCCATGCTCCACAGTAATGGTTAAGTTTGCACTAATTTTAAAGCTGCTTGTCTTCTCCATGGCTGCGCGTTGAATGATGACTTCACTTCACCCTTCTCCTTTTATGCCATTATAAATAGCAGAGTCAGCTTTTTTATAGTTCTTCAAACATTTTACAAAGCTTTGAATTCACTTCAACTCGTTCATTGTTGAATCGAACAAGTTCTGATGCATTCGTCGTCAATGGAACGCCATCATCATAATGTAAAATAATTCTAGCAGCTACAACTAGCATGAGTTCAGCTGCCCAAGTTGTATTCGCGCGGATAAATGCTGAATCAATGTCGTAAGTTGATGGTAAAAGTAGTTCTTCACATTCCTGTAGAAATGAGTGGATGAATTCATCTCTTGGAATTATCTTTCCAACAGCTTCCCAATGCTTATGCAAATTCTTCACTTGTAAAATCCAATTAGATTCAAAAGCAGGAAGCTTTGAAAACACATAGTCAACATAGTTCACTTTGAAGACGTCATCCATGGTCTCTACACATGGGTGAAGAAGTGATGTTGACATTGTTAATAATCAGGTGAAGGCGGAGAGCGATGTGTTCTGACGATACCTGAAAGCATTAAGAAAAGAAAAGCATAATATGTTTTCAAAAAAAAATTAAATTTTGGATTAGAACCCTGATTTTTACCCTACTACACCATGGTAAAATGTTCAAACTTATTTTATACATCATATTTTGTCAAAAAACAAAATTTGTTAAAGTTGGTCTAGAACCCTCATTTTTACTCTACTACACCATTGTATAATGTTTAAACTTATTTTATACATCATATTTTGTCAAAAAACAAAATTTGTTAAAATTGGTCTAGAACTACCATTTTTCCACTACTATGACTTTAGAATATTCAAATAAGTAGCGTGCTAAAATGTTCAAACTTATTTTATATATCATATGGTGTTAAAAACTAAATTTGTTAAAGTTGGTCTAGAACCACCATTTTCCCACTACTATAACTTTAGAACAATCAAATAAGTAGCATGCTAAAATGTTCAAATTTATTTCATATATTATATGGTGTTAAAAACTACATTTGTTAAATGTGTTTTAGAAGTGTCATTTTCCAACTACTATAATTTAAAACATAACATTGGACTTAACGTAGGGAAAATCCCATTCCTTCTCAAATTTATTGATCGTTCCCGCACTCTGAAATTATCGATCGGTTTTCCCTCACACTCTGTACGAGTGCACTCTGAAATTATCGATCGGTTTTCCCCCCACACTCTGTACGAGTGCACTCTTAAATTTCTCAGTCGGTTTCCCCCCCCCCCCCACACTCTGTACACATGTACTTATGCTGTGTGTGTGGTTACTGTAATGGGAAACCATTGAAATATGACTAATTAAATATTATCATAATAATAATAATATAAAAAAAAAAAATAAAAAAAAAGTCACTTACCACGACTGTTTTGCCAATTCGTCTCCAATCTTTCACTTCCTTTCCAAAGAATAACCAATCGTTCACTTTCCTTTTCCAAAGAATAACTAATGTTTCACTTCATTTCCTATGTGTATTCCAGTCAATCCTTCACTTGTTCTTCAACAGCACAGCACAACACAATAGGTAAGAGCAACTGTTTTCACTTTTTTTCCCCTGTGTATCCAACGGCAGTCAGAGCATGAATGATGCATATGTGCACAGACAATGTGCTCTTATAGGAGTGTTGAATCACATCCTAGGGGGGGGGGGGGTCAGTCCCGACTGCCGCCTAGGGGGGGGGTCGGTCCATAGTATGTCCTGGGGGGGGGGGGTCGGTCGATAGTATGTCCTGGGGGGGGGTCGGTCCATAGTATGTCCTGGGGGGGGGGTCCCCATGGTATATGATTCTTGACCAGGGGGGGGGGCAAAATGATGACGTCACTTCCGGTCCAGACAGTATGACGTCACAAAGTGCGGTGATTCTCTCGTTTTCACCCTACTCCATGGACAACTATATAGGAGGATTTTGTACGTTGCACATCGAATTTTGCGGATATGTCACTATCTGGGAGCATTTTGCGGAATATATGTCCAACCTCGGTTGGCGAATTACAACTAGAGTTGTCCTCTACTTTTTTCAAAGACAATATAATCTCGAAGCAAAGAACCTCCTCGCCACTTACAACCTGAGACAACGATGAGGTATCTGTGGTAGATTGCACTTGTCTAGAAGTGGATGGGCTGGATTCTTCAGGATCTTTTTCGTTACGTGTATTGTCTGTTGATTGTGAGGCAGCTGTTTTAGGTCTGAAGATATTTACATGTTTCACCCCTGTACAATGTTTCGTCAATGCTCCCTTTCCTGTACTGCCAAGACGAAAGGAACATGGCAAAGTTTACAATGCGCCTTTTCCCAGTCACCTGGTACTTCGGCGACCCATGATTAAAATTTACTGTCTTTTGACCATCCTCTCGAAAAATACGTTTCTTTGCTTGACATTTCGATATTCACAAATTTACTTCAACCTCTCTTTTTCTTCAGTCTGAAAAATAGTTATCTTGCTGCTTAACGAATATCTTCAATGACACAAATACTTGCCCAAAAAGAATAAACGTTCAGCATCAATAAAAGAAAACCTTTCTCTACATTTCTGCAGCATGTAGAGAAATAGTCAACATGTGATAGAACAGCAACTTTACAGGTGCTATTCCATCAGATGGTCTTCTCCCTCAACTTATTGCTTAGAATCACACGCAATGCGAGACATTCACTAATACTGTAAAACACCTGCGCAAGTTACTGAACAGATGCAGGTATTCCTTAAAAATGTTTCATGGGACAAGGCCTTTCAGAGCTTATATATGTTTGACGGGCGCTTTAGACCACTCTTCCACACCGTCCCTCATCAATACTTCAAGTCTTTACTTTTTCGACGTTCAAACTTGAAAGGATCCTCTTTGTGAAAGAAGAGACACAGAGGATGTGTCTCTTTGGATAAAATATCGCAATGTCGCAACAAGGCTTTTGATTTTTTGTGCCCCTTACTATCAAGCTACAAACAACACGCCAATTCAGCCCTAGTGCTTCGGTTATCTAGGGCATTCCCGCATGATATGTTTTTCGTCCTGGTATAAAGCTACAGAATCAATGCAGATGTCTAGAAAGTAAGATGTAGAAAGCAATGTGTTTGATTTGAAAAAGTCATCATTGGGAAGACGAAACGATCCACATCTGACTATTACTTGAAATAAAGAAAGAAAACAAGAAATAACATGAATTTACTGACTTTTCCCGACTCAGAACAGATTTTCCTGACTTTTCCTGACTAAAATTTTTTCCTGACTTTCCTGACTTATTCTTGACTGTGGCAACCCTGGAAGAGGCAGCGCGGCGGCTTGGCATCTCGCAGTCACTAAAATGTGGTCAAAATATCGAAACAAAAACACAAAGAAACACAGCTTACGCGTGCCAGATGACTTGGAGCCAGGAACGTATCCAGGCGCACCGTTAGCCGCCGTCTACACACCAGTGGAATGCGGTGTCGCGCTGCATTAATGAAGCCAGCCATAAAGCGACTCGCTTTTGTTGGGCAATAGGTCATCCTCTGTGGGATTGATTTCAATGGCGGAATTGTCTTTGTGGCGATCAATCAAAGTTTTTTAGTACCTAACGACAGAACGTGACGCGTTTGGAGGCGCAGAGGTGAAGCGCGCCATAGTGATTAGTTTGTAGTGATCTGTTTGGTAATGGAGGAATACTCGTTTGGGAGCCATAACTTACCACACGACACCGAACTTGTCTTCATTGATGGTAACTTGAACGCAACGCGCTGCAGAGATGAAATTCTGCACCCGCACGTTCGCTTACTCGCTGGGGCGATGGATCCTGCCAGTTTCAATCTGTTGATGATAATACCAGATCCCACAAAGCTGCATTAGTTGATGATTACTTGGACCAAACAGGGATATCCAGAATGGAATAGCAAGCAAAAAATCCGGATCTTAATCCGATAGAAAATGTATGGGGCATTATGAAATGCAAAATTTCTCGCATACTGCGTCCTTGTCACAACCCGAGAGACTCCGGACAATTGTGCAACAAGAGTGGGACAACATTACACACAGAACAATACAAAAACGCATCAACAGCATGCATAGGAGAGCAGAAGAATGCTTCGGGTGGAGGATACACCATACACTGAATTCTGTGATATTTATGGTTCGACCCCATCTGTGTTTAGGTGACAGTTTTGCTCAAACCAGTTAACTGATTTGTTCCAACAAGGCGTCAAATGTTACATACATGATCCATTTCTGCAGTAAAATATAAATACAGTGAATGCCATTCTTTCTGTGACTGCCACCAACCCACAAACGTTTTATTCCGGACTCCCTGGCAGTGCTTTAAACGGACTGCCATTTTTATATTTATTATGGAATTATTTATAAGAAGAATAAATTTCTTATCTCAAGAACTGATTTTTTGATATCAAAAATTAAGTGTTCATCTAACAAATATTTATGGCATTTTTTGCTCTGAAGAATTAACTTTTGCTATCTGTAATTATATTTTTGCATTCTCTAAATGTATTCTTGATCTCAAAAAATCTTAATCCTAATAAATATTTAGAGATATCAAGATATAATTGATATCAAAAATGATTTAATGATCTGTAAAATTGACATTTAGAGATCAAAAATTCAATTCATGATAGCACAAGTGAAATATTTGATAGCAAAATCTCATTTTTGAGTTCAATAATTCATTTTTCTTTTATTAATATTGAGAATTTATTTCAGATATCGTTATTTCAGAATGAGAGTTTTTAATTTATAATTTGAAATCTGCAAATGATTTTTTGATCTCAAAAATTAATTTTTTTATCTCAAAAACTTCAGAGGCACTCATCTGTAAATAAAATAAATGTGGTCCTTGTATGCAGAGTCTTTCTTCTAATTTTTTACTATACACTACAGAAGCAATTCTTGAGCTCACAAATTGTGTTGTTATTATTTATATCAATAATTCTAGTTTTCATCTCTAAAATTTAACTGACAATTCGTTAATTCTTACAGAAATGTTTCTCTCCCTTAAAGTTGTTCTTGATTTTGCTAAATTGAATTTTTGATCTCAAAAATAAATTTTTGCCATCTAAAATCCAATTGCTGATAGCAAAATATAAATTAATGAGTTTTACATTGATTTATTGATATCCTCAATTATATATTGACATCAAAAATAAGCATTAAATGTCAAAGCGGCATTTCGTTCATATACATATTTTTAATATATGCATTTTTTTTCTTCAATTGTATCAAGACAAGTTTTTAAGTATACTTTTAACCGAGAAAAAAGCGCAGCCACATGTGTTACTTCTACTGCTATTTTCAACTAGTTTAATGAAATCACTGGATTAAATCAAAACAGAAAATCTATCTTACGAACTTTTGTCATCGATAAATGGGGCGTGGACTCCACAAAGGTTTGCCTGTCAATTTCTCTATTACGCATTATTTCGTGTTATTATTCCGGTTCTCACTGTGTTTTTAAGGAAACAGCTGATGATAAATCAACTGCATTTATCACAGGAAACAGCTTTGCGAGTCTTTCATTTTTATTTATTTATTTATCTTTTGAGGCATCTGAAATAACTAACAAGAATGTCCAGGGACATTGTGACTAGCCAAAATCTAGTAAATCACGTATCAATAAACTTGTATGGTCGCAGAATTCAGTATATGGTCGCTTGTATGGAAAATTGTTTTCATATTGTTAAACCCGGTTGTAGAAAATCTGTAAAAATTGACAAAGGAATCCGGTCAAAATTATGGGAGAAGAAGCATTTTGAAAATTGGCTACTAAGTATTTTTAAATGCACCACCACTTAGCCAATTTTTGGCAGTTCGCCAGAAAAGTACTTTTCCAAAGAGGACCACCTAATGAACATTTATGAAAAATATGAAGACAATCCGATCAAAATCTTGAATGGCTGTGAAGGTTGGCTACCGAAAAGTGCCACTCCCCCCCCCCCCCCCCCACTTGGCCAATGTTTGGTGGATCGCCAGAAAAGTAATTTGTAAACGATAGCACGCTAGTGAACATTTATGCAAAAGCCATTCCGATTAAAAAAACTTTTGATAATTGGTTACCAAAAAAATAAAATAAAATGCCCCCATTTAACCAAAAAAGAAAATTTTCAAGACATCTAGGGAACAACCGTTCAAAATTAGAAAGAAATCCGACCAAAATTATGGAAATTCGCTACTAAATTTAAATGCCACCCACCTCATCATCCACCCCTCCCCTCAAATTTAGCCATTTTTGGCGGATCGCTAAGAAATAACTGCTTAAGAGAGGATGTCACCTGGTTACCATTTATGAAAAATTTGAGCTCAATCCGATTAACCTGTGGTAGAAAAAACTCTGGAAAGTTGGCTTTAAAAAATTTGAAAATACCCATATTTGACCAGTTTTTAGTGGATCGCAAAAAAATGTCAAAGGACCCACTAGCAAATATTTTTGTAACATTTAAAGGTAACCTGATCGAAAATTATGGAAATAAAAGCATTTAGAAAAGTGCTAACCAAAAAATTATAAATGCTCGCGATTTAGCCATTTTTTGGCGGATCGTGAGGAAATTAATTTTTCAAAGGAGGAACACTTACGTAAAATTAGAAAGTAATCCGATAAAAAATGTGGAAGAAAAAACCTTCAGAAAATTGGTCACGAAAAAAATTAAAATGACCAGAAACCAGAGTCTCAATAAGAAAGGATCTCCAGTGTAAGGTAACTTATATACAGTAAAACCTCCATTAATGAAAATCTCCCAGTGGTGAACACCTTCTTTATTAGACGAGTTATCACTGCTCCAAGTTCTTCCAATCAATTTTTCACCGATTTCAAAAATAATACTGCGATGCACATCTGCAATATATATATACATATATTTTACTGTATAAACACCAAAGTTTTTGAGCATTTGCGCGGACAAAACCACGTGTTTCAGGCGGAAAGACAGACAGACGGACACACTCGTAACTAAATCCCTTGTTTACACGGAGGGAAATTGACCAATTTTTGGCGAACCGACAAAAAAGTAAATTTTGAAGAGACAAACATCTTGAGAACAATCGTTCAAACTTTTGAACGAACGATCCCAAATTGTGGAAGAAGCATTTTGAAAATTGTTGCTAATTTTTTTAAATGCCTCCCATTTAGCCATTTTTTGTGGACGGCCAAAAAAGTAACTTTACAAAAGCGGGCCATCTGGTGAACATTAACGCAAAGACAACACGATCAAAATTGTGGGGGAAAACCTGTCAAAAACTGGCTACCAAAATCGCTCCTATTTGCCCAATTTCGGTGAATCGCCGAAATCTTTCAAGAGAGGCCTACTCTGTAAACTTCCCTACAAAATTTAACAAGAATACGATCCAGATCTGAAGAGTAGAAGCATTTTAAAATTTGGCTCCCAGAAAAATTTCAAATGCCCCCCCCCCCCCCGCCATTTAGTCAATTTTCTGTTGGGTCGCCAAAGAACTAGCTTTTCACGGGAAGAAAGCCTGATGAACATTTATGGAAAATTAGAAGATAATCCGATCACAATTGTGGAAGTAGAAGCAATTTGAAAACTGGCTGCCAAGGTTATAAATGCCCCACATTTGGCCAATGTTTTTATAGATCGCCAAAAAAGTAATTTTTCAAGAGGCATCAAGAGAACAACCTACAAAATTGGAAAGTAATCCGATCCAAAATGTGGGAGATGAAATATTTTAGGTGGCTATCGGTAAATTAAAATATCCACCCCTCCTCCCCATTTAACCAATTTTCGACAAATCGCCACAAAAACGTACTTTTTCAAGGGCGGCCAACCTGGAGAAAAATCGTATAAAACTGAAAAGAATCCGATCCTAATTGTGGGAAAAGAAGCATTTTGAAAATTCGAAACCAATAAATTGAAAAAATTCCCCTCATTTGGCCAGTTGTTAACGGATCGCCAGTAAAAACTTACATTTCACCAGAGGCCCATCTAAAGAACATTCGTACAAAATTAAAAGAAAATCTGATCAAAATTGCGGGAGAAGCATACTTAATGAAAATTACCTTACCCCCTCCCCTCTCCCCCCACCCTTCTAACGAAATGGGGGCAATTTTGGGCAAAACATCTGTGTCATTTATATTGGGACTTTCATTTTACCCGCATCGTATATTTTTGAGACGGAGAGTGTTGACAAATGTGTATTTGACCACATCACGGGTGTATTAATTGTAGAACTCATCAGGTCGAATTAGTTACGTTTATTAACAGATATGTCGACTTCATTACAGCCAACATAAGTTGACGTTTTATCCGCTTTTACATCCGTCGACGTTTTGACCGTCGAAGTTTTATCCGGGTTTCGACCATCGTCATTTTGTCTGGCATCGCCTATTCGCAGCATAATCTAATCAAAGAGCATTCGTGACAAATTGCGAAATTAAGCACAGAGCACCAATAAATTGTTGTCCAACAGCCAACCTCTACGGCAGTTCGGTCTGTTGTGTATAACACATATTTATTCCACAGACCCACTGGGGATTCCGCGAAAATAGCACTCATAAAAGATGGGAACAGCTTTTTTAAGTATCCATCCGCTCCGTGTTTATACATAACAGCTCGATCTCATCAGAGGTCAGCTGTTTTAAAACGCTGTTTGTGTACGAAGTAACGGTTGGCTATTTGGTTGCATCGTTTGTGTTATAACCCAAAGTTGCCGGGTTCTAATCCGGCATGTTTATAGTAAGCAGACGACTTAATATCCATCTGATTGTCTCCTCTAATCGAATTCCGCGGCTTTAATCAACCAATCACAAAATTCAAAATGAGGTTGCAATGTCGACCCGAGCAAATCCCAACACTTAGTCTGGTAGTGATTTGGTTGCGATTCGTCGGGACCATAATTGAACGTCTAATCATCGTCTTTGACACGATGTTGAATAGACATTCAATAAGCAACGTTGTTTAGACGTTGCTTCTAGTCGGAACTAAACCCATACTTTCCCCAGTGTCTAATCAAAGTCCTTGGTACAAAGTTGAATAAATGTTGAAAAATTGGACGTTGTACAGACGTAGAAAAATCCACGTGGTATATGTCGTCGTGGTCACAACCAACCGAACTCATGTCATGGGTCATCGCAAATGCCAGCCATGAAAACAAACCAAAAGGACGTAAAACATCGCAATTTCAAGATTTTTCCCCCTACTTTTGAAAAACACCCGTGAAAATTGACTTGATACATATCCTGCACTACCGTATAGACGGAAGGGTGGAGTTAGTTTGACAGAGGGTAGATGGCGACACCTTATGATTGTCACAATCTAGGTGGCGATACTAGATAAATATTGTACGTCTATACAAAACAGACGTTGATAGACTTCGTTTCGACTTTCATTTGCAACCCTTTCGAACGTTGTGAAACAAAACTTGGTGTCGGGTGCGACGTCTTTCCTGCATTATCGAACGTCACAATATTTCCTGGCGTGGCAAGATCAATATGGAGCTGCACTGCCTTACGCTGTGGATACACTGCAGGTGTGCGCATGGCAAATTTTCAATTTGCATTTCATTTTAAAAATTCAAAATAATTTTACAATAGAGGACCCTTTTATAACTTTGTGAATTGCTTCAGTGTGATGAAAGGCTGAGCTACTAAACGTTACCTTATTTTCCACTGGAGGAGCCTGTTTTCTGCAGGGGTCGGTATGTGAGCAATCACTTCCTGGTTGTAAATGAGCATTACACATTTGGAAACACAAGATGTTGGTTGCGGCTATTTGCCAGACGGCATAGAAACGAAGACAAAAACTCTTAAAAATGTGCTCCTAGAGGAAAGGATGCTATGTACTATCCGTGTGATTGTGATTAAGGATGAAACGACGCAGGCTGGCTGCTCTCATCGGGATTCTAATTACCATACGAAGAAAAAACTATTTGAAATTCATTAGCATGTGGTCCCTGGTTCTGACAGAGCCAGTCACTGTTACGTTATGTATTTAAAATTTTAAAAAGAAAGTTTAAACCAGATTTTTACTCCCAAATTTCGAATATTTCTCACGAGAACTTACAATGTATAATTCTGGGTGCCTCTAATTATTCAATTTTTGGTACTTTTAACGGGTCATTTTTTTTTACTAATTTTAAAACTACTGATGGCTTCACATGGATCTCTAAATATAAGGTTCAACTGAAAAGTTAGCCCTTGTATGCTTGCATCTCGGCGTTCAAAAAGCCTGACAAAACAATGGTGGCCCGCGGGGCAACGGACTTCAAAAAGTTAGGAGCCCGATGGGAAATCTTGGAGCGTGGCACTTTGTAAAAGAATTTTTCCAGTTTTCATATATACACAACGTGCTGCATGGCAACTGTTCTATGTACATAATCAGCTAGTTGTTAGGGAAAATAAGCTTCATGGTTATTCTGAGCAAATAAGTTTTCCGATGTTGTAATACACAACACTGAAAATAAATCGGAGTTTTGGAAACAACAAAAACTTATCTTTTCCATATTTTACACCACTGAAAATAATTGGATATCTTTCTGACGTTCAGAAAAAAAAAAAAGAAATTCAAGTTTTATAAAGTTCTGGGAAACTGTTCTACTGTGCTCTCATACTAACCAACAAGACAGCCTTCTCATCTAATGCAGAAATGGTAATGGGTATGAGTAAATGGGTATAAAAACAAGCATGTCCAAGGACATGACCTAGCCGAGTTACCAAACAAGGGAAGAGAGAAAAACTCTGAAACGAATACTATAAGCCAAAAAAATGAAGTATGTAAAATGCATTCAAGTCTTTTTAGGAAGCTACCCGAAAAGGGATGTTGGAGAGATTGGGTTTGACGATTCACGTATTTACCGACATTTACACAATTTGACAAGAAATTTTTAAAATTCCACCATTTCGGCATTTTTCTTGTCATTTGCGACAAAAGCAATGTCCAGGCGGAGCAGCATCTAAGAAACTTTCCATTAAAATTTTATAACTATTTGAAAAAGACTCAGAGATATGAATGGTTTGACAATTCAGTTATTTATTACCATTTATTTAAGCTTTTGTCAAACTTCAAAGTTCCTCATTTCGGCAGTTTTTGGCGAACCGCGAAAAAAATAGGTGAAAACCTGGGGAACATCGATGCGTAACATCTAAACGACAGGTGTAAATCTGTAGGAGGGGTAGCATTTTAAAAATGGGTCAAAACGGGCACAAAAAGTGCCGCCATTTTGTAAGTTTTTTTGTCAATCACCAAAAAAGTAATAGCCAGGTGGGCGACCAAAGTTTCACATACGCACATACATTCAAGCCCCGTGAAGTGATATGACTAACCCAGTCCGACAAAGTCGGCAGGGTTAAAAACAAAACAAAACAAACAAAGAAACAAAAAAAAAAAAAAAAACGAAAAAGATGGGAGCCAGCCGGCCTCCAAAATTAACTATTTATTATTTTTACTATTTTGAAAACGACACCGCGTAGCAGAATACCGGTTCCATCGCCAGGATGCGTCTTCCTTCAATGGTCGTTTCGGCCCTTGCATCGACGACCTCCAGAAGTGGGTCAGTGGAGTTGATCAGACCCCACTCGGAACCGGTAAGCTTTTTTTCTCTTCTCTCTTGCGCCAAATCCACAGAGAGGCCTTTTCTGCTCACTCGCCCGTCTCTTTTACGATCTTTTTTCTCTCCTTCCCCATTACGCCGAGCATACCAAGTGCCCTCCACAGCGATTGAGCCGGGAAACCGCGGCACCCCACCTGCACTGGGAAACATCACGTCTTCCAGCCTTTGTCTCGGCACTGGTCTACAAGTTCTTGATACTTAGGTAGCTTCCACTCGTGCGCCTCGTCTACTCGTTCCTCATACAGCACCGTCAGCTCGACTAGCACGACTGTTCTGCTTGCCTGCGACCACAGGACTATATCCGGTCGTAGGTTTGTTGCAACTATGTGCTGGGGAAAGCTCAGCTGTCTCATCACATCCGCCCGCATTTCCTAATCGCCACTCGCTCCTAGTGTCCCTCCTGGTGATGGTCTCGCCTGCCTCGCGCCACTCGCTCCAGTTTCTCGGACAAACTGGATGAACTGTAGGCCGTTACAACGTTGGTGGGCACTCCCGCGCCTTTTGGCCTTGTCTATGCTTGCCGCCAGGGCTTCCAGTACCTGGTTGTGCCGCCAAGTATATCTCCCATCAGCTAAAGCTTGTATGCAGGCTGACAGCACGCGCTCTAGAGTTCCTTTCTTGCCGCAAAGCTTACATAAAGGGTCTTCACGCATCCTCCACGTGCAGAGATTGGATGGAGTTGACAGTACGTGGTAAACCGAGACAATGGCGAAGCGGATGCGCCTTGTTTCCATTTTCCAAAGTTCGCTCCATGGTAGCTTTCTTGCTCGGAGAGACTGTCATTTTCCCAGCTGCCTTGCTTCTTTTGGGCGACTGCTTTTAACTGGCGTGATTCCTCCTCACTTTGCCTCACCTCTTCCTGGACCAGTTCCCTACGGCGTCTAGGGGTTGCTGTTTTGAAAAGGCTTCTGGTCATGCATCCAAGACCCATCCGCCCGTGAGTCACTGTTCCGACTATGTCGCTATGCCTCAATCTCTCCTCTGCTGTTTTTACTGCCTCTTCTACGTGCCACTTCTTCCCAAAGCGAAGTCTTACTCCGGTCCCGCTTACGTACTCATCGGCACTGTCTCTTAGCAGAAGGGACTGTTTGACCTTCGCTACTTTGTACTCTTCCACGAGCGACATCAGCGGCAGCTGTAGCTTTGACCTAGAGCCGTAGAGTCCAAACCTACTCAGACTCCTAGGCACGTTCAGCCACCTTTTTGCTCTCTCCAGCTTCTCTACCGTGCTTACACTCGCGTCGTAGATTGGTAGAGGCCATACCAGGCGCGGAAGTATGCCGTGTTGGTAGCACCATGCCTTATAACTTCCGGGCAGTCCACTTTTGTCCACAGCTTCAAGCCATATTCTAGTTTGCGAGCACATCTCCGCCACGCCCTCTGTATCACTCAGCCGTTCATTGAACCACTTGCCTAGGCATTTGATTGGTTTTTCCTGGATTGTTGGAATGACTTGGCCTCCTATCCGGAAAGCTATCTTCTCCAACTTTCCCTTTCTCATCACCAGGCTCGTTGATTTTGCAGGTTTGAACTTCATCCTGGCCCACGAGAATTCTTCAAGTCTTCAAGCATCCAACGGCCTTGCACAACAGTCTTCGTCGTTACTGTCATGTCGTCCGTGAAAACCCTGGTTGGAGGTTGCTTAATGCCTGTCGCCATTACTGGACCCCTTCTTTTGTTCTCGGCAGCTTTGACAAGTTTGCAGCCGTGGCAAACACTATCACAGTGATGGTACAGCCTGTAACTATCCCGATCTCTAAAGGTTGTCAGGATGTCGTATACTCTCCGACGGTGAAGCGCATCTTGAAGTTACTGTAGTAGTGCCCTAGCAGTTTTCTGACTTTCTCGGGGACATGGTACTTTTGAAGCGTAACTTCGATCAGTTGGTGCGGT
This sequence comes from Protula sp. h YS-2021, assembly GCA_949752745.1. Taxonomy (NCBI): domain Eukaryota; kingdom Metazoa; phylum Annelida; class Polychaeta; order Sabellida; family Serpulidae; genus Protula; species Protula sp. h YS-2021. Next base: position 94,413,198 of record OX457025.1, on the reverse strand, counting down.
AGTGTTCCGTACGCGTTTGCTGGGTCTAACCATATCACCGCTAGCTCTCCCTTCCTCTTTCTCGCCTCAAGTATGATCTGTGTTATGATGCTTGTCTGCTCCACACCCTGCCATTCCAGGTATTCCGCCCTTCTGGACCGAGGTGTCTATGTATCCATTCTTCAGTAGGAAGCCTGTCAAACGCCTCGATAACAGGGACATAAATATTTTGCCTTCTGCATTCAGCAATGATATAGTTCGGAATTGGGTTATGTTTGTTGAGTTCGGCTCCTTTGGCGCGAAGATGCCCTCGGAAATCGTCCAACAGCTCGGTACTCGCCCCCTTCTCCAGATCACCTTTATCAGTCTCCACAGTCTATGAGCTAGCTTTGGGCAATATTTGTAGACTTTGTACGGGACTCCATTAGGTCCTGGTGCCGATGAAGCACGCGCCTTTTTGAGGACATCCGTCACTTCTTTTCTCGAAGGTTCTCCATAGTCGAAGTCCGTCTCCGGTGGTGGCGGGCTTGGAAGCATCTTGTTCTCTCCTAGGATCGCGCCTTTCATTGGGTCACTGTGGGTTTCTCTCAGATATTCCTCGACATCCTTTCTAGGCCTTTTTAGTGTCCCCGAACGTTTGCCGCCCCACAGCCTAGATACCACGTCAAAGGGCCTTGCCCTTCTTTTCTGACGTTCCCGTCGTTTACTTCTACAGCACTCCGCTCTCCTTAGGCTTTTCAGCTTTTCTCAAGCAACGTTCCTCAAATCTGTCAGGACTCTTCTCTCAGCCTCATTTGCGGTCCTGAAGCGTTTCCTAAGGTTTCGTAGATCAGTTCTAACTGCCGCAATCTCCCTCTGCCTGCGACTTGGTTCGGACTTAGTGTCACCTTTTGCCCTGTCTCGATGCCGCGCCTCTCCGAATCTTTCACTCCCTATTTTGTAAACAAGCGTGGACATAGCATTGAGTTTGTTGTCTGCACTTCCTGACAGCGTTATTTCGAGAATCTTGTCCACATCTTCCTCAAAAGCTGCCCACTTTGCTAACTCATTGCTCCTGGGCCACTTGACTCGCTTCCTATGCTCTGCCGTTGTGCTTGTCTGTCCACCACCTTTCGCGCCCTCCTCTCTTTCGGTTCTTGGGGGTTCCTGCCGCTGTGGGGTTGATCCTGGACTGCCCCCCCCCCCCCTCCGTCTCATCAAGTTGCCTTGCGCGTTGAACCAGGTTCATGATTGTTGGGCAACCCATTTTCCCTCTGTGTAGCCTAACCCCGCGTTCGTTTTTCAAAGTTCTCCCGCAACTACAGACCCTTCCGATGTTCATTTCCATAATTCCTTGGACGGCTCCCATCGTCATGTTAAGGCAAGTAAAGTTCTCCCGCAACTACAGACCCTTCCGATGTTCATTTCCATAATTCCTTGGACGGCTCATACGTCATGTTAAGGCAAGTATACCAGTGAACTGGTAAGTCCCCCGCCGCACCTATGTTTTTGAAATAAAACAGTTCGAGTGACCTTTGCACTTGGCCGGTTTAGCTCAGTTGGTATGATGCTCGCTCGACAAGCGATAGATGCGGAGTTAAAAAAATTCTTTTTTCTTAGAAAAGTAAACAATAACAACGCGGTGCACACCTCCAATATATGTTCTCTCTCTGTGCAAGAAAGAAATGAAATCACTGTATTAGTTACTGAAATATGACGCGTAAAAATTTAGCACTATAAATAGTGGTTATCATACATTTTTACAACAGTTAAAAAATCTGGCAATTTTTCGATTTTCGACAAAAATTAAAAACAACCATGCGTTGCATACCTCCAATATACGCTCTCTCTGTATGCAAGAGGAAAATAAAATCCCTTTAATAGTGACTGAGATCTAGCGCGTACAAACTTGCCACTATACATCAGGGTAATTGCACATTTTTACATTTCAAAAATCTGGCAATTTTTTAGAAAAATAAAAATAACCATGCGTTGCACACCTACAATATATGTACTCTCTGTGTGCAAGAAAGAAATGAAAGAATTGTATTAGTTATTGAGATATGGCACTGTAGATGGGGACAGACAGACGGACGGACACAGCCCGTTTCATAACTCCCCCGCTCCGCGCCACTAACAAGCTATCATCGACAGCACAGTACTAATAGACGGACCCACAGACGGACAGTGCCCAGTCCATAAGCCCTATAAAATTCCGTTCGGATGCCAATGTTTTTGCCAACACAAAAACGGAGAAACCCAGTACTGTAGTGACTATCTACACTATAATAGGGTCTTTCTTCCTGCTAGATTTGATCAAAATCGAATTGGCCGCCGCTGAGATACCGCGTGCACAGTCAAAAAGGTAAAAACACACCAAGTTAAAATTAATAAAAAATCTTCCAAAATACAATTTTCTCCAGAATCAACCTTCGTGATGATGTGCACTAACTGGTTTTTCTAATTCCACAGTCTAGTGAAGATCCGATAAACTGTTTTAGAGATATCTAAAACAGTTTATCGAATCTTCACAAACCAAAGTGAAAATATCAAAAGTTCGTAAAAAATTCAATTTTTGATAAAATAAAAAATAACCCTTTGGTGATCGTCACTGTATGCTCTTTCTTTCTAAAATATTTGATGAAGATCTGATGAACTGTTTCAGAAATATCGCGTACACAAAGTCCAAACCAGTTAAAAAACACTGATGTGAAAATTTCCAAAATTCCTCCAAAATTCAATTTTTGATACAAATCGAAATGATTTCCTCAGTGCAAATCTGCACTGTATGGTCTTTCTTCCTGCAAGGTATGGTGAAGGGCTAATGAGCTGTTTTCGAGATATCGCGTAAACAACGTCTAGAAACAGCACTAAAAGCAGCAAAATTTTTTAAAAAATCGCAAAAAATACAATTTTTATCGGATCATCAAAAACAAAAAAAAATAGCATGCTTCAAGCTAAGGTCATGTGAGTAGGGTTTGCAAAATATCAAACCAAACCGGTTACGCATCTAAAAGACCATATCCACAAGCATTAAGCCCCAGCAGAGGGCTAAAGAAACCGGGAGCCCAACGCGAAAATCCGGAGTCACGGGCCCCCACACTTTTCGAGAACTGCGTTTAATTATGTTTATTTTATATTTAAAAGCAAAAGTAATCGTGAGGAAACAATAAAAATCACAGAAATAATTATTTATTGACACAACCGAACCCAAAGCAGCAATGAAGCAGCATTCCTTGTGGTTTTACACAAGATATTTTTAAATGCATGGCACGCAACCAAATGTTTCGGCTTTGTCAAATGTTTGAGCTGATCGTTGTCTGAATACCAGGCTCAAAATCTATATAAGCTGGACTCGAGTAAACATCGGTGTTCTTTTGTCAACCAACAGCGCCAGTGAAAACCTCATTTAGATGCTGGTTTTAACACGCCAGTAATGACAAAAAAGCATTTCTTCCTTTTTATTTTAGTTTTGCAATTTTATCAAACCACACTTTTCACAAGCACCATATGTAAATATTTCAGCTAAGCTTCCCCCACCCCACGCGGTAAATGCAGTAAAATATATCCTTTAAACTGTTCGAAAATAGTAACGCATCCCGTAGTATACCCCCCCCCCCCCCCCTCTCCCAGCAGCCCTGATAATTGGGCTCTCCCTTCAAGGCTTATCGCAGTTATCCGAAATACCACCCATGCCCTCGAGACAAACGCCTACCCAATACGTGATTCCTCAGTTTAAACATACCAAGCAAATTTAATAAGCGTCTTTAGTTGTGAAATATTCACTAGCTATACCAAACGTGCGCCAGTGACTGCCACCGGACGGTCTGGTCGTGCCGCTGTTTTCTCACTCGACCGCAAAACTGACGTATCACAATATAAACTGTTACTATTATCGAAAATCCAACCACAGATGAAAAGCAATCAATAGCATACTTGGGTTAAATTCACACTGCTTGTGACAGCCATTGCGTTTCTTAAAACGCCCGAGATACACGCGACAGTCTCACAATGCACTAAGTCCACATCTTTTCTTCGACAGAACGGACGCGACCACTCAGCCGCTTCAACTGTTCTAACTTATTCACTACTTATTCGCCTATTTAACAAGAAATATTATCAACATATGGCTTTGATCGGCCGGTTCCTTTCTGCATCTGGGACAAAAGTCGCCGGTCATAACGCCCTTAATACCCCTCAATAATTCCCAACTTTCGAGCACATCCCCTAGCCGAAATGCACCAATGTTCGTCGGCCATAACGTGCGAATTCAATGTGTCACCAGCACCCCCATAAGTTGACACACCTGCACCTTTTTTTGCACCTACTTTCGGTGCCATCTCCGCATGATAATGAAGTGGCCGGACATTGTGATCACACGTCAATCTGTGCCCGGTGCGACCGCTATTGTAGTAGTGGTCTATCTAAAAGTCCTGAAAAAATTCCCACTAACACACACGCTTCATCCCTTGTAGATCGATTCCCTCCCTTGTAGACTATAGTCAACATTTAAAAACACTGCAATTGCTATCTTCACTGCAGTACCTCCCCACCATTACTGTATTTTTTTAATTATTTTTATATTTGCAATGTGTATCTTGACAACAAAATGCCGTCTTTGGTAATTTCACATTGGAAAACTTTTACAGAGGCGTGTAGGAGCAGACTACAGTCAAATCAGGCTACTTGCACAGTCAGTTTTCCAAGCAGTATCACGCGCTTAACCGATTTATGTAATTATCCAGTATATTTTGCATAAATGAGAACGAAAATGGATTTTACTACAGCACGCTATTGGCAATTTAAGCGAATAACCGATTCCGCCTGCATTTATAGATTTGAACCAGATTCCTTTCATCCGCGCATATATATATATATGTACATGCAGATATCCAATATAACTGAACCACCGCTGGCAGTGTTCGGGCTCAAGGCTAAGGACAAATCTTCAGGTTCACTCAAAATTTCTCGAAAAAAAAAACTCGACTTGCTAACATGTTTGTCCAAGGACAAAGTCTCACCTTACGAAGAGCGATAAGACCAATTCCAGCGTGCAGGAGCAAGGGAATTTGGTTTCAAAAGACGAGATGGCAAAGAGCAAGCTAAATAATTAAGTTAGTAACTGACCCGAACATAGACCGATAAATAGACAGATTTACGACAGGCAGGAAGACATGTGTCTACTGTAAGGGGGCAAAAAGGGGGAAGAAAGGGGGAAGATTTTAGTAGTCTGTAGAGTAGTGTGCAGAGCGTAGGACTTCATTAATAAACTGCACGTGGAGTCAATGTTTCGAACCTCATGCACTCCTAAAAGTGCAGGTTCTAATTCTTACTGTATATATTTTTTCATCCATAATGCAGTTCTGTTACTTAAGTTTCAATGTTTTTGTATGTATTACTTTACGGGGTTTGCACTTCGGACCAGTAGCATGTTTATTTAACTTGCGTCGATGCGCGGTTCGCATTTCGGATCAATGTGCATGTTTATTTAACTTCCGTTATGCTCTGTTCGCATTTCGGACTAGCGCGCATATTTATTTAGCTTGCGTTGATATGCGGTTCGCATTTCGGACCAATGCGCATGCTTATTAATTTCCGTTACGCTTTGTCCTCATTTCGGACTGGTGCGCATGTTTATTTACCGTGCGCAGTGTTGCCACTCACTTTGCCATGAAAAAAAGTATAAAAAAAGTATTTTTAAAAGAATTTCAAAAAAAAAAAGTATAAAAAAAAGTATTTTTTAGGGCAAAATTTTTCGGCTCGCGCCTTCGGCGCTCGCATTTATTTCTACCATCATTACTTCTGTAGTGGTGATTGTTGGGATGTCATAAACAATACCTACATGGTCAACCCTTAAAAAAAATATAATACTTAATAAAAGGAGCTTAAAAAATTGGAAAGCGATGTTCAAAGGGCAATTTTTAGAGGTATTTCTCTGGAAATCTATAGATATAACTTAAAATGTCTTGAAATAAAATGCAATTTAGCCTACCTTAAAATTTCCGACAAGCTTGTATTTTACCAGTGAGCATCTGCTCGTGATCTAAAGGTCACCTTTTGATATTACTTTTAATAACCAATACCAATACATAAGTAAAAAAAGTATATACTTTTATAAGGAAACAAAAATGGAAACAAGGAAAATGGTAAAACGTAGTTAGTGTCGGAGAGGGAAATATTTTCCTGAAAGGAATGCAGAAATTGAAAAAAAGTACAGTAAAGTATAAAAAAAGAATAAAGGCAAAAAAGTATAAAAATACATAAGCAAACAGCAAATACTTTTATAAGCAAAAAAAAAATTAAACAAGGAAAATAGTAAAACGTATTTATTTTCGGAGAGAGAAACATTTTTTCTGAAAGGAATTAAGAAATAAAAAAAAGTTTTTTTTTCGTGATTCCAAAAAAAAAGTATAAAAAAGCATGAAGGCAAAAAAAAGTATAAAAAAAAGTATAAAAGTATAAAAAAAAGTATTTAAGGCCATTTTTCAAAAAAAAAGTATATACTTTAAAAAAAAGTGTAGTGTGGCAACACTGCGTGCGTCGATGCCCGGTTCGCATTTTGAACCAGGGTGCATGTTTATTTAACATGCATTGCTACGCAGTTCGCATTTCGGACCACCGCCTATGTTATTTAACTTGCGCTGATGCGCAGTTATTATTTCGGACCATTCCGGATGCTTATTTAAGTTGCGTCGATGCGCGGTTCGCATTTCGGGCCAAGGCGCATATTTATTCAACTTCCGTTGATGAGCGGTTCGCATTTGGGACCAGTGCGCATGTTTATTTAACTTGTGTTAATGCGGGCTGCTTATTTTGGACCAGTGCGCATGTTTATTTAATTTGGGTTGAAGCGCAGTTTCTATTTTAGACCAGTACTCATGTTGATTTAACTTGTGTTGATGCGCATTTTGCATTTTGGACCAGTGCGCAAGTTTGCTTAACGTGCGTTGATGCGGGATTTGCATTTCGAACCAGGGCGCATCATGTTTATTTAACTTGTGTCGAGGCCGGTTCTTATTTCGGACCAGTGCGCATGTTAAATTTTTTTTCAAAAATTCGGAAAAACTTTAGAAGTTTTTCAATTCACTCAAAAGGCACAAGCCGCATGCATGACCCCCTAGAGACGGCTCATACCAAAAATACTTGAAATCGGATAAAAACTGTAGGAGGAAATGCATTTTGAATTTTTTCTTCAACAACTCCCCAAAAATCCCCTGATCGACTAAAAAAGCACAAGCCATATTCAAGAGCCCCCAAGCATGCCTCACGCCCAAAATAAATGATATGGGATCAAAACTGTAGCAGAAGAGGCATTTTATTCATAAATTTCCCCAAAAATCAGAAATTCCCAAATCGAGTCAAAAAGCAAGAGTCGTATGCCCAACCCAGTTAGCGATGCCTCATACCAAAAATAAATGAAATCGGATAAAAACTGTAGGAGGAAATGCTTTTTTAAGTTTTTTCTTCAAAAATTTCCCAAAAATTTCAAAAATCAACTGATCGACTAAAAAAGCAGAAACCGTATGTACGAACCCTTACAGATGCCTCAAACCACAAACAAATGAAATCGATTAATAACTGCACGGGGAAATGCATCTCGAATTATTTTTGAAAATTTTTCTTCAAAAATTCCCCAAAAATAACCCCCAAAAATGTCCGATCGACTGAAACAGCACAAGCCGTATGCACGACGGGATGCCTCACACCAAAAAAACAAATGACATCGGATAAAAAAATGTAGGAGGAGATACAGTTTAAAAGTTTTTCTTAAAAAATTCCCCCAAAATGTAAAAATCAGCCAATTGACAAAAAAAGCAGAAGCCGTATGCAAGACCCCTTAGGGACGCCTCATACCAAAAATATATAACCCCAGATCAAAAATGTAGGAGCAGATGCATTTTGAATTATTTTTAAATTTTTTTCCTCAAAAAATTCCCCAAAAATAGAAAAAATTGTCCGCTCGACTAAAAAAGCACAAGCCATATGCATGACCCCTTTGGGGTGCCTCGTGCGAAAATAAATCCAATCGGATCAAAAATGTAGGAGGAGATACATTTTAAAATGCTTTCTTCAAAAATTCTCAAAAAAAATTCAAAAATCATCCCATCGACTAAAAAAGCACAAGCCGTATGCAAGATTCCCCATACCAAAAATAAATGATATCGGATCAAAATTGTAGGAGGAGATGCATTTTGAAACAATTGTTTACCAAATAAACAACTTATTATAACTAACTAACGGACGCCATCTGCAAACCGATAGGAATACCCCAGCTTACGTGTAACGTAAGCTGGGCTAGAAAACATTAATCCAACACACATTGGTTAATTCTTTCACGTATGGTGAAATTTTAAAGTGGGACAACGACTTGTCAAATTTGTCAAGAACCCGGCCGGGGTCACACCTTTGTTTATATTTCTTCGATTGCAAACAGCCCGACATAAATATGAACAAAATTGTCTCAGCAAGTAAGACTTAGTGGAAAAATAAACACAAGTTTTCCACACAAGGTTTCTTGCTAGTATTTGTCTTGATCTGACCTGTGCTTATTTAACCATTAGAACTAGATATCAATTATTTTGGTACAGTCAACAACTTTGGTTCTGTGAGTTCAGGTAAATCACAATACAAGCCTGGTCATTCAACGACTCAGGTATAAAACTACTTAACACAACCTCCATTAGTTTCTCATTCCAAAAGATTCAAGAAAAATCTACGTCACTATGTATAGTCAAAAAATAAACTTGACATTCTTCATTGGATATAATCATATTAACATCGTGAGTAAACATAGTATTCGACAAACTGCATCCAAATTGCACGTGGACATTTGGTATAAAAATAACACGTTATGTCACATTCGCAAAGTTTGCAGTGAAAATTCTTTTTTTATCTGCAATTACCAACATGATTCTTCTTATAACACTCTCAAATACTCTGCAGCGATTATCAATCAGTCAATCAATCAAACAACCAATCAAACGATTACTCTTCAAACAGGCCTAAAAGCTTTGCAAAAAACAAGAGAGCACCAAAAGGTACAATTTTTCTTTTCATTTTCCTAAAGTTTTACTGGAAAAGAAGTTTTTTTGCTGGACGGCCAAAAAAAACCCCCGTTTCTTCCACTTCGGAAACAAAACTAACTAAGCTTTAACAACATTGTCTGGACCGTTGTTTCAAACTCACACATTTGATTTGTACTGGCCTAGATGAATAGGTTCTAATTTATCGCCCACCCCATCTTACACGTCTACAATCGCTCTTCATTCATTTTACTTTGACGCTGAAAATACAATCAAAACAGAAATAATTCAATGGGCCAACCAACATTGGCTTCAAATCCTTGACCAGACGGGCGGGTTATTCATAGCATTCACATGAATCGAACGATTCCCCCACCTCCACCCCCTTCTCTCGGATACATAAACGAATTAAGACAACACTAGGTGGTTTACAGCCCCCTCACAATCCCAAAAAGGTTCAATGATTTTTTAAGATGTTTTTAATTCAAAAGATTTCTTTTACAATTCTACTTTAAATACAGAATGGAACCCCACTCTCGATCCAAGCTAAATCCGGACTTAGAATGTTTTAATTACAGCTGGTGTGCTTTAGTACGGGAAGAAAGAACGCATCATCCACACATGATACCCCCCCCCCTCCCACCGCGAATAAAAATCCCTCCACACTCAAGTCAAATACATTTCGAAATAGAATGCTACGGTGTTTTCCAATTACGGAACAATCCTCTTCTGTTTGCCTTGAAGTACAGTTATCAGGCACATGAATTTGCTACACACACTATAATATATATATATATATATATAGATAACTCCTAAATATGCATTTAGTCGCAGACGACTGTTATAATACAGCTCGAACATGCCTGTTAGTTCGATTCGTGCTCTCTCTCTCTCTCTCTCTCTCTCTCTCTCTCTCTCTTTCTATATATATATATATATATATATATATATATATATATATATATATATAGTGCGTGTGTGTGTGTGAGAAAAAGTGGAGTTCTTACGGGGGGGGGGGTGGAGGGAGCACATGTATGAAATGTGTTACCAGGTGTGTCTAAAAAAAGCGTAGAAAGGGTGCAATTTTAAGGCCAGACGCTGTCTGCGCTGAGTGCCAATTGGGTTAAAGAAGGGAAGTAATTTCTATTAAGTATTCCGCGTTTCCCATAACGGCGGGGGACTGATAAATACTACCGCATTTAGCCAATTTTTGGCCGATCGCCAAAAATGTAATCTTTCAACAACAAAAAAATGTCCGCCTAGTGAACATTTATGACAAATTTAGAAGGAGTTTCAAAACCCACGGCAAAATGCTCTCCATTTGGCCAATTTTTCGTGGATCGCCAAAAATACCTAAGACAGGACAAACCAGTGAACAATTTGAAGGCAATCCGATCAAAATTTTCACTGTAGTCGGGAAAATAAAACCTTTGAAAATCTGGTTACGAAAAAAGTTTGAAATGCCATTTTGGCCAATTTTTAGTTGATTGCCAAACAAAAAATAAATTTTCAAGACAGAACCGTCTAGGGAACATTCACACAAAATTGAAAATCCAAATTCTAAGTTCTGCGAGTAAAACCACTTTGAAAACTGGCTACCGAAAAATGAAATGACCCCGCCATTTGGACAATTTTTGCAGGATCGCCAAAAAAGTAATTTTTGAAAAAACGACAGGTTAGTGAAAATTTGTGCAAAACTTGAAGGCAATCTGATCAAAATTGTGGAAGAAAAAGCCTCTGGAAAATTGGCTACCAATAAAAAATTGAAAATGGCCATCATTTGGCAAATTTTTGGTGGGTCGCCAAAAAGTTACGAGAGGCCTACCAAGCAAACAAATAGTGGGACAAGGAGTTTTAAAACTGCCTGCCAATTTGAAGATAATCCGAAGAAGAAGAAGAAGAAAAAGAAGAAGAAGAAGAAGAAGACGTTGAAAAAGAAGAAGAAGAAGAAGAAGAAGAAGAAGAAAAAGAAGAAGAAAAAGAAGAAGAAAAAGAACAATTAGAAGAACAAGAACAAAAAGAACAAGAAGAAGAACAAGAAAAAGAAAAGAAGAAGAACAAGAAGAACAAGAGAGAACCACCAAGAGAACAACTGCACAAAATTGGAAAAGGAATCCGATCAAAACTGTGGGAGAAGAAGTATTTGAAAAATGGCAACTAATAAATAAAAAATATGCGTCCAATTATCCCAATTTTTGGCGCATCGCTAAAAAAAGGCACTTTTTCACAACAGGCCTTCCGAGAAAACAATTATGCACTTTGAAAATTGGTAACCAAAAAGTTTTAAGCTGAGGGAGAAAGTTTACATATGTACATGCAGACGACGGATACGCCCTCTACTGACTTAATAAGACCAGCCCGACGAAGTCGGCTGCTTTAAAAAGGGGTTTATTCAGGAATTAAAATCCGCTTTTTTTTAAAGAAGGGGGTGTAATTTCAGAATTAGCACTCTTCGTTTAGCGGTCGTTTGAAAAACGTCATGCAGAAGCATGGTAACCATCTGGTGAGTGCTCCCCCTCCCCCCCATCCCCCGCAACTCTTCCTTATTTTCCATCACAAATTCTGATGTTTTCTTCTTCTCGTTCAATAACCACACACTGATTTCGAGACAAATGATTAACAGTTTATTTCGCTCTGCCGATTGGCGTCTGATCACGTGCTCAACACACTTAATTTTTGACTTTGGTCTTTTGTTTCCACCTTGACCTCAGGATCCGGATTTCCCTCATCCGGCTTCTTTTTAAATAACTGCTCGACTGTAGAATGATTCTCGTTGCTATCTTTCACTTCACGCACAGGTTCTATCTTGGTGACGTAACAACTCTCATCCTCACCTTTCCCAAATATCTGCTCCTCTCTCACCAAACGGTCCAAGTTTAGACTGACCGTCGTTTTCTCCGGTGTTATCGCAGGGCTCTCGTTTATGACAATCACGTCATCACCGGCAATCACTCGGCCACCAACGTCGCTCGATAATCCACGCTTGTTGTTCACATCCCCTGTGCTTGTAGCCACGGTATCAGACGCCATCTGGTCGTTTACTAATCCGGCAGGCGTCCGCGGCAAACCCAGACATGACTCAGACCACTGCCACCCGTTCTCACTCATACTACTTATATTCTTCTCCCCCTTCCCTTTCTTCTTCTTTTTCTTCTTCTTGATTAGTGCAGGAAACTGATTGCCTAACCCTAACAGCGGCACAACGAGAGAAGGGATTTGTAATCGATTAGTGACCAATGAACATGATGCCATGGCAGCTGGATCCTTAGCCACCAATGGCCCTGCTGGCACCTCAGAAGATCCCTTACCGACCAGTGAATTTGATGCCACAGAAGCAGAACGCTCAGCAACCAATGAACCCGTTGTCAAGGCAGCAGGATCCTTAGCGACCAGTGAACCCGCTGCAACGGAAGCACGACCCTCAGCGACCAATGAACTTGTTGCCATGGCAGCTGGACCTTTAGCCACCAATGGCCCTGCTGTTTCGGCAGAAGGACCGTCAGCGACCAATGAACCGGTTGCCATGGCAGCAGGACCCTCACTGACCAAGGGACCCGTCGTCACACCAGCACGAACCTTAGCGACCAAGGAACTGGTTGCCACGGCAGCAGGAGCCTTAGGGACCAATGAACCCGTTGTCATGGCAGTAGGATCCTCAGGTGGCAGTCTCCTCCTGGCCTTGAGGCGCCTTGTGCCCTCTACATCAGCTTCTCGTTCGCCTCTGTCAACATCCTCGTATGGACGCTTGGGTGGCGGGTACAGGCTGCAAATATTGCAGTACGGGTTCTTCACGATACCCTCCAGTTTGGACTTGCCACGCCCCAACGTTCTGGGGATCCTTCCCAGGTAAGCTCCGTTCATCAACTGGAAGTGGACATCGATTGATTCAGTGTAGAAGAGCTCTACCAGAACGGCAGTGGAGATCTTCACGCTGCCACAGAGGCCGTACACATTCATTTGCAAGAAGGAATTCGTGAACGGGTTGAGAACGGGCAGGTGTGCTCGGCAGAATATATCCGCAGCTGAATTTTGTCGTGTGGCAACCACTGTGACGTAATGCTGAACGTAATGGCAATAGAAATCAGCAAAATACAAATTCATATTTTGAACCAATCGGTGTGCGGGAATTTCTAGGCGTACTTCTCCGAAGGGTGAGATAGTGGGCAATCTGCCTGTCTTTGGATCAATCTTCCCAGAGAAGAACAGTCCAGATATATTACCATTAATGGGAGAACCGGGATCGCCATTAAAATCCTTCAAGTACGGATGCATATACCCATTATATTTATCAATGACGTCATCGTAATAAACTTGAGGCTTGTTTCTGTAGAAGACTTGGATCACTTGCATACCTTTCCTCTCATTTTGGGGACGAACATAATCCACGGCGATCTTGCCTAACGTGGTCACCTCAGCCAAAGAGAACATGATTCTCAGTGAGCACAGAGCTTCGGCAATATCCAGCTCATACAAACACCCGTCCCCGGTGCCCACATACCGGATGTACCTGGCCTTGACATTGAAGCTGGCTCCCGTCTTCAGCTGCGGCAGCGTAAATGTCTTCAGCCCGAAAGGCAACTCAAACGTCTTGCCCGGGTGTCCGGCGGGCGCCTTCTCGTCCACAACGTTGAGCATGACGTGGGTGCAGGTGCATGCGACGTAATCGGGCACCCGGGCCCACGACACGATTGCACTGTGCGAGTTTACGCCCTCCCAAAACAGCTCAAACTGAGCGGCATCTTGCCCTACGGCTGTGAGCCTTGTGCCACACAGACAGAAGCGTGACGATAACTGCACTATGCGCATCCGCTGATAGCGCGTGATGCTGGCGGGGAGCCACTCGCCCTGAAGGTAATTTATAACAGCAGAAATCCAGAAGTCCCCATCAGAGCCCCAGTACAGCTGTGCAATCACGTTATTATCCATTACTGACCTGCGAAAATAAAGTAATAAAACTAAAAAGAATGACTAGGGACACTGTGAATGTGTGACCCACAGAAATCTAGTTAATCAAGTATCAAAATGCTTTTAAGGTCGCAAAACAGTGGTAGAATCATATCATACAATTGATTACAGAAAACATTTCAAGGAGCGGCATTTGCACAATTTCTGATGGATACCCCCCGCCCCCCCCCCCTTCTCGTGAAAAAGTAATCTGACTAAAGGCTACATGCAAGTATGAAATACCGCCGCGTGGTTAATTTTTGGCAGATTGCAAAAAAAAAAAGGAATTTTTGGCACACTGCCAAAAAAAGTTTTCAAGAGTGAATATTCATACAAAATTTGACAGCAATCGGAACAAAATTTTGACAGAGGCATTTTGAAAACTGGCTACCAACAAAAAAATTTAAAAAGCGAGTTCCGCTTCTTTATTTTTTATTTATTTTTTATTTATTTATTTATTTTTTTTTTTGATTTGTTCAACATTTTTCACACAAGCTCTTGCTCACAACCTACAAATATTTCACGCATCGACGTCATACGCGGTTATCGCTTGTTAAACTTGCCACAAAATCTGAACAAATCTTCTGGACCTTCCAAAGAACAGTGTCACCATACCTAAAGGACCTCCGCTGTTCCGGGCCGAGAAATATGGCAAATGAGATGTTTACGTAACGACGCCGTACACCATAAAGTTCGCCACACATGTCAAAGTTGAAAGAGCCTTCCGACTTATCCAAAGAATACCCATATACCCATATGAAGTTTGAAATAGCTTTCACTGTACATTATTGAGATATTTTGCATATAAGATTTCATTCAGAACAGCTAATACTTCACGTAACGATCCCATTACCCTTAAAAATTTTCGGACCTACCAAGTAACAATCCGACCCACTCCCACTTTTCTCCGATTTTCAGCACGCCACATTTATACGTTATGACGTAATACGTCTTTCTTTATAACATAACGTGCCTCAAGAGTTGACAGGATCGTCCGACCTACACAAGCAATAACCAGACCAAGTATAAAGTCGATCCGAATATTCGAGATATCATGCACACAACATTATGTTCACAACAGACAGACACACATAACGACGACGGAGAGCCCACAAATGATGGGGACACTCCCCCCCCCCCCCCCTCCCCTCCCCCGACGATAGTTGTATGAAACAAGTTTGTCCGAGGACAAAGTCCCAGCTTACGAAAAGCAATAAGACCGATTCCAGCGTGCAAGAGCAAGGGAATTTCCCTGCAAAATTAGGTTTCAAAGGATGAGACGCAGCTGGGACTTACGAAAAGCAATAGGACCAATTCCAGCGTGCAAGAGGAAGGGAATTTCCCTGCAAAATTAGGCTTCAAAGGATGAAACGGCAAAGAGCTCGATAATTAATTTAGCACCGGACCAGAACATAGACCGATAAATGAATACAAAGATTTGTTTCCCAGAAAAATGGGAAACAGATTTTGTGAATCTCTGATAGACTGAATAGTCTGCCACAGATACACTCGAACAACGCTCGCATTTCGGACCAATTCCAGCATGTTTACTGCGCAAGTTTATTTACCTTGTGTTGATGTGCGGTTCTTATTTTGGATCAGTGCGCAGGTTTATTTACCTTGTGTTGATGTACGTTTCTTGTTTCGAACCAGTGCGCATGTTTATTTAACTTGCGTCGACGCGCGGTTCTTATTTCAGACCAATGCGCATGTTTATTTACCTTGCGTCGATAGCGGTACTTATTTTGGACAAGTGCACAAGTTTCCTTAGGTTGAGCTGCTGCGCGGTTCGCATTTCGGACAAGTGCACAAGTTTCTTTAGGTTGCGTTGATGCGCGGTTCGCATTTCGGACCAGTTTGCATGTTTATTTAACTTGCGTTGATGCGCGGTGCTTATTTTGGACCAATGCAAATGTTTATTTAACTTGCGTTGGCGCGTGGTTCGCATTTCGAACCACTGCGCATATTTATTTAATGTGCGTCGATGCGCGGTTCTTATTCTGGACCAGTGCGCATGTTTATTTAAGTTGCGTTGATGCGCAGTTCTTATTTTGAATAGTGCGCATGTTGATTCAACTTGCGTTGATGCACGGTGCTTATTCTGGTCCAGTGTGATTGCTTATTTACATTGTGTTGATGTGCGGTTCGCATTTCGGACCAGTGATTAGTTAACTTGTGTTGATGCGTGCTTCGCATTTTGCACCAGTGCAAATGTTTATTTATTTAACTTGCGCTGATATCCGATTCGCATTTCTGACCAGTGCCCATGTTTCTTTAGGTTGCGTTGATGCGCGGTGCTTATTTTTGACCAGTGCAAATGTTTATTTAACTTGCGTTGGCGCGTGGTTCGTATTTTGAACCACTGTGCATGTTTATTTAACGTGCGTCGATGCGCGGTTTTTATTTCAGGCCAATGCGCATATTTCTTTTACTTGAGTTGATGCGCGGTTCTTATTCTGGACCAGTGCGCATGTTTATTTAAGTTGTGCTGATGCGCGGTTCTTTTTTTAATAGTGCACATGTTATTCAAGTTGTGTCAATGCGCAGTTCGCATTTCGAACCAGTGCACGTGTTTATTTAACTTGCGTTGATGCACGGTGCTAATTTTGGTCCACTGTGCTTGCTTATTTAGCTTGTATCGATGTGCGGTTCGCATTTAGGACCAGTGGGCATATTTCTTTTAACTTGCGTTAATGCTCGGTTCCCATTTCTGACCAGTTTGTTTGTTTATTTATCTTCTGTCGATGCGCGATTCACATTTCGAACCAATGCGCATGTTTATTTAACTTGCGTTGATGAGTGGTTCGCATTTTCCACCAGTGCGCATGATTATTTAACTTGTGCTGAAGCGTGGTTCGCATTTTGGAACAGTGCACATGTTTATTTAACTTGCGTTGATGTGCGGTTCGCATTTCGAACCACTGTGCATGTTTATTTAACTTGCCTCGATGTGCGGTTCTCATTTCGGACTAGTGCGCATGTTTGTTTAGGTTGCGTTGTTGCGCGGTTTGCATTTCGGACCAATGCGCATGTCTATTCAACTTGCGTCGATGCGTGGTTCTTTTTTGGGACCAGTGCGCATGTTTATTTAACTTGCGTTCATGCGCGGTGCTTATTTTGGACCAGTTTGCATGTTTATTTATCTGCCGTCGATGCGCGGTTCACATTTCGAACCAATGCGCATGTTTATTTAACTTGCATCGATACGCGGTGCTTATTTTGGACCAGTGCGCATGTTTATGTAACTTGCGTCTACGCGCGGTTGTTAAATGGGACTACTGCGCAAGTTAACTTGCGTTTATGCGATGTAGGCGCAGATTCATTTAATTTTTTTTCAAAAATTCACTCAAAATGCACAAGCAGTATGCATGACCCCCTACAGATGGCTCATATAAAAAATAAATGAAATCTGATTAAGACTGGGAAGAAATGCATTTTGAATTTTTCTTCGAAATTCCCCAAATTCCATCAAATTTGCCAAAAAAAAGTAATTTTTCAAGAGAGGTCTACCTTGAGAACATCTTACAAAAATTGAAAAGGAATCCGATCAAAATTGTGCGAGAAGAAGCAATTTGAAAATTGTAAACCAAAAAAGATAAAAAATGTTCCCCATTTGGCCAATTTTTGGCAGATCGCCAAAATGAGTAATTTTTCAAAAGAGGCCTACCTAGGGAATATTCGTGCAAAATTTGAAGAAAATCTGATTAAAATTGTGGGAGGAGAAGCATTTTGAAAATTGGCAACCGCAAAATTACAAATGTCCCCCATTTGGCCAATTTTTGGCGGATCGCCAAAAAGAGTAATTTTTCAAGACAGGTCTAGCTAGAAAACAACTATCCAAAATTGGAAAGGAATCCGATCAAAATTGTGGGAGAAGAAGCAATTTGAAAATTTGACACCAAAAAAAATCAAAAAATGTCCCCCATTTGGCCAATTTTCGGCGGATCGCCAAAATGAGTAATTTTTCAAAAGAAGTCTACCTAGGGAATATTCGTGCAAAATTTGGAGAAAATCTGATCAAAATTTTGGGAGAAGAAGCATTTTGAAAATTGGCAACCGAAAAATTTCAAATGTCCCCCATTTAGCCAATTTTTGGCGGATCGCGTACGTACGTACATGCAGACGACGGATACTCCTCTATTGATAGGATAAGAC
Organism: Protula sp. h YS-2021; assembly: GCA_949752745.1. Classification (NCBI taxonomy): domain Eukaryota; kingdom Metazoa; phylum Annelida; class Polychaeta; order Sabellida; family Serpulidae; genus Protula; species Protula sp. h YS-2021. The sequence goes on along the minus strand of OX457025.1, from coordinate 94,395,118 downwards.
CAGCCCGATATAGTCGGCTGGTTTAAAAACGCAAAAACAGTTCCTTCAGTGGGTTATTTCTTGAATAATATACAGTATTTTACAACACGCATACAGTGTGTTATATAACTATATATACAGCTTATGGCACAGCATGTATGCGGCTTATAATATTGCAAAAAATCGACCACTGTCAAGAAAAAACACCATAAGTTGATAACTTAATACCAGCTAAATAAATTAGCAAACAACACAACATGTGTTTTGATCTTTGACATTGGCAGTTTTTCCTTGACCTTTGAAATTCTGTGGCGGACAGTATTCAGCATCTATTAGTGATACCATCTTATCGCTCACCCGAAAAATATCATATTCTACGGTCAGAAAATTGTTTTCTGCACCTCTGCACAAATTACAACTTTCTTGCATTACCGCCCACTTAAAAATGATCGGAGACATCCATAACTAATATTCAAAGCGGTATTACCAAAAAGAATGTTTTGCACTATGATCCCTATTAACACTATTTCCCTATTTCTCATATTTTCGGGTCACATAATTGATTCCTGCAATTTTACAGCAAGGTGGAGTCCAAATTTTAAAGTCTTAGGTATGATCCGACCAGGGTTTGAACTCACGATCTTCCAGTCTCGAGGCGGACACTCTAACCACTAGGCCAGAGGCTGGTTCTTGCACTTTTAAAGCGAAAATTACAACGTTCTTGCGTTATCGCCCAATGTTCCCTATTATCGCCCACCCGAAAAATATCATAGAAGTGACCAACTGACAGCAAAATTACTGAAATCATTCAAGCCCAACCAAAAGTACTTGCGTGTAACATACTGTGCCCCTGTGTAAATTGAAACTTTGCTTTTGTTAAGAAAAAAATGGACATTTGCCAATTTTTAAAAGTTGCAAACTTTAAAGCTCAGTAGATCCAAAAATAAATCGAAATTCAAAAATCGAAAAAGTATTTTTGACCCCTTAGTTCTAGTTTCTTTATAAATATTTTCGGAATTTTCCGATGAAAAATGAGGGACTGCGTAGGTTTTTGCGTATTTTGCCCAAATTGGCAATAAAATCGCCAAAAATGGATTATACCAAGAAATAAAGCAAAAATTTTAATGCAGTGGCGGGTTAAGAACTCGTGTTTAATATTTGGCAAGAATTGGATAAAAAATAAAAAAGATATTCCACTTAAACTGCTTTCTTTAGGAAAAAAATCGAAATTTGCAAATCTTTTGAAAGTTGCAAACTTTGAAGCTCAGTTGATTGTAAAATAAGCCGAAATTCAAAAATCGAAAAAAGTACTTCTAGTTTCTTCATAAAAAAAATTCGGAATCTTCCGATGAAAAATGAGGGACTAGATACGACTTTCGTATTTTGGCAACCAAATCGCCAAAAAATGGTTTAAACAAAAAAAAATAAATAAAAAATTTCCTTATACAGTAGCGGGTTAAGAACTCGTGTTTAAAATTTGGTAAAAATCGGATAAAAAATTTTAAAAAAATTATTCCACTTCGAAAAATAGCCGGATATGAAAAAATAAACATATGGGCATTATGTGTAGTTTATAAGCAAACACGTATGTAAAATTTGGTTGCAGTCTACTGCCTCGTTACTGAGAAATCGCTGCTGACGGCCGGACATACGGACATACAGACGGATGGACAGACGGACCAAAAACAATATATGCCTCCCCGAGGGGGAGACATATAATTATTTGGCATTCTTAAAAAGCGTATACAACTGAAAGAAGTTTTGTACTAAATGCAAATTTTTTTTTGATGAACTGACACATAAGCCAAATCACATTTTCAAGGTCCGGTCAGGTCAACTGGGAAAAAGATCTTTGTACTCTTAGCGGTTTAATTCCTTGCACTGAGACATCTATATAAATCATCTGCATTCACTCTGGCGAAATTGTCACATTTCGGACCAGTGCGCATGTTTATTTAACTTGCGTTGATGCGCGGTTGGCATTCCGGACCACAGCGCATGTTTATTTAGCTTGCGTTGATGCGCGATTGGCACTTGGGATCAGTGTGTATGTTTATTAAACTTGCGTTAATGCGCGGTGGTATCTGGAACCAGTGCGCATATTTATTCAACAGCAAATAAAAACCGTAGAGGAAAAGTTTTTTTCTTCAAAAATTCCCCGACTGACTGAAAAAAAAAACAAAAGCAGTATGCACGACACCTTAAGCATGCTTCACAATCAAAATAAATGATCCGGGATCAAAACTGTTGGGGCAGATGCATTCTGAGGTTTTTCCTCCTAAAATTCTCCCAAAATTAAAAAATTCTATGATCAACTAAAAATCACAAGCCGTGCTCTCTAAGAATGCCTCTCACCCAAACTAACTGACATTGGATCAAAACTGTAGGCGATGCATTTTAAGGTATTTTCTTCAAAAATTCCTTCAAAAATCAAAAATTCCCAAATCGAGTAAAAAAGTACAAGCCGTATGCCTGACCCAGCTGGGGATGCTCATACCAAAAATAAATGAAACCCGATCAAAACTGTAGGAGGAAATGCATTTTGAAGTTTTTTCTTCAAAAATTCCTCCCAAAATTGTCCGATCAACTAGAAAAAGCACAAGCTGTATGCACAACCCTTTAGGGAAGGCCACATACCAAGAAATAAAAGACATTAGATAAAAAATGTAGGAGATGCATTTTGAACTATTTTTAATTTTTTTTATTTAAAAGTGCCACCAATATAAACAAATTGTCCTATCGACTAAAAAAGCACAAGCCGTATGCAGGACCCCTTAGGGTGTCTCATACCAAATACAGTGTGTGCTAGTTTCAGAATAATAAGAAATTTTACCTCATATAAATGAACCCCATATGTGCTGCAGTCAGGTTGTGTATCACCTTTATCCAATTTTTGAACAGGGGTGGGGTACGAAACTTGATTTTGGGGTATTTCAGTCGTCTTTTTATACAAGTTTAGCCTCAGGTATTTTATCTTGGTCTAGGAGGTGGTCACTAAACAGGTTTAACTGTACGTCTTTTCGTCCGGTAGTTTTACTGTACGTACTTTGCTCATTCGGGTCTGAAAGGTGGTCAAGAACGCAGGTTTTACCGTACGTCTTGTTATCCGAAACTGGAAGTTGGTCACTAAAAACAGGTTTTTCACGTCTTATTATCAGGGATACAAATAGGTTTACCGAAACAGCTTTTTTTTCTAGCCTTACCCAACCCCCTCCCCAGCTATCTAACTCAGGTATGACTCTAAAGGCAACCCTAACCATTTTAGCCAAAGGCACGGTAAGGGCTTGTTCAATAAGTATAGCTATAGCCATAAGGTATACCTTGCCTTCGTACATTCCCTTTGGTCAAAAAGCACTAGAAAGACATTCTTCATAACTGTGCCACACAAGACCCACCTCGGTGGGACAGTGGGGGAAGGCATTTTGGTGTTTGCGCTGCTTGTCATAAGACAATGTATTAGAAGACCCACTTTAAAAGTGAAAGCTAGTTCCAGATAATGCTCAAACATTGCGAGGCGCTACGTAATTACTCCAGTGTGTTGAATAGCTTGGCAGCCAAATGAAAACACCCTAATAGGTGCAGGTGCTAATAGCCAATAGCTCTAACACACAAAAAGGCCAATCACACGAAATCTAAGAAGCAATTGATAATTGTGCAGCTAATATTTTCAAGTATGTCTAAAGAATGCAGGAACATTGGATAATTTTCTGAAAAACGCTGAAATCAAAAGCGTGGGTCATAACTATCCTTAATTGACAAAAGAGCCGGGAAAAGGGGAAAGCGGGGGTGGGTGGGAGGGAGGGGAAGCGAGGGGCGGTGGAACGGCAAGTCGATCCTATTTTCCGCTATCGAGACATTTTTACCCAATCACTTCCGGGTAGATATGACAGTCTTGCGGACCTACCAAGCAACATCCCCACCAAGGTTCAACTTTATCCGAGGTTCAGCAGCTGAGAAATGTACACATATAAGATTCGACGTAATGATATCATAGCCTTTCTCAATTTCTACACCCTTCAAAAATTGATAGAACCGTCTGACTGACCCAAGGAACACCCATACAAAATTTGAAGTCCATATGACTTTCCCTTATCAAGATATGTTCTACCCCAGATCTTATCCAAATTATGAGCATATATCACGTGATGACGTAATACGCCGCACCCACTCCTTCTACTCGCGATAAATTTGATAGAATATTTCGGACCTATCAAGCAACAATCCTACGTCCCAGTTTGAACTTTCTCCCATGTTTAGCGGCCGATAAATTTCGCACATACGATTTTTACGTAATGATGTCATACGCCTTCCCAAATAACGTAACTTACACGTCAAAAGTTGACAGAACCGTCCAACTTACCCAAGGAATGAAAGGGTCAAGTTTGAAAGTCTATCCGACATTTCATTCTCGAGATATCTTGCACACAAGATCGTGTTCAAAATACATACATATTTTACGTAATGACGTCATACGCCGCACTCACTCGTTATACTCGGTTGAACTTTCTCCGATGTTTAACGGCTGAGAAATTTCGTACACGAGATTTTTACCTAATGACATCACACGTCTTCTATTATAATCAGGGTTCGTGCGGAATTTTCTTGAGCAAAATCCAGGAGTTTCCAGGAGATTTTAGACCCAATTTCCAGGAGTTTTCCAGGAGATTTCACAACTTTTCGAGATTTTTTAGAGGGAAAGAAAGAAAACAAACATTTTTAAATGAATCCGCGACAAAACGCCTCGGGACATAGCGCCTCGCGACATAACGCCTCGCGATAAAACGCCTCGCGACATAAGGCCTCGAGACAAAACGCCTAAAAAGGTAAAGTGCGACAAAACGCCTCACTCGTATAAACTCCCTATTTTCCCCATTTTTCTTACGTTTTATCGTACACTCATTGTTCGCCTATTACACATCTGTCATTGAACTTATTTCTGAATTTTTGCTCGTACTGTTTTTCCATTTTTTCTGACATTTTTGCACGCACAATGATTGCCCAGGATGAGATTGGAAATCCGCCCAGGAAAAGGGTTCGACGAGAAAACAAAGACCTACAACAGCGAAACTATAGTGTAAAAATATATTTTTGCAACGGACAAAGCGTTACAGACATTTATACGTAGTGGAGTAAACATTTCAAGTCGTTAATTTGGTGTAAATGAATGTACTTGCTATGGCGCACAGTTTTAACTTTGTTAGAGACATGTAGCTGCAGTATAGTGAAGATTTCGAGTAGTAAATATCTTGTAAATATATCTGTTTGCTGTGTAATGAAACGCTCATTTGTTAGCGATGGCTAAATGGCAAAATTAAAATCAGATTTAGAAAGTGGAATTATGTGTTTTAATTGTTGTTTCAAAAAGTGAGGCGTTTTGTCGCACTTTACCTTTTTAGGCGTTTTGTCTCGAGGCCTTATGTCGCGAGGCATTTTATCGCGAGGCGTTATGTCGCGACGCCTTTTGTCGGGATACCTTTTTAAATGGCCTCCCACACTCCCCTACAGCCACCCTTTCCACCCATTTTATGTAATCTTTATCCGTAGCAACCTAACATGAATGTCCATTTCCTTCGAGTTTGTAGAAGTGTTCTGACTCGTCAAATAATAAAACATATTCGTTTGATTTGACGTCCTTCATTAAACACATTTTCACACATTAGGGCAATGCCAAAGTTTGCAAGATGGGATGTTTTGTTGTTCGCCGCACGAAAACTGATTAACGGCTGGGTGATCTTTAAACATCATGCGAAACACATCTCCAACATCCTCATTGGAGTGGAAAGAGCTATGCTTGTCAGTTGTTCGAAGTGTCCACAGAATTTCTGATTTAAGCACGTCTTCCTTCAGAGCATAATCGGAAACTGTCACTGAAGAGCTAGGTACAGGCTTAGGTGCCTCATTTGAATATTTGTTTGTAGCAAATGACATCCTACTAGCAGAGGAAACTCTTAAGGTTTGTTGATGATTTTTCCCTTTCTGGTGACTTGTTAGGGCGGTTTCTCCCATATTTCCGATATCGAATGATTTCATACACAGTATATACCGAGCTGGTCTCTGTAAAATCTATCTGGAGCCAACCACTCTTTGTAATTTTCCTCACGGAGCCAATCATCGCGAAATATACATTTGTACTTCGACATTTTCAAATTTGTTCAAAGTTCATTAAAAATCTAAAAAAAAAAAAGAATAAAATTCGTATATAGTATAATTATCTGATTTATAAAGGGGCATCCATAAAGAACATACGCATGAGGGGGGGGAGGACCTCGGCCGAGGCGTTCGCTAATATATAACCACACTCGATGTCACACAAATGTACGTATAGAGGTAGGGGATATACGCATGGAGGAAGGTAGGAGGAGGGGAGAGAGACAGCGAGGCAGGGGGTTGAGTCAAGGCGTACGCTTGTGCATAAGCAAGCTGGACGATGTCACAAAAGTGCGTATAGGGGAAAGGAGGTCTAAAATCTGGAGAAAGTGCGCAGGTAAGTTATGGATGACTCCTTAATGAATAACTGTAGATGTACCCATGCAGTATCACATTACTTGAATATGGAACAATGTGTATCCCTTAACTTCTGATAGACCCCATTATATCTTGAAGCCTAACTGACCCATTCCGATCAGTATGCTTTCTCACCCAACCCTAATAAAATCTTATAATAATAATGTAACGTGCGTCAGAAGTTGATAGAACCATCAGACCTACCCAAGAAAGGAACAGGCCAAGTTTGAAGTCGATCCGGCTTTTCGTTCTCGAGATATCTTGCACACAACATTTGTTCACAACAGACTGACACACAGACACACACGTACACACACAGAACGTACAAACACCATATGCCTCCCCTTGGTCGAAGAGACATGACATCTGATCAAAACTGCAGTAGGAGATATTTTTTTTCTTCCAAAATTCCCCATAGAATTCAAAACTAACCCGATCAACTAAAAAACCGCAAGCCATATGCACGACATCGTAGAAATGAGTCGTACCAAAAATAAATGATATCGGATTAAAACTTTAGAAGATGCAAGTTTACTAAATAAACAACTACCTAATCAACTAACCGACGCCATCTGCAAACCGATAGATGTACCAAAGCTTACGTGAAGGGCTGGTATGATTTAAATCACTTGATTTAAATCATGACTTAAATCAAAGTGTCATAAATTTTAAAAAAAAATAATAAATCACATTTTTTATTTTTATTATCTACTATTAGTGTTTTGTATCTGATTGCTATATCTGATGGTTTGAATCAGTTTATGGTGCCACGCAGTGCTAAGTTGTTGTTGGTTTGGTGTTTAACGTCCCGTTAAGCAACTATGATGGGTATATTGGGACGTACTTGCTAAAGGAACAAGTGGGAAAAAAGAGGGAAGAATGAAGAAATAGTAAAAGAAGAGTTAGAAAGAAAGAAATTCCGATTAGCCGCCTCTTACGGAACAGAATGCAGTGGGTGTATTCTTAAGATACCCCAAACCCAACAGGGGGAACTAAGTTGTTATTACGATTTTAATCCCCTACTTAAACAGCGAACTTCAAACCACTGAACTGGCCTTCCAGCAAAGAGTTTGTGCATGCATTGAGGTTAACCTGTGGTCAAAGGGTAATAACAGTCCACAGGGAAACTTTTGATAGTGATTTTGAGTCGTATTTTAAGAAAACACTTTAATGTATTGTTTCTATTCCCATGACATTGAGATTTAAAATTGCCTTGCAACTGATCTCGGCAATTGGAAATAGTGAGGGATTAGAAAGACAGTTCAGTACTATAAGGTTCACCTATGGATCTTTCGCACTAGCCTTGGTATTGAAAAGGCTGGAAAACTCGCATTTTGCTATCGGTCTTTGAATCAGGGTCCCTGATTCAGGGATAGAAACCTTGTAATAACATGGTCAAAGCGCTAACGCATGGATAACATTTGTTCGTGACTGTAGTTTATTTGATGCGAACCCTGGATACGATTTAAAATTTAGTAATTAATAAGATATGTTATACATATTTTTCTTGGTAAAATTCAGCAGTATCTTAGGAACAGATGCGACGTTTTGGTTCTCAACAGACTGTAAACATAACTCGTGTAATCCAATAAATAAGGTCATATGTACGGTTGTCTAATTTTACTAGCTCCCTTGGTGATTTAAATAAAAAAAGGGGAAAAAAAAAGATTTAAACTAGACCGTTTTCGATACCGAATAGCGAAAATTACACTTGAAGGTTACAAAAAATACGATTCTAAGCTTTTGACCCCTTACATATGGTCTATTATGCCCAAACGGTCGAAAATAAGCTCAGAATCGTTCTATCTCTACCCTTTTTCAAGATAATGGTCAACTTCCGGTTTTGGCTTTGACCATGGCCGAGGAAGTCAAGGTCACTGATGTATCTCTTAGATATCGTCTTTTAGGTCCAAAATCTCTAACCGTTTTTGAGATAATGGTCACCTTACGCTTTTCGACTTTGACCATGTCCGAGGAGGTCAAGGTCACCGAGGTACCTCTTACAGATCGTCTTTTAGGCCCAACGAGTCGAAAATAAGCTCAAAATCTCTATCTCTAACCGTTTTCGAGATAATTGTCAACTTCCGTCTTTGACCTTGACCATGTCCAAGGAGGTCAAGGTCACCGTGGTACCTCTTACCTATTGTCTTGTAGGCCCAAAGGGTCTAAAATAAGCTCAAAATCGCTCTATCTCTAACCGTTGTCGAGATAGTGGCCCACTTCCGGTTTTTGACAAAAATCCAATGAAAGCTGAGATGGCTTTCATTGAGATTTGGGCGATCAATACACCGAGGCTGATATCATGCCAGTTTAAACTACTGCTTTCATCTTCTTGCCGCCTGTTTCGCAAATCTGTTGTGTCGTTTTTAATTGAAAAACTAAGTGATTTTTTTTAAAATACATGAAGATCAACTAGACATACTGAAGTTTATCATATCCAAATTTCATCTATGTAGCCCTAACGGCAAATCCCCAAGTGTAATAAAAGAATCAAAAATCATGATTGTTTTTTTAAACCACGATTTTCGCCAGCCCTGCTTGCGATGTCTCACAACAACCCCCTATTAATCCCAAAATTAACACTTGATATTTACAGTAAATTTTAGTATTTTCCATTTCTGTCACTTTTCCATTTTTTGCGAGATTTTCCTGGTGTCTCGGAAAAAAACTAGGTTTCACCCAGGAGAAATGCCAACCCTGTTCACATGCGGCACAGTTACCCCCGCGGGCGTGGGCGGACATTTTCTGTGCTCCCCACCCCAAGCAAAAAATAATTAATAAAATACATTTTTGTCTCAAAACACTGGTGTGACCGATTTGGAAACGGATATTTGACGGAAAGATGCAACCTATCAGTACGCTGGCTACGACACAAATACTAAGGCGGCACACTTTTCCGCTGGGGAGGGAATTCACCATGCCCCGCTCCCGAACCAGCATTTTACACACCGAACAGTCGAAAATAAGCGTCAAGTATATTTATTTGACCGAGTTTCTTCATGAAATTTTATACAAATATTAAAAAATATCAATTGTCAAAAGTGTGGCACAGTTATCCCCCGGAGCGTGGACAGCAATTTTGTTTGATGCACATACCAGTTTGCCAACGGTCACTTTCCAAACAACCACTTTGCCAATTTCCATTTTGCCAACAAAATAATATTTTGTAGAATTTAATGAGAGCCATCGAAGAAAAGAGTACGCAGAACTACAGAAGCGCATGGGAACCCTTTGAGCAAATTACGGATCTGGATCCAAAACACTGGAAAACTTTTTAAGGGGTGTTGGATATTGCATTAGGTTTTGGCGCTGAATTATGAAGCTGGAACTTTGTGTCAATTTCTGTTTCACAATCTGACAGTCAATTAGTGAGATAGTTAGTGATTCAGCAGCAGTCCTGCGTATAAATTGTCATGGAACAAAGTTAGGGTATAAGGATTAGTGCTGGGGATTAAGAATTATGATGTCAGAAAAGTATGCAATTGATATGGTACAAGGCGTCAGTATCGAGTATGTTATTGTTTAATAAATTATTGTGTGTTTTCTTTGTCTTTTATTTATTTTTCTATAAAGAAAAAGAAAACTACTTTTTTACACAAAAAAATTATATTTTTTTGCAAAACCGAAATTGGCAAAATGGAAATTCGCAAAATAGCAATTGGCAAAGTAGTCGATGGCAAGACGACATACACCCATTTTGTTTGCGAATCCCCCCGCCCCCTTCCCAGCAGAAAATAAGAAACGTAATATAATTTTGTCCCCAAGGTAGGGTATGCCTGCGATCAACGGTTACAGAGATATGGCCTGGACAAAAATGATAACGGACAGACGGACGGACACGAGGCGTTTCTATATCCCCCGCCTCCGCTACGACGGCGGGGATAACGATATAAAAAATATCGCCCATACTCGGAACATATGGGCAATTGCAATTTAACTTATTTGTTAGAACTGATGGAATGTTTTTAAAATTGCACACGGCTTATTAAAAAACGCGAATTCATACTTAGACTTCTGCGTTTCGACTGATCTCGGTAGGGATTAAGGTAAAAAGAAATGATGAAAAAAAAACTGGCAAATGTAAACAAAGTACCATTTTGCCAGAAACATGATCACAAGTTGGGTATTAAACGGGCTGAATTTTGATGCATTTCCCTCGTTTTTTCTTTATAATTTAACCCACGAAAAATTGCAGTCGAGACGACATCTCCATCAGAAAAATCTAAAAGTTGGCTTATTGTACAAAGAAATATGCGGATTCGTAATCAATTTGCAGAGAAAATTTGGCGTTTCGACCGAAATAGGCTGGGAGGTAAAAAGAATGATAGAAAAAATTGGTTGAAACGTGAAAAAAAAATCCAATTTGCTCGTACTCACACAAACACATTCACAAGTAGGTTCTAAAAGAAACATACTAATATTAAAGTAGTTTTAAAATTTAGAAGTGAGCAGGTTGAGAAAAAATTTAGAATTTTGATATATATCCTTATCATTTCTTTATATGTGTCAACCCCCCCCCCCTAAAAAAAAAAACAAAAAAACAAGTAAGTATTTGTGAAACACAAGCAGGCCCTAACCGCCCCCAAATCCATAGGGGTATAAAGCGATAACGGACAAACTAACGGACAGACAGACGGACGGACACCCCAAACCTATAGGCCCCAATCCGAAGGGTTAGGGCCTTAAAAAACGCGCTCGAAACAGCATATCTTTCGAAACCCCGAGGGTAGTAAATAAGCCAGTTCGTACATTCGGGCTTTCCCACAGAAGTTTTTTTTTTTTTTTTGTATACTAGTAACCTACGACCGTCCGCCACTTTTGAGTGGTTTTTCAATGATTACTTTTTTTGTTTTCGGTGTAATGGAGTTCCCCTTTGGAATGTCGAAAGTGTAGAATTTTAGATACGTTTCAAGAGAATTACAAAGGAAACTGTAGTGTAGTGTCCTGAGTTTTAGGGAAATTAAATATTTCCGGGCAAAATATTTTGGACAATTTCAATCCGCCACATTATTTTGTCATCCCGAAAACTGAGAATTTTGCGAATTAATTTATTAGATAACTACATAAACAACTAATATTAAAAGAAAAAGTGCATCAAAATACCGAACATGAACTGGTTTAGGTACGAGGGAGGAGAGATAGAATTGATTACAGTAAATCATAATTGGTGACTACCAAAAAATAAATTCCGACTGAACTAAATAAACCACCTGTAAATTTGGCAACCATTTCGACTCAAACATACCTTATTTTGCGATAAGTAACAAAAGAAATTTGCTTTGAACCACTGCAGCGGTTCTTTTTCATTTCACCAAATTGGATCTACTGTAGCCATTCGTTCACCTCCCCCTCGTAGTCCTTCCATTAAAATGCGTATTGGCCGACCTCTTGGGTGATAATTGGCGAGACAAAAATGACATTTTCGGGATAAATGTTGTTTTCCGAGATGGCGAACTTCCATGAACACTAGGGAAAGACATAGGTTACTGGCACATTATAAAGAAATAAAACATGTCATTATGCATCTTTTCTGGCCTACTTGTGTAAAAAAATGTTTCTAGCAAAATATTTTTTTTATTTTTGCAAGTTTTTTTTCTATGATTCGTCCCAACTTTAATTCCGTCAAACACCCAATCTTTTCGGCAAAATTCCAGGTACGAAATCCGCTTATTGGCTTATTCATTTTACCCGGCCGCTTTGCAACTAAAACATAGAATTTTTCGATATTTTATTCGGAACGCCCCAAGCGTGATTTGGTTTATAGGAAACTTGTCACACATCCCGCATTATCGCCCCCATCGTCACAACCTTCCCGCCAAAACATTGCAATTCATGTTGCGCTCTAAGGAATTCAAATGCATATCTTATGAAATTTTAATCCATTCACATAATGTAAAACCCCCTTTGTTTAACCAATACCCACATTCACGGCCAATTTCACTCTCCGGATTCATTACGTTGTTGTCCATCAGCCAACCTCCGCGGCCGAGGTCAGCTGTATTATAACAACATCGATTTCCCGAAGGCCGCATTCTTTTGGACCTCTCAGAAAACTGAGAATCCACTCTCCAAACAGACCAGAGAAGCTCCAGATACACCGTCCAAAAGAACACCTCTCAAAAAATCGAGAAATAAAAAACACAAATCTAGTTATTTTGTGCTTATTTCAGATAATATGTAGTTCATATGCCCAGAAATATATCCTGTGAAATTGTTTGTTGGGGCATTGATTTAAATGTGACCTGTTTTACCCAATAACATCTCTACCACTTCAGCAGTACCAACGGTGTTACAGATTCGACCTCAACGTATAGTAATTGAGTTTAAACCTTTGGGTCCTCTTGTATTTCACTATACCTAGTGCAATCACGTCTAAAATCTTCCCTGGAATAAATTTCTACTATTAAATGTTTATAATTTAAATACATTTTGGCAAATAAGTTGTTGAAATGCCTTTGTTTACATTTCCGCCATCTTGTATCTGACCTTCTCGAGAGAAATTTTCCGAGACAAAAACTGTCTCTAGATAACGAGAAATTATCCAAAAGAACACCTATCGATTTTTCGAGAGCCTCTTGATTTTTCGAGACGGTCCAAGAGAATGTGGCCGAATACTTTTCCCAGTGATTTCGGTGTTGGTCAACAATCAACCTCTTCGGCGCTTCGGTCTAGTTTGCGTTGTTATAGAAAAGGTGGCCTCTGATGAGATCTATCTGTTATGTATAAGCAGGGTGTACGGATATTTTAAATTGCAGTGCCTCTTAGTGAGTATGATTTTCACGGAATCCCCGATGGATGAGCGAAGTAAAAAGGCACAGTCGTATAGAATTGTTGTTGAACTTATTTAAAACGTTGTTCTTCTCTTTTATTAGTACTATTTTTCGCCCAATTCCTAATGGGTCTGTGGAGTAAAAGATTTATATATAAGAGTCCAAACCGCCGAAGAGGTTGGCTGTTGAATAACGACGGTCTTTTGCGTATAACACCTACAATGTTACTCCAGAGACAAGTAGGGGAGAATGAACTGGATGCGCATACAAAACACGCATTTATGTTCTGTATTGAGTTGATATAAATGATAGAAAAAACTGACCGGAAGTGATATCATGAAGTGACGTCATAAAGTAACGTCATGATGCGCGCGCGTGCCATCCTTCATAGATTTGATTTGGGTTCTGGATTAGTATTCAGAACTGATAGTGTGTTGTGGATATAGAAGTGACATCTGTTGTGACCAGAAGTGACGTCATAAAGTGAACTCATCTGTTTTGGGAACGTATCCCCCTCAAACTTGGTATTATCGTCCGGCCTCCCCCCCCCCCCCGGCCACTTGATCGATGACGCCAGAGATGGGATAGGGAAAAAACTGACCGGAAGTGACATCTGTTTTGACCGGAAGTGACGTCATAAAGTGACGTCATCTGTCTTGAAACGTACCCCCCTCAAACCTGGTAAGCTATGTTGCTTAGGAGGATCTAACGTTTTTATGATGTCATCATGACGTCATCATGTCATGACGTCATCATTACGTCATTATGACCTCATTATGACGTTATTAGAACTTGCGCTCGCTCTATCAATCACCATCTGATCCAAAACTGTCATGACAGTTCTGGATCACCCTATGACGTCATTACGACGTCACTTTCTGTTTTCGAATGCTCATTTCTACACTACTATCTGTTTCGGAAACGTATCAAATAAAAACCTGAGTCAGAATGCACTACTGAGTGAGAATGCGCACATGTATATGTCCATGTATGTGTCCAAGTATTGACAGTGTATGTGCGCTTTCTGAAAAAGCGTCATAACGTCGCAACATAACGTTACATCATAGCGTTTCGTAATAAATGTACACTTCCGTTGTTATGTATTATAAGCAGTTCTATCGTTGTGGATATTGTATAAGTGATTATATATATATATATATATATATATATATATATATATATATATATATATATATATATCAGGAATGCGTTTTATTACGTCATAATGTTTATTACGTCATAATGTATCCTGGTCTAAAGTGTTCGTTTCTTTGAAAAAATGCCTGTTTACAGTGCTAAATTATGTTTTTCTTCAATTTCGTGCTAAACCATGTGTAAGCATGTTGAACAGTTAAGGAAAAAATACTGGTTGCTATAATATTTTTAAATGCGTAATATATAGCGGATTTTAAATAAAAATGGCAGTTTTCTCTGGTCTCCTTTAAGCTGATTTTTCGGCACTTTTATTTATACAAGGTATAAAGTTAAATATCAAATTGAAAGCTTGTTATCAAGTGTTAACACACAAATTTAATTTTAAACCAAAGTATATTATATAGGCTATGTCATGATATCATTCGTTTTTTGTTTGCTATGTGGTTTCGTAACGTTTAAACACGCTAAGAATTGAGGAGAACTACTTTTGGTCTCCCTGATACTGGTTTTTTTTAGCAAAAATGGTCCCCGTATTGCTGGAGGTACATTTATATATATATATATATATATATATATATATATATATATATATATATATATATATATATATATATATATATATATATATATATATATATTATATATGTTACAGCGGATCTGTCAAATCAGCGACTTTACAAAGCCGCTGAAATTTTCAGCGGTTTTGTAAAGTCGCTGGTTCACTTAGCGGCTTTGTAAAACCGCTGGAATTGTCAGCGGCTTTGCAAAGCCGCTGGTTTTAGAGCTCAAAAATTTGACAATTCCGCTGAAATGATAAAGTAGAAAGGGCATAGGAATATGTCTAAGAAATAACTATTTACACACCATTTTTGGCTGTTTCACCAAGATTAATAATAAATGAAAGTATGAAAGAAATTATTCATTCTTTTAATAGATGACACATACTAACACCTGTCATTACACACCATTTTATGGTTATTTCGATAAGATTAGAAACTGTTTGTAATTGTATTAAAGTGTTCATTTTTTAAGAGACAGTACATATAATTTAAAATCAATTAAAGGCAGGGATGTCTTTATTTCACAATCATAGGAAATCATAATTGCAATTTAACCATAATAAAGACTGCAGTTATGTTTTAAGCAAACTGAATAGCCTGACATGAAGTAAGTATTTGATCTTTTGTATGACTCGTATAAATCGACAATTACATTTTTAGATTTATCACGAAAAGCGACAATTGCAATTATGTTGTTCCAGTAAGTTTGCACAGAAACTCATCATATAGAATGGATCTGTTCTTTGGTCTTAGTGTTCTATTAAGGAAATCAACATTTCACTAGCTTTTGCTTTGTCAAGAATCTCCTACTCCGGACAGATTAAATACATCTTTTGAACTCCGGGTAATGGTAATTGCATTTTTCTGACCCAACCACTTGAAATTTATGAGAATTAACAAAAATGCCAATTTTTTTTATTGGATAATGATTTCAGCAAATCAAATAAGTAAATAAGTAAGCGATGTTCTATAAAGGCATGAAATCTACCAAATCGACATAAAATCAAACAAGCATGTCAATGAACATGACCCAGCCCATTTACCAAACAAGGAAAGAGAGAAAAACTGTGAAACGAATACTGTTAGGCCAAAAAATGAACTTTGTTTCTGAACGTAACTTTTTCATAAAGTTCAGAAGCACCTAAAAACTTTCGCTTCAAATTTTATAACTATTTGAAAAAGACTGAGAGAAATGAATGGTTTGACAATTCAGTTATTTACTACCACTTAATCCAGTTTTCGCCAAACTTCAAAGTTCAGCCATTTCAGCAGTTTTTGGCGAACCATGAAAAAAAATAATAGCCTGGTAGCCAAATCCCTGGGAAACATTCCTGCGTAACATCTAAACGACTGGAGTAAAACTGTAGGAGGAGTGGCATTTTGTCACTTTTTCGTCAATCGTAAAAAAATACTAGCCAAGTGGGAGACCTCCCAGGAAACATTGCTGCATAATATCAAAACGATTGGAGTAAAACTGTATGAGGAGTAGCATTTTAAAGAAAAGCAAAGCGGTCAGTTGCAAAAGCACAACATCAATATCACTTGCTTCGGAAATACGATCTATTACTTTGTGGTGACGTACAGAAAATGATAAGAAACAAAAATCAGACTCGGAAGAACCCACTTTATATTATGTGACTTAAGAAAATTTGTATGACACCATTAAGCGAGTCCAAAATTTAATTCACATTTTAATGATAAATTACAAATAGTGAATGATGTGGTATGAATTGACTGTCAAGTTTATTGACTGCATTCAATAGTAAATGTTGAAAAGAAAGTCCTTTAGTTTTAGTTTTACAGCTAGCATCTAATTCTACAGTTCCAGCCAAAATAAGAGAAATATTCCCTCTGCTCTTTCTACTTTATCATTTCAGCGGAATTGTGAAATTTTCGAGCTCTAAAAGCAGCGGCTTTGCAAAGCTGCTGAAAATTCTAGCGGTTTTACAAAGCCGCTAAGTAAACCAGTGACTTTACAAAGCCGCTAAAGGTTTCCAATGTGTTCAATAAAAACTTTTGTGGAACAAATAGCGTTACATGGGTACCCTTGACTGGTGCTCTGCTGCTATGTTTACAATGCTTGTCAACCAACCGACCAATCAGCGCCGGTGCAGTTCCTGTCATGTGATCGAACCATTTTGACTGGTTTTGCTGCTTTGCTGATTCCTATATGTGGTAATTTTGGGGTTTAGTCAGACCGGCTTTCGTTCGGTAAATGCTTCCCTGCCATCAAGAACATAGTGCGGGTTATGTGTAACAGACAGTGAGATGACTTCTGGGCGATTTACGCAGTTGCCATTTCAAGGGTTTCCTTCCTTGTCAGCAAACAGTTTTCAACTTTCCACCGTCCCTCTTTTTTCTACCGTCACTGGGCATTGTACGGTGGTCGGACACACACCTATCATAGGTTTGGGAAGTCATGTCTTCCACAGGCTCGATACTGCGTCAACTCTCTTTGAGGAGCTGCATACACTATCACTTCTGTATAGACACGGTACTGAGTAGTGTAGCCGCTGCTATCTACATATGAATTGGTACCTGTGCTGGGTACGACCACTCGACCCGGTGACGGATCGTCCCAACACTAACATGGTGTCAGCATCGATCACGTGTTAATATGCAAGGTTAGCACGGGATTTTTCCCTTACAGTCTGGAATGCCGTCTTTTTTACGACCCCTGGTACACCTTGACTCGTAGCAGTGACGATCACGTCAACTGGTAAGTCGCTGTTGTCACGGGTCGTGTTTACGGTGGTTCGCTGTTATCACGAGTAGTGTCTTCAGCAACTCGCTGTTATCACTAGTAGTGTTTGTGGCGACTCGCTGTTCTCACGAGTTGTGTTGGCAGCGACTCGCTGTTGTCATGGGTCGTGCTGTTGTCACAGGTCTTGCTGTTGCAGCGACTCCTGTTCGTGAAATAGTGTCATGGGTTGTGTTTGTGACTGGTTGCAGCAACTTGCCCGTGTTGTGGGGGGTGTATGTTACGCCCCGTGATTGTGTCATGTCGCTGAGACGGTCTAAACTGTCACGACCCGTGGCTGCGACGGAATGCCGTGGTGCCTGCAGTGTATTATTTGGATCCTGGTCAAGTGGATGTGACGTCACCTATTAGAACTTCGGTTGTGACGGTGACACCTGCTTTGCAGGGCCCCATTCAATCAATGTTACACGCTCATGGTCAAGGTTATCACGCTGGAGACGAATGTAGCTCCTGATGAAGTGTCTGTACAACAACCTGCTACCTGTTACTACGTAGTTGGATTTAAACATTTCTGCCGATGTGATTCATGTTTGGTCTCGAGCTTGCCTTCGAAGGCTAGAACTGTCACCGTTAAAAGCTTTGAGCCTCGATTTGCATCCTGACACTTTAAGACGAGGAGCTCAAGATGTTACGCAGTCTTGCGTCTGAATTGGAGTCGGTGGCGTCAGCAACATCACACTCAACGCGATACCGTCCGCCACTATTACGACCGAACCGTCGTCAGCGAAGGATACGCAAACGCCGCTCATTCCGCTCCTGGCTAATATACTGCCATTGACGGACATTGGGCATGTTCTGCATCAACATTTCATTTATGCGTCTTCGTCTTCCCCCTCAGCAGACAATTCGTCGTCCGGGGAAGAGGAACCTGTGTGGGTCAGAGATAATAAACAGACTCAAACCCATTCCACTCAAGCTGCTGCGAGAAAGGTACCGGGGTCAACGGTTAAAGCTACGGTTTCGGGTCTCACTCCCCTGGATTGTACGCACGCTGCATCGTCAATGAATTTGCATCCCATGCCGCACCACGCCTCACTGCGGGAGGAGTACAAATCGTTTAGGTCTGGGCACACTCCTACGCCTCCGTGCGTTGCGATTCTACCGAATGAGTGAAAAGAGGCGTCGACTATCGATCTGTCGGCAGCGGACTTTCCATTTAAAAACATTCTTAAGTTCATTGTCGATAATTCGGCTACTTCACCCACTGGTTAGTCATCCATCCGTTTTCTTTGCGGCCCAAGCTCAACCACAGTCAAGGGAGGGTTTATTGGGCTTGTCGACAGCTTCCTGTGTGTCAAATGTTTTGCAGGCGCCAATGGAGGGAACTCCAATCGTTGCAGGAGGTTCGACCACATCACTGGTCGCGGTTGCTGCCTTCCAAGGTGTTACATGTGAAAAAAAACGGCGTGCCAGTACAGAATGACGGGGTTTTACCCATTCAGCTACTTACATATCCCAGATACATGGCACCGTAGCTTCCAAAAGTCAATCCTGATTTCAGTGTACCGTGAACGGGATTGTGTATTTTTGGAGATTTCAAGAAAAAACCTGCGCACTCTTTATTTCCAGGACGCATCATTCCAGGCCTTGAGAAAGTTCGTCGACCTCGGTGGAAACTCGTTGTTTGATTTTGTGTTCGATTCCCTTGTGGCCGCTTCATTTGATTTGCTCAAGTTAAACGCGTATTGCATAGAGATGACACTCTACCGCATTCGAACACCAGTGCAGAGGATTCTAGGAAACTTCACATTGCCCTTACTGACGGGCACGGGCCTATTTCCAGCGGCACGGGTTAGATCGCAAGACGCATTGATGTGGAAGGCTTTAACACCATTGATGTTTGAAGGCTTCAATCCCAGAGTCGACACCCCAATCAAAAAAGCACAATTTGGACACGAAATAGCAGGCAGCCACTCCTAAGCAGAGGCAGCAACCAATCAAAGTATGCTGCACAGAGTGCACGACGATCTCTGTCAGATACTTAAGGTTTCCGCGAAGAATTAGTTGGTCAGTTTCGCAAATCCCATTTGAATGTGCTTGGAAGGGGAAGGCTAAAGAATTTTTAGCAAGCTTGGCAAGCACTAGGAGCTCCCAAAAATATAGTCAGGTGGTTGCGCTGGGGCTACCCCTTACCGTTTGCAAGAGGCAGGTCAGGTTGTCAAATCCTTCCAACACTTGCCAAATTTTTCAATCCTTACAAACCAGAGTAGCAACTTGTGTTGCAAAGAATGATTCAAGATCTCACAGAAAAGAAAGCTATAGAAAAGATGCCTATAGGCACTCATACGTTTTTCAGTCGGGTCTTTCTTGTCCCAAAAAGTCGGAAGACTGGCATCTTGTCATAGACTTGTCGCAACTCAATCAATTTCTCCATCTCACATCATTCACGATGGACACTGCTTAATTGATCAAATCCATCCTAAATCAGGGCATGTGGACGGTGTCAGTGAATCTGTCCGACACATACCTACACATTGCGATGCATGAGGAGTCGCGTCGTTTTCTCACCTTTACGGTAGTGGATCAGAATTATTGGTTTCTAGCCCTACCATTCGGTTTGTCAACGGCACCGTTTGTTTTTACCCTTGTGTCGAAGGTAGTCAAACGTTGGAGTCGACAAGTGGGTTTGCTTCTGTTCAAATATCTTGACGAATGGATGCTAGTAAATTCGAACAGGCAGCTTTTGTTAGCTCAGTTGGATCTCCTGCTGGGCCGGTGCGAGGTTATGGGATTATTGGTTAATCGCAGCAAGTCGGAATTGGTTCCAAATCAGCAGATAGAGTTTTTGGGAGAATTGTTAGATTTTATGAGCACCAGACTTTTCCCACACAAAGTCGAATAAAAAACTACGTCTCTCATTGCCCGTGTCGTGGCTACACCCAAGCCTCAGGTGTCCCAGTTAGAGGCACTGCCAGGCTTGTTAGTGGCATCGTAAAAGAAGGTCGCAAAGGGCACATGTCATTTCCGAGAGGTTCAAAGCGTTGTCTTGCAGACCTTGCGTCGAGGCAGATTGCCGGGTCATCGGATACGGCTTTCGGTGTGCCCTTTTCCATTCCCGTTCCATCGAGGCAGGTGCAGACAGATGCCTCTTGCAACTGGTGGGGTTTCTTTTTCCAAGACCGAACACATAGGGGTTGCTGGCCGAATCACGAACGACGCTTGCATATCAATATGCTGGAAATGAAGGCAGTTTTGATAGCCTGTCAAACTCTGGAACCATTTCTCGAGGGTCACGTTTTTCAGTTTCGCATAGACAAACAGACAGTGGCGTTTTATTTGTCCAAGCAGGGCGGCAATCGCTCACCGGCGTAACACCCAGCAGTTTCTATTGGTTTGTCAGAGTTACGGTTTTTTCATTCCGCCCTCTCACATTGCACTGTGTTCTGAATGTTCTCGCGAATTTAGCTTCTTGGATTGACCAGGTTGTTCACATCGAGTGGGCGTTAGCGGCTTACAAGTTTCATTACATTACTGCGCAATCTCCATGGGATCCACCTTAGGCCGATCTGTTTGCCAATCGTTTCAATCATCGTCTTCCGATGTACATGTGACAGTGTACGGATGCAGCGGCAATAGCGATCGATTCTTTGCTGTGTCTCCCGTGGCGTTGGCGTCTGGCAAGCGCCGCTGTGAAAGACAAAACTCTGCACAACTCTGTTAGTCAGGTCAATGGTTCATGGGAGGCGGTGGTCCTAAAACCATTACCGTCTTTTTGGGCAAGATGTACATTGTGACCAAAGGCTTAGGTACATTTAATTGTGATACCAGCCTTGCCGGGTGTGAGGTCACGTCGTTACGCTCCGCCCCCCTACTACACGCGCATAGTAAACGATCAAGTACTTATCGCAGCACCTTACAGCGTCGTTTATTTATATCTTTCGTGCGTAGTATTACGGTAATCTTTGATCTTTCTAAAGCGTCTATTTCTAATTATATCAAGAAAACTATATTGTTAGCATATGATCACATAATTAAAGAACCTGAGGTTGTAATTCAACGCAGATTATCGATTAAAGCTCATCAGGTCAGGCATGTAGCGCACTCCTGGTGTCTCGGTGGGCGACTTACTACGAGTTGGCGGTTGGACCTCACCAAACACGTTTATTAAGCACTTTTTGCAACTGATGTGTACAACTGTATACAACTGATGTGTTGAATTATTTGCATAGTCAGGGCTCGTTTGTTGCTGCTAAATCAGTGATTCATAATAGTCTTATTTCTCCCCAATAGTCTGGTGGAAAGAAGCCTTATAAGAAGGAGAATGTCGCCAAATAGACTTTGGGTTGAGGCACAGCCTCGAACTGCTGCGACAAAGTTTCAACTTGCCTATTACGTTACTGCTATGTTGTCCACCCGTCACATTTGCGTTTGTACCATGGTCCGGTTTTGTGGAAAAGTGCGGTTTTGCGCATGGTATAATACACTACTGCGGCGGGTCGGGACGTGTTTTAGCGCGGAATTTAACTAGTTCTTGCATTACTCTCTTTGCGAAAAGAGGGAGGGGATGATATTCGTTCGTATAATAGTGTTAGTATGGTCGAGCTATATATTGTTTGCAGTGGTAACCATGTGGTGCTATTTGTTAAAAAAAAGTTTTTTCTTATTATGGATAGATTACTCATACAAAAGAGTACTATGAAATTAAATATTTGAGATTTGAACTGATACTACTGCGATGATGTCAAATATTAGGAGCGATTTTTAATTTTAAGACGTGAAGAATAAAGATCAAACATTCGAAAGTTGATAAACAAACGATAGAAGTCAAAGTAAGTATCCTTTGACTATTGCTGAATAAAAACGTTTCTGCAACCATAACTCTGTAACAAAGATAACTTTCTCTGTTATATAAAAACTTTAGGAAAATATGCAATTGACATAGCAAGTAATGTGTTACTGGGGTTACTGGTCGTAAAAGATACACTGTGCGGTATGGCATCATTTAGACGGGAAGACATCAAACAGATAAAAAGGCAGGAAAGAAATATTTATGTTTGTGTAACCGACTTCGAAATCTTACTTTAAAATTCTCATGGAGGAAGGAAACAGAAATTATTCTAACAATAGAAATTGAAAACAGTTTTAACGCTTTCCAGCAACAAGATGAGAAGTCCACCAGAATTAACCAACAAGTAATTGCCAAACAACGTAGCCAAGTGTTCTTTAAGCACTATCTGAATAGGGATAACTGAGACAGTCAGTGCTTGTCGTCTTTTTCTATATTTACGTACGTGCGTTTGTATGTATGTAACTTTCTCGTCTAAAGACCTATGCTCTTTAATGAAGAGTTTCAAAATTATGAAAATTTCAAATGAAGAGTTTCAAAATTATGAAAATTTCAAATTTTATAGAAAACAAATAAATTTGAAACTTAAAGATATCTTTTGTGCAGTTACCTCTGAATAATTTTGAAATTTTCTCAAATGTGATTCTTGCGTTAGGTTCAAATACATCAAACACTTGTTTGTCGTTTGTCTCAAACACTGACATTCCAATCATTTCACAAAGGCTTGAACAACGGGAATTTGAATCAGTGCAGTGATATGAGTAGAATGAGAACAGTCCCACCAGAAATCTTTGGCCTGGTGAAGAGAAAGAAAAGTGGGGAAACGTTTTGATGAGAGCACATAAAACTTAGGAAAGTGACATCTGGATGATGTCACATAAAATTTGTGACTCGAAATCACAAAGTGACATCCGGACAAAAATGCCCCTAAATTCCGACATCAGCAGGCGTTCTAGATTTCGTTTTACTGTTTGTGTACCTATATTACTATCAGATGTTGGTAACTAGCACGCCAGTAATCAGTGTTTTACAATAATTAACAAGAAACAAGCAATTTGGTTAATTGCCAAAAATCTTCACAATTGATTGGTGTGATAATATTTTAACCTTGAAAAGGAATTTTGCAAGGCAGAGAACGTAATATTAGGGCTGTGCGATTCCAAAAGGTATATATAAAATAGTATATATAGAACATTTTGTTGCTAAATATATTAAAAATAAATAGCCATAAATTAAGTGGATGTTGTTTTGCAAGCTTCTTTTTAATCAACTTTTCTTTTTAACGTTTGGTGAAATTCATTGTGGTCTTCAATTTAGAATACCAAGATATATATTTTTGTTTTGTTTTTTTTTTGAGTTTTTTAAGTTTTACTAAGATATGTTGAAGAGGACGTGCTTAGGAACATTTAGGACAATGTCAATGGGCGTTGCATTAAGTAGCTATTCATCTACTGATAACGCGTAATGACATGGCTAGATAAAAAGTACACTTATAACCAAACATACATAAAATTACTTTACGATTAACATGATATATATTTAAATCCATTAAATAGAAGAACTGGAATTTTGCGAAAAGTCATAAATAAGACTTCCATGCAAATTAAAACAATTAGAGTAGGATATTATTAAAAGGGAATGTATTAAAGTATACGTTATGAATACAGTCTTTAAGGTGAAATTATGTTTTAATAGGGTTCATTTGTAAACCAAGCTCTTCTAGCGAAGATACAGTATTTACTCTGTGATTACTTAAATTGCTCAAGCAAATCATGGCTTTGACGTTGTTTAACCGGTTTGTGATTGCAAGAAAGGAATATATCATTTGGACTACTTAATTGTTTGCTAATTTAATACTTTGTCATCGGGAATGGACCATGAATTTCTAAAGCATCATGGAAAGCACAAAAGAACTTAAATCGGTGGCATCATATGTGGAAAGTATAGAAAACAATACTAATAAGGAAACTAAAGGTTATCAAGAATATGGTGCAACCAATAGCGAGGAATTAAGTGATAACCTGGAAATAAATGCAGCCGGAGAGGAAACCTCAGGTACAGCTGCAATGTCAAAACAGCTCCGACTTGTGAAAACTCTATGCATGTTAGGAGTTTATTTAGGCCTGGTAAGAGCTGCATAATTTATTTTTTGTGACCTCATTCTGCATGAAATACTCAAACAGCTGGTGCTGATAAAGAACAGCTCATATCTGGTTTGGAAGAACTATTTTATTAAAATTTTTAAGTTTCTACTTGAATCTTAAGTGTTACAATGCAATGTAGATAAATGAGATTTCTTTGTAAAAACAATAACGCAATATTAACGAATGTTCTTATGTTTATATTCTGAAAATATGTTTGGCATTTCTTTTTATAGGTCATAGAACAGTCAGTTATGCGTTTAATTTTGTGTTTCTGTTATCCAGGGATTATGGGCTGGCGTTGTTAATACCAGCAACGTTGACATGGTGAATTTGTACCAATGCACATATGACGAGTTCAATAGGGCTGCTTCTACAAAGTCAATCGGAGTGATGGCAGGTTCTTTTATTGGTGCCGCGATATCAGACAGATTTCGAAAACAAGCGGATCTTTGCCTGGCAACAGCATGCTTCATGGGTGGAACTTCACTGATAGCGGTACCTTGGTCGCCAAATCTTGTGTTTATGGGTGCCTTGTTTATTATAAATGGATTAAGTCATGGCATTACCAATGTTGGTAAGAGGTTTTGTTAACAACATTCATAAAAATATTTGATACAAACATTTTTTTCACACAAAGTTTAATGTGTGTTTAAATGATAAAGAAAACTTTCTATACTTGTTTAAAAGAGCCGGTTTAAAAGATATTGAAAGTTGAACAATGCATTTCTGTTTGCAATTCTATTTACAATAGATAAAACCAAACATAAAGTTACAACATAAAATATGTTTCTTTCTTTAATCTTTAATTTTAGTGTGTAGTTCTATAGCAATTGCTATATGGGGTGAGGAAGCACCAACACCAGTGATGGCTCTTCATGCAAGCCTTTCTCTTGGAACGGCAGTTGCGCCCATCATTACCGCGCCATTTCTTTTTGAAACAGATTCTAATACGACTAAAGTGTCGTCACATGTTTCATGTGTAAACAAATCAGAAGATTTTAGTGTTTGCACAGGCCTGGAATCACCCAGCAATGAAAGCTCTACTTCATCAAATGTCCGAATACCATATGCAATATTCGGATTCTGGTCAATTTTCGTCGGCATAGTGTTTGTAGTGTTTTTTATTAAAGGCTCTACTTACACATCAATAAGTAAAACGAAAAAGAAAAAGAAATCACTGAAAGAAATGCTAAACCCAGCATTATGTGTTAAAGGAGATGTCTGCTATGGAATATATTTTCTTGTTTCCCTGTTATTTCTATATATGCTCATTCACGGTCGAGATCGATCATTGCCCGCATTCCTTTTTGCTATTGCAAATACAGGCATGGATATGAGTAAAACTTTATCTGCACTATTATTAACTACCTATAGCTTTTTGGGAGCTGTTAGTCAAGCATTGTGTGCCGTCATTTCAAAATGGGTCAGCATTAAAATAGTCTTGTTTGTTGAAATAGTCGTAGCTCTTCTTCTTCAGATGTATTTAGCTTTCTACGGCTTAAACAGCAGCACAACATTGTGGGTAATGACCTGTTTATTAATTATATTTATGTCACCCACTAATCCCACAGTACTGGCGTGGGCGGACAGGTACATTGAAGTGACAGGAACAGTGGTGGCAATGATAGAAATTGGTGTTGGGCTTGGGGGATTTGCAGCCTTGATAATAACTGGAAATGTCTTTCAAAATCACGGTTCTCAAGCTGTATTATACTTTAATTTTCTACTAGGTATCCTCCTTACTTGCGTATATTTGCCATTGCAAATAGTATCTTACAAAAGAGGTGACAGGCATAATGCACTATATGCTAATATGAACGAGTCCTCTATTCATGAGAATGCAACTTTAACTGCCGCAAGTGAAATTAACCCCAACGAAATCATAGCAAACGATGAAAGAACGTTACTGCTCAGAGATTAAAATGAAAACCTGAAATAACTTACTCACATTTTAAATGTTATTTTTCTTATTTTGCTGTTTTCCATTTCACAATAGTGTTACCGAAGATGCATTCATTATTGGGCGGAACCAACACAGTACATCAACGAAGCTGCATCACGAGTTGAATTTAGAAATAGCGTCGTAACAAAAAGTAAAAAAAAACACTACAAAATAATACAGTGACTTTAGAAATCTATAGAAATGTTTTTTTTTTAATTCATGAATATTAAAATTAGTCATGTTGTATAATGCATTCTCTTCGAGTGTACGTTGGGATTGGGGACCGATTAATACAGTCCCAAGATTTAAAATAGGACTTCACATATTTACAATAGAAATCAAGGACAAAAAGAACTTTAAGTTAGCGTGAAATCTTTTAAAACATAGCAGAGTTGTAACAAAAGTATTATCCGACATTATTTTAAATAAAAATGTGAGGTTTAACTTTATTTTGACTGTATAATCAACGTTGCGTGCATTTGAATTATTATCGATATCATATCCGGCAAAAGGAACAATGTGAATTGAAAGTGAAATTGAATGAATATGTAAAGTGGGGCAGAATTTGATAACTTTATGAGCGGTTACAACAACAGATAAGGTTGTCTTTTTGAAGAAGAAATGAAACATTAAACGCATGGAAGCCACAAACTATCGAAACCACAAGGTAATCAGGAGGCCTTCTACCAAATCTAATTTTGCCTAAATTGGTAG